>VZTA01001348.1:0-40624 GCA_013398855.1 Mohoua ochrocephala
TTCAGCTTCACGGCTGCTCGCAGATTTGGGTGGTTTTTTTCCCTGCATCCCGGTCCCCGCCAATTCTGCTGGGCCGTGCCACCGCCACCGGGGAAGGGCCAGGCCCGCTCCAGGACGGAGCCCGGGGCCCCCCTCCTCCCTGCAGGGAAGCTGGAAGTAAGGATCCAAAACTCCCGCGCTTGAGTATCTCTAAATATGTGCATCGCAGAGGCGTTACCAGCCTTCTCATTGGTTTAACAACATGCTCATCAAACCAAATTTTAAACCCATTACAGCATGAAAAATTCATCCTAGGTCCTGAAGTTTTTAGACAGGGATTTAAATATCTATCTATCTATCTATCTATCTATCTATCTATCTATCTATCTATCTCTATCCATATAAAATTGCCAATTTGTATTGTCCTCAATGGTGTATTTTGTTTTCCAAATGACTGTAAAGTGAGATTTTTTTTTTTATATGCACTAAGAAAAGTTGTTGTGCCTGAATTGTCTCTGTGGCAATTTATACAAGTATGCAATTATTATTTTAAATGCTGGTAAGTAGGGCTCAATCATGTTGAAGTGCAAACACAAAGCAATAATTAGTCCTCATCTCAGAGATGCTATGTGTTAAAAAGACCTGATGGAGGTACAAGGAGAGGAAGCAACATAGTGGTGGCAACTGTTCATGTTAATGTCATGTTAAAATGAACTGAATATCTTCCTGTAAACCTGCTACAGAAAGGACTATTTCTGCCTATATTTGGAAGTGGCAATGCAGAGTAGAAAGTGTTGTTGCCCTGGAAAGGTCAAGATTTCAGTTTAAAAGCAAAGCAATTTTGCCAATATAGCTGGTGTAAAACAGGCTTGGATTTCTAGATGTTTGCAAACCTAGGGCCTGCCGGCTGCCAATGCTTCACAGATAGTGTTGTATGTTCTGATACATGGTTTGGCAAAGGCATAAGCTTTTACTGTATATGAGGTCTAACTGGAAACCACTATCATTAGCATTGTAGGAGAGAATTATTTATATTACACATTAATTTATGTGTTATGAATATTATGCAAGATAAAAGTGTTTTACGCATATAAAAAACTTCAATATATATGCACATGCATATACTTGTCAGTGCAATGCTATTAATTGTAGGTCATCTGTGACTGATCTGACAACCTTATAGTATTCTCAGGTGTAACACTTCATGTGTTCTGATGATGTGAATTTCTGCAGTAATATCTGTATTTCTTTTGAGAACGCCTCTCAGAGCTCTGTAAGAGAGTCTAAAGATTCTGAACTTATACCGGCCTACTGCAAAAGATCATAATTAATTTTTAGGGAATAATTGAAATAAAGTTTACAAAAATCTAGGCATACCTATGTTATTATGACTGTACAGCTGCAAAAAAACCCTCATAAAATCAACAGATAAAATTTTGAACAGTAGATAGACATTTATAATTCCTTTGAATGCGGTGAGTTTTGAAAATAGGCTGCAGCACAATTCAGTTAGTGGCCTAATTTTCAGGACTGTTGAAGTTAAAGCTTCTCTTCTGTTACTGAGCAAGAAACTTCTATATCACTAAAATGCTTGCGGTTTCATGACAAGAATCTTTGTGAGGAGAAAATGGTTAACTGATTTTCATCTGATCAATATGAAGCTGACATGAAATCTTTGTTATAGCAGTTCCCATGGAGGTGATGAGCTGCTAGATGAAGGGTTTATACTGGTGTTATTTTTGCTCTTTCACTTGTGTATTATGTGTATGTGATATAAAAGGGACTTGAATGCTTTCTTTGTCTCTTTCTCTCTGCCTAGAGGAGCTTGCAAGCTTAATGTTTGGTGCATGCCAGAGAGTCTCCGGCTCTGATGACTCTCTATTCACAGAGAATCCAAGTGATGTCTCCCAAAGACTGTGTCTAAGTTGATGTTGTTGCCTGAACAACACCAGCTGAAGATTTTTTTCTTGTCGTTCATGAAAGCAATGCCTATCTTTTTGCCTATACTTTTTGTTGAATCTGAGATTATCTCTGAAATGATTTTTATGTATCATGATTGAATAACCACATTCACAGCTTGGGGAGTATGCAGAGGCAAATTCTTGTAAACAGTAGTCAGAAAAAGAAAAAAGACATACCCAGATGGGCTGCGATTTCTAACACTGCAGTCAAGCACAATGAACATGCAGATCGAAAATAAGTGTGGCTTGTAGCTATTTATGGAAATACAGCTAGGAAGAAGCTGTGAGGAGCAAGGTTTAGAGATAAAAATATGTAAGAATCTAACACAAAAATGTCTTGGGGACAGTAGATATTCCTTGCTTCCAAAAAGGCTTTTCTCTTCTTCTAGTCAAATGTTTTGTGAAAAAAATACCTTACCTTGGAGCAGTGGTATGTTGTGATATGCCTCAGCACGAAGAAAATCTAGGAAGGGTTAAGGCAACTTCTCGAGATGGAGTTGAGGGAATATCTTGTGTCTGATCAAGAAATGATCAAATGGAAATGATTTCTAGAGATGTGAGCCTTCCTTTTCTCTACTACTAAGATAAAGAATGCTTATATTGTCTAGTTTCTGAGAAAAATAAGTCTGGATGTGTTGTTAAAACAGATTTTGCTAGTGTTCACTGATCTTATTGATCTTTTTAGATAGCCTCACATGCTGCACAAAGTAATGCTAGAAACAGCCTTCAGCGAAAGCCAGAAGAGACCATCTGAAATGATGGAGAGAGAAGTTGTACCTGTACTTTATGGAAAAAACTTTCCTTTTACTAAAGTCCTGTCCTACATGATTGCTGCCTGTAATAACTGACTATGTTAGTGTTTAATCAGCTTTCTCCATGGGATCTGTGAAGTGCAGAATAATGTTTTATAGATTTTAGGGGGGGGGGGCGGGGGGAGAAGTTCCTTAATATTTTTGAGCGTCTCACTTTAGGTCCTTGCTCGGGACAAGAGCTATTTAATTCTCTACTTAGGCAGAGATCTCCCAGATTTCATCAAATTCTTGATTTACACCAATGGAAGTGTTGGAATTAGTATTTTTCTGAGTCCTCACCAGAACAGCTTTCAAAAAGCCAACAAAATGGGAGTGAGTGCCTTGTGTGTGTGTGTGTTTTTCTCTGAATATAAAAACGTTAGATTTCGGAAGTTTTCAAACTGGCTGATGCCGATATTGTAGTGGGTCTGGCAAACATTTAGGAAATACTTCCTTTAATGACAAGACTGTCTGCAGCTGTGAGCTAGGACTAGGAAATTATCTTTGTCCTTGAGTTGCAATCTTCTTTTGCCATCTATTTATTCTATTTGTTACTTGATGCTTCTATCTTTAAAGTGGCTTTAGTATCTCTCCTACTGGATGTTTTGAAGGCTGGCACACGTATACTGCCTTGAGCCTTTCAGATGCACAGCAAAAACAAATCGCAAAGGTTACTAGTTTTACTATTTGCTGGCAATCTGTATTCCTAAGGGTTAATACAAAAATAACTTTAGCTTAGCACAGTTGTCAGCCAATTTAAGGTGAAGATTTCAGAGATTAGTTCTGACAATCCTGTGGAACACACCATATGTCATCTTTTGAAAACTGAAGACAGTATTCCTTCTGGTCTTTGTTGAGAACTTAATGAGGTTAGAGAAATGTCCTCTGTCTTTTACAAGACACGAGGGTAGAAGGCCTTGATTTGAAAAATGCTGATCAACAATGTATCTTTAGTGAGAAAACAAATTGAATTATGCTGCTGGTTTTGTTTCTATGGTGCCTCTCAAAAACAGTTTCATCACAAAATGATTTAATAGTAATTGCTCATAAACCCCACAATTTGTTACGAGCCAGAGTGGAAGCCAGTAGGGATGACTAATTGTCAGTTTTGAGTTTGCTTACTCCATTTTAGGATATCTAACCCTGATGGGACAGACTAACAGCTATAACAAAGGTGTGGGAGCTCTCAGCTGCGGAGCTGTTTCTGGTTGGGGATCACTGGAGGAACGAGCCACGATCTCCCTCTGACTGAAAGAACTGACATGCCAGCATCCCTCAGGCCAATTACAGTGTGATGATGTTTTCATTGTTTCACTGCTTCAGACATAATGAATGTTGCTGCTATGACAGAAAAGTAGTCTTTATTATCAGAAAAGAGACTGGAAATAAATTGTGCATCCAGCTGCCTTGCTGGCTGTGTATTTGCTATCTGGGTCTCTGAAATGACAACTCGAAAGCTACCCGGTTGCTGTGCTACCTGCTCCGATAATTTTGGATATGTTTATCCCTTTCACCTACCAAATAGTTAGCCAAAAATATTTCTAAGTAAAGTTTTAAATATTAGAAAATCCTGAAAAATCAGTGTTTAGGGTTTGACTAATTTTCTTATGTACTTAATACTCTCTCAACTAAATTGGACTAAAATACTTGTATTTTGTATCCATGTCTAGCAAGTTACAGTTGAGAAGTTCTTGTAGACCTCTTCCTTCCTTTTAAAATAAAAATTTCCTCATTTTAAACAAAAACCATCCACAATTTCTGCTGTTCATTTGATATTTTCTTTTTTAATCAAACTTAAATTTGGAAATATAGGATTTAGGGATGATGCTAGGTTCTGTTTAATTTAAAACTAAACCATAAAAATAAAGGAGAGCTCATCACTTATTTTTTCTTTCCCTGCTGAAAGTATTTCAAGCGACAGAGATGAGAAATATGTCATAAACGAAACCAACATGATGTTAGAAATAAAGTACTTTTTTGAGACTGTTGGCTTTGGATCAAGAGATTGGCTCTTCTTCTGACTTTGCTATTGATTTCCTAGGTGATGGTGTTTAACTTCTCTGTATGTTTGTGCAGTAGCTCTTATCTCATAAGATTTTCTTATACTTTGCATCCATATTTTTTTTATTAACTGACATGTGGAGGGAGGGGAAAAGTAAATAAGGTGCAAAGGGAGACACTGACTCCTTACTTATCCAAATGCTATCGAACTATGAGAAAACTTGCTTTCTGAAAAGAGTAATAACCTGCAGAATACAACACTGATAAATCTAAATGGATTGAAGTCTGTGTGTATTTAAGATGAATGATCAAAAGAGCCAAGTGGCACAAAGCAGAAATGGGATGAGAAACAGCAGTAATAATGAAGGCAATTAGTTTACTTTCTCTGAGAGAACAAGATGCTTGCTGCCAACTAAACATCAAATTGCCTGGCAGCTGGGGACGGTGCATGAGGGGGCAGGAGCAGAGTGGTGAATTGGCAGCGGTTATCCTTTCTCTCTTTCCCAGAGAGATTCTGGGCCTGGAGCAGATGGGAGAAGCACACTCCTTCCTGCAGAAGCAGGGCTGACCTGCCTTCCAGGACAGAGGGGACCTGTGCCGATGAGCTGAAACTTGCTGCGGGTGGCTCCTCTCGGGAGGCTCTCCTGGAAGTGCCTGCAGCCCAGATCCTGGGGATGAATTAGTCCTTTCCTAAAAGCCAGAATATCAGTATGCCTTTAAGTCTGATGAGATGACTTCTTGACAAGGTGAATGAGGTGGGAGGGTTTGGTGAGCAGGGATGGATGTCTTCCAAAATATGAGATTTGAATGTCTGATTTCTAAGTTGAAAATGTAGCTCAGGGTGATGGCTCAGTCTGCCTGTGATGTGAAACACAAAGTAAGAAAACAGTGGCGTGCCTGCTGAACTGAGAAAGATAGAAAGCTAGAAATGGTGCCCTGGGGCTGTTGGCCTGTAGGAATGGATTACTAGTAGTTGAATATCAATGGAATTTAATTGCTGTGATGAAACTGTCCTTGAACAACTTTGTAGGAGATACATTTGGGTCTTAAAAGGCAACTAAACTAAGAACAAGTCATCCTCTCATATTCCAGATCCTAGCCTGTGATGGAAACTCTTTTCATGGGGCAAAGCCAATATGAGCAGCTTTGTTTTTTGCTGATAGCGAACTATGAGGGCGATATACATTTGGGTTTTCTAACAAATATTATTTACCATATCTTTGCTATGTAATCACTCATAAATTCAGACAGAGTGCAAGGCCTTTCTAGCCTACTTTTAGGGGTTTCAAGTAAATGAGGCACATAAGACTGCTTAACAGAAATCTTTTTTTATGGGGAATTATTATCCAAATTAAAAGTTCTTCTATGTACATTTTGTACAGAAAAAGCAGGAACAGAGAGATGAGCCTTTGCTTTCACAGCATGCGTATGATTTATCAGGCATTGCATTCTTTCCCTGGGGAAAGGTAGGTCAGCTACAGCATGCAGTGGGGGATGTAAGGTGCTTTTTACGAGGTTGCCTTTTTTTTTTTTTTTCTCCTTTCTGTTACCTGAGATGTTTTGTACACATATGTCAACATGGCTTTTGTTAAGACTGCTTTAGAATTAGCACTATTAAAATAAACTATTGGATTTGAAAATTCTATGTTGTTAAGATGAGTTCTCTGTTGTGGTAAAAAATTATAAATTATTTTCACAGAAAAGACTAATGCATGAAAATACTTGTTACTGTGAGAGACGACAGTTCTATGGTATTATATTTCGAAAAGCTGCCAAAAAAATACTGTATGAATAACTAGCAATGCTCTGAAATGTCTAGTGCTGTGCCTGCAAATTGCTCCTTGGCATGAAATGTGTTTTGCAGCTGTTATAAAGGTACATCAAAGCCTGGGCTGGGGGAAAATTCAAACTGGCAGGCAAAGAAAAAAGTCCTGGGTGCAAATAGTTGATCTGCCCAGAGTGAGATGAAGCCAAATATTGTTTGTTCTGCATTGTCTGACAGAAGCATTGAGCAAAAAGTACACGCAGGCCAAATTCACTGCTTGCATAAACAAGCTGAATGTCACTGGAGTCAGCTGTTTGTACCAACAGTGAATTTGCCTTCCAGGTTTTAAATGATTCCTACATTCTTTAATGTCAGAACATAAAACAATGCTCATTACAGGGTCTAAATTAACTAATTATGCAAGTTTCCTGTTTCTTGCTGCAGAGGTGGGAGGAAGGCTACTTGTACTGCTGAGGAGCCTTCTGCCCTGGATTGTATCACTTGGATGTGGCACAGGGAGGTTCTCTGTGAAGCTGTGGAGGGAGAGATGGATAGGAAAGCTCACAGTCCTTGCCCAAATGCAAAGAAAGTCCCCTGGCAAGGCCCATGGCGGGGGTCAAACTGGAGAACACAAATGAGCTGTGAGGCTGCAGCAGGGGAGGTGAGGAAATGTTTTTATTCCCTCTCTCTTGACTGGGTCAGACTTGGGGCCCTTGGGTGTTGCTTCTCCCCACTTGTGCACGTGCCACAGCCCTTAGCTCTGCACTGTCTATTCAGATCAGTCCTAGGGATATTTTGAATGGACTGCTCTAAGGCCTGCCCTAATTTTGCTTTTCTTTAGCCCCGTTGGGTTGATGGATGGCTAGTGTTGGGAGCCGACATGGCGGCTCAGTGAGGGGCCAGTCAGAATTTTTGTCGCTGCCACCCATGTCAGCCTTCCCTGCCTCCCATGCTCTTGCCCTGTTATCCTGCAAGCAGTGGAGGTAAAAAAACAGGGAAATCACTTCTAAGTAGCTAATACCCTGCAGGATGCATCCTGACACAAGGGACTCGATCCTCACCACGTATAGAAATGCGATGGTAATTGAAATCTGGTTTATTTTTCAAATCCCTAAGTATTAATACTAAGACATTAACTTCATTTACAAGCAAAGAGAATAGTTTTGCCTGATAACAATGGTGTAATATACCATCCACATCTGTTAGTAAGGTCCTCTGGGAGCTTCTCTCCATTTAACTCTCTCTGTAATGATCTTGCTTTCACTGTTGTTGGGTTTTGTGTAATTACTCATCTTACAACAAGGGCAGAAATTAGTTTGGTTTTTTAAAATTTTATTTTAATGATTCTGCTTTGAGTGACTTGATGTTCTTGAAGGACTGGTTGTTTAAAACAAAATAGTATCACAACCCCTTCCTTCCCCAAAACAATGAAACTCTTTAGCAGGGACAAATTGCATTGAGAGCTTGTTTGTTTATTTTCCATCTGGCCATTTGCAGAAGAAGAATGTAATTCTTGTTACTTTTGAACATAGTCAGTTTTCTACAGATTTTTTAAAATATATACAATTCTATGTTTTGCACAGGCACAGTGAAACATTTTGCTTCAGAAAAATAATTCATAGTTCAAATGTTTTTGGATGATTCCACTTAATCTTGTTCTTAGAGGCTTCCTCATGGGAACTAGATGTAACTCATGAGCTGAATTGCCCTCCTTTGCTCTGTCTTCCATGTCATCATGGCCTGCAGGAGAGAAAACCAATAAGAATAAATATTGGAAATTCCTATGATACTGGAACAACCTCTTTTTTCTCATTAGCTTTACTCTGTTTCTTAACCTTTTATTATTTCTTTTATTGAATATCAGTGTACTCTGTGCTTTATAAAACATATGACAAAGACTATGCCGTGTGGCCGCTATAAAATACCTGACTGAAAATGCAGGATGAATGAAGCTTAGTGAAAGGTCATGGACTTAGTCCCCCACATTCACATGTTTCAGCAAGGTGAGTTTTTAGGAAGTATTTGAATGAGAAGTAATTGTTCAATAACTGCAGAGTGCTAATGAGGGGAATAGCAGCTTTTGCTTTGCCTGGCAACAAAAATTTAAGCTCCTGAGTGAAAACTTGGCATTGGGGCAGAATTTGTCATTTTATTTGAAACTGATTCTGTATATAGTTAATATGTTTGTTCTACGGATTTAGCTTCAGTAAAAGGCATAAATTATTGGCAGATGAGGAGCATTTGCAACGTTAAATAGTGAAGGTTAATGTGCCAAAGCTGATTCCCATGTCAATGCTGCCCTAGAAAAACCAAAACTTTCTTGTGCAACCTGGAATAGGGCTTTGAGAAACAGGCAATTATCCTTTGATTTGGGATGAATCCCCATCCAGAACCGGTGTGGAACCCGCTCATGCCACTGATATGAACTACGGATGCTTCCCTGAAGGAAGCTGTAGCTTTTTATTTAGGAATGGCACAGAGACAAATATCTCAGCAACGCCTGAGTAAACAAGAGACTTAAGAGATGGGAATGAAAAAGTTGGTCATACGAACTTTGTATTTTGGCGTAGTAGCTTCCTTTACTGTCACAGAATTTCTGTTTATGAGCATACTTTAGGCCTCAAATTTTTGTATAGAAATGAAGATAAAATTAATTCTAAACTTCACATGCAGCTACTATGAGGAAAACAATTTGAAAGACTGAAGTGATCCATTTCTTAATAAGTGTTGTGTGTTAGAAAGGACTCATGGTGAACACAGCCACCAGGAAAAAGCTAAAGCCCTCCATTTACTAGTCTATTTCTTCACAATTCTGCTTTTGCACATAAATCAAAGGAGGCAGTCCTACTACTGGTTTCTAAATGGCACTTTTTATTCCGTGTGCATAGAGTTCCAAACTTACTAATAATCTCTTGAGTTTGAACTGGTTTGGATCAGGCCCTTGATGTGATCTACATTAATGCAAGTAGGTATAAAACTATGTGGAACAATAATACTTTGAAAAGCCTGTTGTTTGTCAGTAGGTCACTTCTTGAGCTACATATCTTGATTTTCAGACCACTACAGTCAATATATGTATATTTTTTTTTCCTACAGGCTACCATTAAATCAGCTATATTTCCCAACTGTTTTTTTTTTACTGCAAAATGATATAAGAAAGAGCTTTAAATTTCTGTTTTTGGAGACAAAGGCAGAACTGCTGGGAAGAGGAAAGGAGGCAACCAGAATTTCACATAGAAATCAATTTGATAAATAATGGAAAACTCTGGGACTTTGAGCACTATATTTTCTGAACTGAATCTTTCTGGAGGTTGTTCGTTTTACTAGGTTTTGTTTTAAAAGTAGCGGTGTAAATTTTGGGAGAAACTGGAGGCATAGCTTCCAGATTAATGGCATTTTGCAAGGAAGGTGCATTCTATTTAATATGTGTAGTTGGATTTTTCTAAAGCAATTCAATATAAATACCTTGTAGATCTAGGTCTTAAAGTTTCATTTCCATCTGCATTGACTGCTTTAGTAGATCTTTGGATAAATGTCTAAAGAGCTTGGAAGGCAGAATAAGTATTTGATCCACTGAAATCTTCAGCTTTCTCCCAGAAAAAGATCAAGAGCAAATACTATTTTCACTGCTGCTTTCACATGTATGACTATTACTGAAAAGACATCTGTAATAATGCTCAAGGAGAATGGGTGTCGCATCTATTATGTAAGTATTATAATGTTTCTAAACCAGATAAAAATAATGTTCTCAATAGACACTACAAAATGAACTCCAATCTAATTGCTCTCAACACTATATTAAATCACTCCCATTTGCACCTCGCTAATGATTTCAGATGTTCAAACAAGCCATTTTTAAACTGATCAAAGTCTATTGCGGTTCTAACACTGATTCATTTCACCATCTAATCAGGTCTCCGACAAATTCCTGAGTACTCATTCCCTTGGAAGTAATTTGCAAGTGGTAATACTCAGGGTATTATGAATTGGTGCAACATCCAGCTGCTTGGTAAGAGATACAGCAAAGACCTGTGTTTAGAAGAGCATAAAGGATAAACTCACTTGGCCAAACTCACTGTTCGTGCTATGACAATAGAGCAGACTTTGCATGTGAACTTGAATGTGGCTTTGCACCTGGTTCTCAATGTTTTTCGTAGATGTATAGCTGTAACAGCATCTCAGGATATGAATGCCTTTGACATTCTTGTTCTTTAGTGATTGCCCCCACTGAGGCTTTTTCAGAGGAGGGTCGAGATGAGGCAAGCATTTCTCTGGCACTGTCCCGTACAGATGTATGACAGGTGTATGAAGAGGTATGAAAGCCTAGCTTTACTGGGCAGGAAGCCGTTTCTGTGTTTGTGTATTCCAGGCCTTCTAAGACTATTGCTAACTAACATTCTTTTGGGCTTCCACCATTCCTTGTGCCAGAACCTCACAGCTCCCATGTATTTTTTCCAAATACTGCATTTGCATAGAATTCCCAGGAAGTTCATTCTCACCCTGCCTGCAAGTTGTGCTCAGACTGTGTTTTACAAAGCAGCGTCTTCCACAACAGCTTTGAGTCTTGAAATGTGTTCCTAAAGGAATGTTTATTTGCTCTCTCATCTAAATGGGCTGGCCAGTGATTGACATGGATCTGTCTTTTTAATAGAAACAGGGCATTAGTTTGTATACAGTAAAAACCTGTTAACTTGACCACGGAGTTAACTATAATTGTAAAGCATTGGTAACCTTCAGTTTGTACTATGTCATTTCTTCACCTCCTCTTTGTCTTTCACTTTGGATTTCCCTCCACAGAAGGCTCTTTAGCCATGCATATTGAGGAATTTGCAGTATTAAGTTGGACCGTGTTAAACAGATAAATGATTTTCCAAGAATTTGACACTGCTATTTTTCCAAGGAAGATTCAAGTACGCTTTTATTTAAAGTTAGAAATAATTGCTTTTCATATCCATTTTGCTGCTTTTATTGAAAATGCAATTTCAAGCATTTTAATGGGTCCGAAATAAAGATCTGCTTATTGTACTTAGCTGTTCTTTGCAAGTTTGTAGTAGAGACTCTATTGATGCCAGAGCTGATCTGGCATCTGCAAAGTGGTGTTTGCTAGCCTGCCACTTCTGCTCAGGAAATACTAATCAATTGGACTAGAGCCACTTAGGATGCTTACATGCAAAAATTCTGGCTGTTCTTCATCGCTTGTTAATTAAACAGACAGAATTCTATCCATAGTTAAGGTCAGACATTCTGCTAGCTAATGACTTGTATGCATTGACTGAAATACTGCAGAATTTTTCCCTTAGTGATCTTTTTAAAATACTTAAAATTGAGAGGAGATTGCTAACTAGATAATAATGGTCTTTGCACATCAAGTCCAAATATTCCACTTTGTTGGCTGTGATTTAGGAATGATTTAAAGTTCAAACTTCATAAAATAACACACCTCAAATCTGAATAACTCAGAGAACTTTGCAGGTACAAATGATTTGGATAGAAATAAACTTCTGCTGGGGAGGATTTAAAACAGGGAATGCGTTTAAAAAGGAAACAAATTAAAAATGATAGCAAATGGACTCTAATTTTGTTGTAACAGTTGACAAGGTAGAGAAAATGTCTTATGAAGAGTACAGAAAATTGCATGAAAAACCAGTGGAATTGTGAGGATTTTTCATATCTGTAAGGCAGGACCACTGCCCACCTTCATCCTGGTTCCCACCTGCACACGCCTTTTGAGAGAGTCCCCTCAGACAGGCAGTAGGCAGCAACCAGGGCAGAGACTTTCACACAGATCTTGTGAAATTCATCCTGTAGAATTAGGGAGGGCACCACTCCTTGTCTACTTTGCCTCTGGGTTTTGGATCTAATGGGCAGACTCCTGGTATCGGTGAGGATTTTCTAGACTTGCACTAAAACCAGATACAGGATTAGAGTGCAGCCTGCTCCAAGGGCCTGAGCCAGAGAGTAAAATTTTGTTGGAGATGTGGATAGATCTTGATCATCAGCTATAAAGGCAAAGCCATGAGTTCCCCCATTTATGACCTGCTTAAAAGGAGGTTTTAAGGCTTTCTGCAGAGTGAAAAATTTGGAGCTATCTGTATTTAAATTTGTTATCTGGACAAAAAGGTTTATTCTCTCCTTCAAGAGCAAAAATTCTGGAGCTTTAAATTTTGTCTTTTACCTTGCCTGACCATATAGGGTGTCTAGAAGACTCCTAACATTTGAAAGTTGCATTTGCCTGGCACCTCTGCTCCTATGTACTCAACTGTGAACACCAAATAGCAGACCAGTCTGAATGTACATATTTTCCCTTGCATTGAAGCACTGTGAATAATTATCTTGAATAAATAGCGTAATTTCATTAAAGAATTAATAGTGGTCAAAACAGCTAAAAGACATTTTGAGGATCTTTCAACCTAGTAATTTGACATCAAGTTCCATCTTAGCCTTTGTACAAACACTTCATACCAAAATGATGCTGAGGAGAAGCTGATATTTAACAATAAATGTTATGAAAAAATCTGTACCGTGAAATGGAGGAAAAAAAAAATTAGTACCAGATTTCCAAATTTACCCACAGCATTTTGGGCAGATTTCACAGTCGTTTTCCATAGCTGGAGTACTTTCTCAAAGAACAGAGGTAAAAGATACTTGAGAAAGAGTTGATATATAGTGCAGGCTTAAATAACATTTAATTTTCAAATCTAGAAATGAAAGAACTACAGAGTTGTTGTAAATGAACCGGCGACATAACTTAAAAATGCAGCTACAAATTCACAGGTATTTAAAATACTTTATTTCCTGTTATAAGCATAGTGAAATATTGATGCATTTGATGAACAACAGTAGGCTGTGGTTTGTTTTTTTTAAATTATTAATGCAGTGCCCCATTGATAAGCGATGTGATTGCTATTTTTCCTCTAGTGTGGTGGCTTTTCTAGCCATAAAATCTCAAATATTGTGAACTATATTTACACTTAAAATGAAATAAATTTGACTCTTGGCAACAGATGGGCTGCACGGATGCAGAATAGTGTACTAGCTGTAGTTCCAGTCACAAAATGGTTTTATGGACAAGCTACCCTAAGCCTATTATGAGAAGAGCTACAGCAAGTTGTTATGGTAACTGGAGCTGTACAGTAACAGGGTAGGATTAAATACTTGATTTTTTTCCCCCATGTGGACATCTGTGAAGCATTGTTTTCCACATACAAGAAAGAAAAAACATTTCAGAAGAAAATGAATGAAAAATAGCCCAGTTGAATGTTTGGATAAATTGGCTGTGGTACTTTCATGAAATGCCTTTACCCTCAAAAATGACAGGTCCTGTCTCCTTTCGGGCAGAGATGAATATATTTACTCCACTGAAAGTCAATGTTTGCTTTGACTGGATGCTCTTTAGTACATTGCTGCTTTTTGCTGTTCCAGTTTTATTATTGCTGGTATGGCGATACTCTTCCCATAGTTTTGCTTAAAGGGTGTTTGCATCATGACATTTTGTGTCTCTGGGAAATCATGTTTATGTTGCCATACTGCTGCAACAGGGGCCTGGAAGCTGGAAAAGCGGTGGGCAAGATGGATGAGGTTGTGGCTGTCCTTCTTCCAAAGCCTGTGGCAACCACGTGGCACTTTGGTTATTCTGAATTCCCTTTGATAAGGATATTTTTCTTTCATAGTTTAAAACTTGCTTGAACCATGTTTAACAGGGACATGAATGTTAAGTTTCTATGATAATTTTCACTTGACTCCTGCTTTTGGGTGTGTGTAAGACTGCTTGTCACTCTCATGCCTGTTGGAACTCTTTCATATGTATTTATGTACTATTTTTGAGGGAGATGCATTTTTTTTTCAGCAGTATATCACAGTGTTTGATAAGTTCCTAATATGTTCGTTGTCTTATGAGGAGTCTTGGTTGCTTTTGTTTCATGAAGTATCTTTTGAAATTCCTTTTGCAGATTAAATATGTTGACAAACCCTATAGCAATTTTATCAGAATTCTGACTCTGGCTATCTGAGGCTCTTTTGAATTTAAAATGCTTACTAATATGTTGCTAGAAATGCTGAAGTTTTTAGAATTTAGGTTGCTAAACAGGCTCTGCAAATTGCCTTGAACACACTGGTTACCAGTTCAGTAGGATTAGAACTGGTCAATTTTGTCATGAGTGTTTTTTTCCAAAGTACTTTACTCTTAACATTTGCAGTCTGCTTGAATTATAGCAGTGCTCAGAAATAAGAGTTAAACTTTACTGACGATCAGAGCAATCCTCTCGTTCTCTAGTTTCTCTCCTCTTTGCAGTTAAAGCCTAGTGTTATACAAAACACTACAAATCAAAGGTTGAGTCAATGTCTTTCAAAACAAAGGGGGTCTCTGTTATGCTGATATTTCTTGTAATGAATTCCCCTCTTTGGGTTCATAAATTTAAGTGTGTGCCATTTAAAAATTTAGGATTGAACATTAGGGAACATAAAGCAGACAGTGTGTATAAAATATGCCAAGAAATAAAAAAGGAATAACAGCGTAGATTGCAAGATATCATCCTGATAGAGAATGATAAAATATGCGTGGTTCAGATGACAATAACACAAATAAAATGCAACATTTTACAGAAGTGAACCACAGCTCCTGACACAGCTCTGGCACTATCACACGACTGGTGATTATTCAAATGTCTCCATGATTAATTCAGTTTGTATTGATGCAAATAATCCTAGAGGAGACCTGTGAGAGCTAATGCATTTTGCTTCTGTGGCTTTCCATTGATAGCACAAAACAGCAAAGAGGAAAGTAATTTTCATGATATTAATAATGCGATTGCAGAATCAGGTCATTTAAAAGAATGGTGCTGACTCAGCTGTAGTAGTGCAGGGTTGAACATGGAGATTAATTCTTGAGCATGCTACATAAAAATCCGCTGCTGGATATCTCATTGCACTAAAGCGTATTTCCTCCTTTGTAGGAAATATTTAAAATGACAGCAGTTGATTTGATGCCTTCTTTCCTGCTGTTAGGAATTCTTTTATAACATCAGAGCTCTTTCTGTTGAAGTATTTACCTTTACACGGTGAGAGGGGGCTTGCCTTTCTCCCTCCTCCTTTCCAGGAATGGAAATTGGTTCCTTCTTTTATAATTCCCTGAAGGTCAGCAAAAGTCTGAGGGGATCATAACTGCTGTGCATGAATAGCTGTCTCAGCCAATGAATCTTATTAAAATCAGTGATGAGAGGGAGAAAACATTTCCTTTTTTTGAAAGGACATCTTCATAAATGTCACTGGAGGCAGGCTCCTGGCTGGCTCTTGCTACCTTGGGTAGTTCTAGTGGCAGACATCTGCGCTTTTATTTTGCTCTTTTTTTTATGACCAGGCCAATAAGCTTAGCAGATATGCTAAAAAGGTGATCCTTGCACAAGTTCCTTAGAGAGAGAGAGAGAGAGAGAGAGAGAAGAAAAAACACATAGCCATTGGGGTTTTTTTAAGTGCAAATTACAAATGCACCACATAAAAATTTTGTTCCCTCTACTTAAAAATGCAAAGTGGGAAAAGTTTAAGTAAAAAATACTTAAAACAAGACTCTACTTGTGGGGTTTTTTTTTGTTTTGTTTTGTTGGTTTGCTTGGTTTTTTGTGTGGAGTTCTTGGGGGTAGGCTAAAAGGAATAGGGAAATAATTTCTATACATTTGCAATGTACTGTTTCTGCATTAGTGATATTTTTGCTTGCATTGAAAGAGAGCAGGAAAAGCCTGTGTGGAACTACAAAATTAAAAATTAGCTGAAAGTTAAACATACATTTGTCCCTTTTTTTCATTCTAATATTTATAACATTGCCTTTTTCTAATCCTAACTAATTTATGTTTAAATAATATATTACTTCCAAAGTAAATAAGAAAATAATGTTACACAATCAAAAAAAAAAATATCCTATATTAAATGGGGTCAGTTCAAGATGCTTGTAGTTTGTGCTTGCTGGTGACCGGGAAAAAAATGAGAGGAGAGCATTAGTGAAGAATATTAGGAACATCATCTAGTAATTAGAGACAGGAATATATTCTGTGATTCTGTAACAACACTGGAAGTGAGAGACTTATTTTCCTCCTTAGCATCTTGGGTGGTAAATAATTGGACTACTTTGGCCTCCCTGCTCTTGAAAGTAAAGCTCATATTTTCTTGCTGAGAGTTGTTTCTACATTTTGTGGTTTAAAATAGGTCAGATATGTGCCATTGCCTTTGGCTGTGTATTGAGTCATATCACATAGCTACAAACCCACTGTCTTCTCTGAAAAAGTTGCAGCTTGCTGTCTGGGAATGCAGGCTTGGGCTGGGAGGATTGATTTTTACTGGGAGTGCAGCATGGTAGCCCAGCTGCCACAAGGCCTTCTTCCACAAGTATCATCTTAAGTTTCCTTCCCAAATGCCGAGATGCTTTTTGGGTAGGATTTGGATGGGGGATTGTGATAAAGCCTTTGATGCTGATTCAAATCATCTGACTCTTTTGTTACTCCTGCCAGGTTGGATTTGTACCTTGGTGCGTTGCCAAGCGTGGCCCCAGCTGCCCTGCTGATGCCCAGCCCATAACAACCCCAGTGCTCTCCATGCAACTTCCCTGGCCTCGCTTGCCCCTTGGCATTGCCCCTCTGGGTGCAGTCTTACCCCCTCTCCTTGCTGTGCTGGAGGGGTTAACACTGCTGTGTGCCTTGCTTGACTGGCTCCTGCAGTCAAAAAACAGTGAAATGCAAGCCCTTGCAAAAGGCTTCTGCTCTCTGTCGCTGATGTCCAGACCATAATCATGGTCCTGCTGCCCTGAGGGCTGTCACAGGTCCCTGTGCAGCCAAGGGGAAAGGGAAGGCAAGAGCCTTCCTGAACTCCCTTGTCTTGTTTATGAAATAATATTTACTCATGAAATGACCATAAATTTATGAAAAACATAGTTCAATGTCAAAGTACTACTGTGTCAGTCTGTACTAAGCTTCAACTGAACCAAATTTGGGTTCTGTACTATTGAATGCTGAGATGTGTGAAATTTGGCTGAGTACAGGACAGTTATCATATTTGTCTGTGCTGACGGACTGAAAATTGGTATATTGACTCCAAGTTTGCACAGGTGGGAGAATGATATGGAACAGTGAGTCATATCAATTTGAAACAGGAATGAAGGCTAAGAAGGATTGTTTTAGTGTTTGTTTTTACTCTTGGTGTGACTCCATTTTTAACCACTTTATTATCCTCCGTAGTTATTTTTTGCAAAGACATTTGCCAAGGATTAGCTTTTATTTGGGTGCAAATACTATATGGCAGCTGGAAGCCTTTTTATGAGGCTTTCAAAAGCTGAGAAACTGGTTGTCAATGTGTGAAAAGTTCTTTTCTGGTACCCTAAACTGCCTTTCATTAGGATGTTGTATATTTAATGATTGCTAGCCCAATGGGGCATGCGGAATTTCCTGCTGTGGTCTTCTGTAAAAATTTATTAAAGAAAGATATTGGAAAATGTTGCTGGTATGCAACGATGCATGGAAAACATTTGCATTTGTGTAAAAGTCATGGAAATCCTCAGAAACAGTTGCTAGATTAAAACTAAGCCAAACCCTTGGTGATTCTAGCTGAGTTATCTGCACACAGATATTGGCAGGTAGGGTAGGTGTTAGGTTTTTATCACTGCCTTTAGGCAGCCGGAAAACTTTCAGATCCAGGATTAAAATGTTTTTCTTTTAGGAGAGAAAAGTAAAATATTGTTTCTCACTTGTTTACATGCATGTGCAAAATTACAGAATAGCAACTAGAAATTGGACCACACAACCTATGAATAGAATTCCATCTTTCAACGCTTAACATGAAATTTTGAGATGTGGCGTCTATCACAAATCTTGCTGCAGATTCCCTCTGTTTCTAGCAGTATGTTAATTTGTCAGAGTCTGTGTTTTTTTGTGTGTGGTGTTTTGGGTTTTTTTGTTGTTTTGTTTTTGTTTTGTTTTGTTTTGTTTGTTGCCATTTTGGAATAGCATGACTCTCAGAATGCAGATGTCAAAACAACCAGTGAACAGGATGCATTGGATCAAAAAGGTCTGACTGAGGAAAAGATGATATAGCTCAGGCTGGAGTGGAGCTGACACAGTCCTAAACTAAAGCTACTTAAGTGGTTTTCTGAAGTCAAAATGTTCAGGGATAAAAAGGCAATTTTTAGACCAGTGACTGGAAAAGAAGTGACTGACACAAGAGCTCTAAGTAGTAGATCCTGTGTTGGCCTAAGCGTTAGGTGGTATTCGAAGGGTACTTTGCAGGCCAGACATTGCTGCTCTGGCTTTGAGCTAAACATTAGACTGGATATTGAAAATACATTCCACATTCTAATTTCTAGCCTTTCAGTCGGATAATGAAACTGTGGCTGGGGTTATTCTGCTGATGGGTTCCCTTTTGATTTTAGTTGTAAATCCTGAAATTGTAAATATTTGGTCCAAGACAAACAATTTTATCAAGAGCACCATGCTTCTGCTAACTGGTCTTTCATATGGCTCAATCCTCTCAAGAGGGTCAATCCTCTTCCAGACCTACTGAAAGTTTACCTGGAGTCATTATGAAGATCCATAATGGATGGTGTAGTTGACTGTGACATTATGCAACCTGACAATACCTAGAAAGAGCTGAGCTAAG
The DNA here is from genome assembly GCA_013398855.1 of Mohoua ochrocephala. Lineage (NCBI taxonomy): Eukaryota > Metazoa > Chordata > Aves > Passeriformes > Acanthizidae > Mohoua > Mohoua ochrocephala. The sequence goes on from VZTA01001348.1 coordinate 19,131, forward strand.
ATACGAGCAATTTCATGCATGGTATAGTGCATTGTTCAGTTGTGTAAGGTGTTATGACTCCAATCAAAACGATCCAGGGGTGGGGGCCAAAGCACAACCATATAGAATGTTAACAAGATATATGCAAGGGTTTTAGTTCAGACCTGAAGTGTGCTTTGATGTAATTTCAGCCACAGTACAGTATTCTCTGTGGGGAGGATGAATTCTCTGTGTGAATTCTTGCATAATAGCATCCGAAAGACCCTCTATCATTCTCTGTACTGTCCTGCCCTGCCCAGCAGATGATGCAGCTTTGGAGTCTACAGCATTACAGCATGTTTAAACATAAATCCCAGTGACTTAGGAAGTGTTAACTCAGAACACAGACATGTTTCAATTAAGTACATACATAAATTATTTCTTGATAGTCTGTCAGTGGGCCACCAAGATGGACTGCAGGGTATGTGCCCTTTGAGGGAGCTGGGCTTGTACACAGTCACATAGAGACTAAGGAGTGATCTAGCAGATATCTGTAACTACTTCAATATGAGGAGTTATGAAAATGAGAGAACCAAGTATTCCTCAGAAGGTACAGATGATGTATCAGGGGGCGACGACCATGATACCTGCATGGGGAGGGCCAGGTTAGCCAACCCTTCTTCCCAGGAGTGCAGTGCAGCACCCAGCCAGGTGACTGCCTTTGGGGGGTTTTCTGTTGATAACCTGATTCAGTTCTGCTGATAATCCTGCTTGGAGGGTGAGACTGGACTGGACAGCTTCAGTGGTCTCTTCAGTGATATTGTTCTCAGTTTCCTTGACCCAATTTGAACCCCTAAGAATTGGAAGGTGTTTAAAGGCTGGGTCCATTCAGCACTCCACCAAGCACAAGTTTCAGAAGAAAGACTTCAGACACTGTCACTCTGGCTCTTCAGGCAAGTAAGGTCTATTGCAGCAGAGATTTCTTAATAATCTCCTATAGGAACCACAGTGGGAGCTGCTGCTTCAAAAGGAAAGTATACTTTTTTGACCTTGACTTCTCTAAAATAGGCACACAGCAGCATGTATATATTTATGCAGGGAAAAACAATCCTACCAGATCCTACTTTGCATATGTAATTTGGTTACAGGGAAGAGAATGAGAGAACAAGCTGCTTGTGGCAAATATAAATAAATTAATTCATTACTGCATAGCACTTCTTGCTGTGACATTATAGGGTGTTTTCAAATCTTGTAGTACAAAGTCTTATTGTCTTGGTTTGACCAGATGGACTAATGATCTTTTGGGTCCTGTTATCTGTAGCCTAATGGCACTTTAAAATATTTGGATTCTGCACTAGACCAATTTTAAATACACCATTAAAAGGCACATATAAGAGTGCTGGTTATTTTTTTGGGTGTGATTAGCGCTGTGTGAATGGAAAAAAGGGATTCCTGATAAGTCTTTGTGCAGGTGGTACTGATGCAGAAACTAAGCAGAGAGAAAAAAACACTTGCCATGGACTACACAGTAAATCAGGTGCTTCTTTCTCTTCATTAATTCTGATGATAAAATGGATGTGAAATCAATACTTACACTGATCTGGAACAGCTGTTGAAGATCTTTTAGCAGAACCCAAGTAGGAATAACGTCAAGCCAAAATAGCTCTATAAGTAATTAGGCACAAATTAATAAAACCACAAAAGTTAGAGTCATAATATGAACTCTGATTGTATCCCAAAGAGAAGAGAAAACTGAGACGAGTTAAAATATTCTTGATGTATATGTGCAGTGACTTCTGCTTGGGAATTTAGATTCATCTTATCAGTGTAAATGCTAAATATCTAAACAGGCAAGATCGAAGTGATTTCTGTGAGGCAGGATGGGGAAAGCAGATGCTGCTGATCTAATTATAAGGACATCTTGTCACTGAGATTTTCCAGCTGGATATGTTTATTGATCCTCGATTGGTTTTGGGTTTATATGTGATAGTGATGACCGAAGGACTCCCTTAATATTTTTTCATAATTAAGCAGCTGAAAATGTTGCAACAGTTTACCAAATGTCCAGCACACAGCTGGATAAACACTTCATGTATATGGGTGAGCAACTGGCTCACGGGTCAGGCACAAAGGGTTATAATGAATGGGGTGACATCAAACAGGTGGCCTGTCACTAGTGGTGTTCCACAAGGCTCTGTCCTCAGCCCTGTGCACTTCAACACCTTCATAAAGGACTTGGATGCAGGACTGGAAGGGACTGAGCAAGTCTGCAGATGATACAAAGCTGGGAGGAGCTGTTCACTCCCTCAAAGGCAGGGAGGCCCTGCGGAGAGACCTCAACAAATTAGGGGGCTGGGGAATCACCAACCATATGAATTTCAACAAGGAAAAGTGCCGGATTCTGTACCGAGGATGGGGCAACCCTGGACATAGGTACAGACTGGGGAATGAGAGGCTGGAGAGCAGTGCCACAGAAAAAGACCTGGGGGTCCTGGTCGACAGAAAGCTGAATATGAGTCAGCAGTGCCCTGGCAGCCAGGAGGGCCAAGCGTGTCCTGGGGGGCATCAGGCACAGCATCGCCAGCCGGGCAAGGGAGGGGATTGTCCTGCTCTGCTCTGCACTGGGGTGGCCTCCCCTCCCGTGCTGGGGGAAGTTTTGGGCACCACAATATAAGAAAGATATAAAGCTATCAGAGAGCATCCAAAAGAGGCCATGAGGATGATGAAGGGCCTTGAGGGGAAGCCATTTGAGGAGCAGCTGAGGTCACTTGGTCTGTTCAGCCTGGAGAAGAGGAGACTGAGGAGAGACCTTATTGCAGTTACAACTTCATCATGAGGGGAAGAGGAGGGGCAGACACTGATCTCTTCCCTGGGGTGACCAGTGCCAGGACTCAAGGGAATGGCCTGAAATTGGGTCAGGGGAGGTTTAGGCTGGATATTAGGAAAAGGTTCTTCGCTCAGAGGGTGGTTGGGCACTGGAACAGGCTCCCCAGGGAAGTGGTCACAGCACCGAGCCTGAGAGGGTTCAAGAAGCGTTTGGACAATGCTCTCAGGCACGTGGTGTGACTCTTGGGGATGGTGCTGTGAAGGGTCGGGAGTTGGACTCGATGATCCTTGTGGGTCCCTTCCAACTCAGCTTATTCTGTGATTCTGTGACTTCCTGCAGTACAATTTATTCCTTCTTCTGCAGGAAAGCTCTGCAGAAGAAATTAGCTTATCACAACATATCACAAAAGACAGGTAGATCCCTATACATCAAGAGTAATATTTAAGCATTTAAGAAACAAGATCTTTCATACCACTGCAGTGTTAAGATTATTAATGAAGGAAAAGCAGAGCTCATTTTGAGTGTACATGGTTTTGTAGGGGAGGAAGAAGTCTGTGGCTGAAGCAAATGTCAGGTAGCTAAAAGCTCAGGTAATTTCAGATTTTTTCATGTAATTCTTGACAGGATTTTAAGGAAGTCACATCTCTTTATCTTTGTGATTAAAAAAAGGGAACAATCTCTCTTTTCTTTTCCTTCACTGTGCCACAGAGCACTGGTGATTTGTTCAGTCCCTAGGAAAACACGAGCAGTTAGGATGATGTACAATGCTATGTCTCTGTGCGGTTAAATAACTGCAGTTTTCAGCAATGTCTGTTGCTGTAGCTGCTTAGTTTGATGCAGCCAGCTGTGACTCTAGGGAGGGTATCAGGCCCTGGCACTCTGTTCCAAAGCCTCAGAAGAGGTCAATCCACTCCTTAAGGTTTGTTTTCCTAAGTCCAAATAGAGCCATAGGGCTCATACTTTCTTGCTGAGTAGAGGACGGAAGGTCTGGGGCCTGGATGTTCTCTGTGGGGCTGATAGCTCTTGGGCAGGGTCCAGCCTGCTGGGTTAGGTTGATGTTACTGCAAGCCTTCTGGTGGGAGCTGATGCCGAGAGCTGGTCCCAGTGTGCTCCAGCCTCGCTGACAAGCTCTCCCTCCTCTGTCACAGCTGTGCAGGTTGGAAGGCTAGACAGCACGAGTACAACTTATGCTACATGAATCCAGGGTCTTACTGGATTAACTTCTACTAATACACATTCCCAGAGATGCGGAATCCACTTCAGCCCCTAAAATTTGATGAAATTGACTGGAGGGAGATAATGAAATGTTTTTACGTGAAATAAAATCTGCCAGGATATTCTGCATGCTCAGCCCTGGCACGGCTGTGCTAGGCGGGGATGTGGCCTCAAATGTGCACTAGGCGGCGCTTTAAGACTGGTTAAAGGACGCGGAAAACTTAGCAACACTAATTCCACATCATCATGAGCAGAGTAAACAGTCTGGTGCAAAACAAAATATAAAAAAAACATAAGCAATTAAATATGTATTTAGCAGCAAGTGTGATTCGATTTCTGTTTTTCCCGCAGCAACTGCACTTGCTGAAAGTGGACACGCAACAGAAAATTACATTCTTGTTCTAAACAGATTGTATCTTTGTCGGCTTGTTCTTCTAAATAAACGGACTTCGCTTTTCAGCGTCTAGCCAAACACAGGATCAGGTGCTGTATTTTTTCATTAATCAGCCTGTATCTCTACAGCTATCTGTGATGGTAGGTTTGCAATTTTTTCATTTCTTCATAGGAACTGCTGAAATGTCTGTTCTCCAACATTCTATTTTATTTCCTTCAACTGGTTTTATCTGACTTAAGCCCATGCAGAACCGAAGTTCTGTTCCAGGACAGTCCTCTAGGGTGTCTCCTGAGCATGAGAAACTGGTTTTGCTGCCATTTTAATGTCCATTCCCCTGCCAGGGATATGTGTTGCCAAAGTGTTTGAATTCTGTAATGATTTGTCTTGTTAAGCACATTAGAATGACATAAAAATCATAACTTCTAATTCTAACAGAAGTTTCTCCTTCTGAATAGTTTAGGAAAGCTTAGAAGTAATCAGATTAATTTGATAGGTGCAGATAAGCTAACAGAAGCATAGCTTTGTATAGATTACTTTCCACAAAATGACAGACCATCCTTTTGCTAAGAATTTGATTTTGTAGTATCAATAAGCTACATAAACTGTGAAAAGGTAGATAAGAATGACCTATTCGGATCACAGCATCAAGAAAATGTACAGTATGTAGCCGAGATGAATTAATGTCTTGCAAAAGCAGTGGGTTTATACCGGTCAGCAGATAAAATAGCCAGGCAATAAACGCAAACCTTTTTTAGAGTTTAATTTGTGGGCTACATCGTCACTTTTTGCCTTTTTTCCTGCCTCTGCTATGCATATGACTGCAGTTCATTGTTTCTGATACTGTTACTTTTGCTTATTTTAAGAAACGGGTAGAACTGTTCAGCATTACTGGATGCACCATTTTTTTTGGTCAGGAATTACTATTTTGTTGAAGCTGAAACATTTTGTGGAAACAATGATTTAAAAACTTTCTCAGGAAGGTGCCTCAGCATCAGGAATACTGACGTAGTGTTAAAAATATGTTCACCCAAGAACAGCTGACAGCCCTCTGAAGATGAGTGCTGCTTTTAGTTTGGTACTTCTGCTGCACAGAGGCCTCGATACAACCCCTATATAAAGGATTACGTAGCTGTACCTACCCCAAGTGCCATCCCAATCTGTTATGTAAAATTATTCTAAGAAAAGTTTGAGAAAGTCAGAAAACTAATGTGAACAGAGAGCTCTGCAGGCACAACCCCAGGGCTGCTTTCGACTGTAGTATCTGCATAGTCAGATGTTTGCTCTGAGCCAGCTTCAGCCTGAAGCTTTCAGACCTGTTAGTGTGCAGCTATGCCTGCAATAAGATGCCCTGCTCCTGACATGGACCTCTGGGCACGGCACAGGCAGAGATGTGTGCTAGTGGGGCTGCTGGGGTACACATGGGGCCACAGTTACTGCTTCCTCTGAGCAGACACGAGGCATGCCTTTGTCTTTACAGTAAACAAGAAGAGTGTGTGACTGGAAATCAATAGGTTGAACTTAGCAGATGAGAAATGAGGTCTAATTGGTGATTAAACAACACGGTGGTTGAAACAATTAGATGTCGATCCATTTACCTCTCTCCTTTCTGGAGGGAAAGCTAGGTTGAAAAGCTTGAATTTCATGGCTCTTGCCGCATCCTGGGATCCCTCATGGCGTCTGGGGCTTTGAGTATCCTGGACTTTGGAGAAAGACAGAGACTGAGCAGACAGTTTGAGTAAGAAGGGATCCTGGAGGATACCTGGTTGTCTGAAATTAATGTCACTCTTACAGGCTCCCTGACCCCTGCTGTGACTGCTTCCTAGCCAGGTGAGACTGCTCTTCTGAAATATTGTGCTGGGAACCTTTGAACAAAGATGCAGATGTTTCTTAGGTGATGGTAAAAGTGGTATAAATTTACAAGGTTGCTGCCTCTTTGTCAGCTTTATAATCTGCTCCTTTTCTTTGTCTGTCCATGATGAATTATGTGTTAGAGAATATCTCTCAGTAGTATTGAATAAGTATGTCTTGTGTCAACATATGAAGTTAGTTTTAAACGTTCTATTTCAAATATAGTTATTAGTATTGCTTTGGAGGTGTTGGTCTTGGCAGGGATTGCCAATGGGTCTTGAGTAAATTCCCCAAGTAGGGCTTCCAGTCTGCACTGAGATGCTGCGATTATGCTGACAGCAACAATTATGTAGTTAGCTTAAAGCTAGTTTTGGCGTGTCTATGTGCACAGGAGTGATGCAGGACATGGCTGTGCATACGTGCAGGTACACGTATGTATACCATATAACTGTACGATGTGGTGTAAGATTCATGAACAGGTAATCTATGTTCTACCTTTTTGATGTTGTTGATACTTCTTACTTTGTCTTGTTCTCTTTTGCTCTTAAAATTAACCTAGTTCATCCCACAGAATGGTTCGCTCTCCTATGAAGGACTTCTGTTAACATTGTTATCACCCTGTGCAACATGCTTGGTGGTAGAGAAGATTCCATTGTGAAACAAACAGTCTCCCATCCAGAAATTCCTCCTTTCAGGTTTCAACTTCTTTTTTGCTTATTTTTCTGTTTTCCATAAAATGTTAAAAAACATAAGGGTTATTTTCTGCTAAGATGCTAAAGTGTACAAATCTTTGATTTATTTTAGTGCTCAATGTTGTAAAGGCATAGTAAAGTCATATTAGCCCCAAAGACTTTTTTCCTAACATAGTCCACTGAATTAACCCATAGGGCATTAAGTGGAGACCGAAACTCAAGTCCCTTCTTTGTTTAATTCAGAGCAGGAGAGTGAATCTCTATCTCTGCTTTCCTTTGCAGGTGCCAGAGTCAACAGGATAGACTCAAGTGATATTTTCGTTTTCCTTTTTTTTCTCCCCCCACCTTGTGGCTCAAAACAAACAAAAAAAAATCTGACAAATAGAAATATTCTGCAAACTGTACAGCCATTTTTTTTAATCACTGGTTCTAGAGAATATTTTTTCAGTTTTCCTAATCCTTTTGTTAGCAAATACAGTCTTGAATGTAGTCAGAGTGGAGAAAGGATGCAAAAATATTCAAGCACAGAAAACTTTCCTGGGGAGTTTTCTCATCTCTGCTGTTATATTATGAACTCATAAAAAATTTTTTTTGGTGAAGTTTGAAGTCCTCAGTGGAAAATTACTGTAAATCAGAGTAATTCTTCCTGGGAGTTCTACTGCCAGCAAATATAGCTTTGAGTCCATAGCTAATTATAATGTCTCTACTTAGGCTTTTTAACTAGAAGAATCTCCTCCATCAGCAGTTCCCAATGTTTCCAGCGCAGTGCGGCATACACATGTTCCTACAGCACTCCAGGGCTTGTAGGTCATGATCCTTTTCTGTTATGGATATGAATGCATTCTTGTAATGCAGCTAAAACAGATGAGTGTTCCCATCAAGTGAACACAAGTCTACATGTGACACAATGAAAGGTCCCTGCACTTTAGTTGTGTGTTTGGGAAGGTGACCAAACTGATCACAGACTCACTGAAGTGGAAAGGGATATCTGGAGATCGTCCAGCCCCCTTTCTCCAGGAAGGGGTCAGCTAGAGCAGGTTGCTCAGGGCTGTGTTAAATCTGGTTTTGAAAATCTCCAAGGGCCAAGACTCCACAGCCTCTCTGAGAAACCTCTTCCAATGCTTATCTCCCTCAAACGGAATACGCAGGTTTTTTTCCTTCTTCTTTTATTTTTTTTTAATGGTTAAATAGAACTTCATGTATTTTAACTCAGGGCTGGTACCACTGAGAAGAATTTGTTTCCATCTTCTTTACTGACAGGATCAGGTGTGAGCCTTCTTTTTGCCAGGTCGAAGAGTCCCAGCTCTTGGTTTTTTTTTATCACATGACATACTCCAGTCCTTTAATATTCCTCATGGCCTGCAAATGGACTTGCTCCACTATGTCCATGTCTCTCTTGTACTGTGGATTCCAGGACTGTGCCCAGCACTCAGTGGCTTCACCAATGCTGAGTGAAGGAGAAGGATCACCTCTCTCAGCCTCCTGGCAACACTGTCCCTAACACAAACCAGGACACTTCTGACTGCCCCACAGGGGCACATCGCTGGTTAATGATCAAATTGTCCATTCCCTCCTTTTGCAGAGTCTCTGCAGAGCTGCTTTCAAGCTACTTGGCACCTAGCCTGTGCTGCTGGATGGGATTATTCCTTCCTAGATACAGGACTTCTGCTCTTCCCTGTTCATGACCTTTCTATTGGCTCATTTGTCCAGGCTGTTGCGGTGGCTCTGAAATGGCAACACAGCCATCTGGTGTACCAGCCACTCCTCCCATTCATGTGCACTCAGGCCCATGTTCTAGGCAATTAATGAACATGTTAACCATCACTGGCCCCACTATCAACCCCAGGGAGACACTGTTAGGGGCTGATGTCACCCGGACCTTGTGCTGCAGATCACAGCCCTTTGATCCTGCCAGTTCAGTCAGTTTTCATCCCACCTTACTTACTATCCACTCATCTACTCTGTATTTCATCAATATGTCTATGAGAAAGTTACGGGAGAAAGTGTCAAAATCCTTGCTAAAGTCACTATAAAAATGTCGTCATAAATGCATACTGACTACTCTCTCCTTTTCTTTCATATTTTGGAAAAGTACTTCCAATTTTTTTGCTTCATTACCTTCTCAGAGATTGAAGTGAGGCTGACTACCTTGTAGACTCCCTGCCATATTCAGCTCTAGGTGGGTTTTGTTGTACCTAACACCATTGCTCCACATTTTGACCGTATCTCTGTATTTCTCCTGGGTCAACAGTCCCTTCTGCCATCTCTTAATATTCTTTTTTTATAGCTGAGATTTTTGGGAGCTCTCTGCTACCTTTGTTTGACTTTCTGCACATTGGGGTGGACCGTTCTTGAATTTGGAGGGAAATGATCCTTGAAAAATGGTCAAAGTCTGCATGAGCATGAGGACCTGTGCATATGAGGCTTATTACAGCTGTCTGAAGAAGGCCACGAAATCCAGTATTTCCTCATGATATTACTGATTTTGGTCGACTCAATGATTCTGACTTATAAGCTGTCAGCTGGCTCATCACCCATCTGCTGTTTTCACATCAAGGGCAACTCTCCCTCCCCACTATCCTGACCATCCAAATGGTGGATGCATCTGGATCCAGCATTCCTAATAAAGTTTCCTAATAAGCCTGTATTCATCCATTGCAGCACTTGAGTGAGCTACCCCACATCTCTACCCAAATAAGGTTGTAGCCCTGTAGCAGACATCTAATTACTCCTGCCTGTTCCCCATGCTGCAAACTCGTGTACAGGCACTTCAGAGAAGCATTAATTTACAGGTTTCAGAGAAAACATATGCAATCCGCTGTCCTTTTGGCACTCCATTTGTTTGCATAGACTTGAGGCATCCTCTTCAGCTCAGATTGAAGTGTTTCCTGTCCACATCATTTTGCACACTTTACTTGCCAACCCCACCCATCATTTCCTTTCTGCAGTGGCTGTTGCCAACTTCCTGGCCCCCTTGTTCCTGGTTTGAAGGTTTCTTCACTAGGTTGGGCAGCCTAACGCTATATTGCCAGTTGGTAAAGATACTTTTGCTCCACTTGTTGAGTGGGTCCTGCTTCTTCCAAGCAGTCCTCAGTAACCAGAGGATAGCAGGACTACTTGCTTCAGTCACCGTGCCCTATGTCATGTCATTGCTGCTGGCTAGGCACATATAAAGATTTTTTTTAGCCCCTTTATGCACAAACTAATGCACTCTATCCCTCTCTGTAGTTCCTGCTGAAAGGGTGCTTGACTCTTCCTAATATCCTGATTAGGGCTAGAATGCCCTTTGACCAAGAGCAGCTGTGAGATCTTGACAGAAGCTGCTACAGTTTGCTAGAGACTTCAGTCTCCTTATGCGGCAGCAGCAGGAACCTTGATGCCCCTCAGAGTACCCAGTAGTCCTCCAGCAAATCTCACGGGTTCAGGAAGATCTAGAAGCAGGGACCAGAAACTGCTGTGCAAGGTGCTGTGTCTGAATTCAGCCCTGAGGGAGTTGGCTAGAAGCGGGTTCTAATTGCCTGTTTGAGGCATTTGTTTCCCTTCCTGCCTATGCCTAAGGTGCCCTGACTGCAAAACAGCAAGTGGAGACAAAAAGGAATTGTACTTGCGCACTACCTCTGAACCAAGGCTGTAGGTTGAGTGTTTCTTTTGTATTTATTATACACAGAAGGATAGGACATGGAATGAAAGACTTCCTTTGAATTTTGTCCTCAGCCGACTAGGTTTTTTAAAAATAATTTTCTGCATGTTTCAAGTTGCTCAGAAACAGCCTACTCTGGATTGAACAAAACCAGAAATATACCTAATATTGTAGATGGCAGGACACTCTGCCTACTGCTGACACTTTGTACTGTTTTGTTATCATGAGTACAATGGAGGAGCACTCTTGTTGTTGAAAGTTTTCTTTCCATCTGCTCATTCTGACTTTAAGCATAAGCCTGCTTAACACAAAGAGAAGCATCCTATCTAAGAAGGAGAGGTTCAGGAGGGTTCACTGTAAACAAACTGATGGCAGAATGTAAACAGGAGCAGTGTATTCTACTACAGATGGCTACCCCTCCCTCTTGCCTCATAATTTCCATGCTCATAATGAAATATTTTCATTCCTTAGAATCCTGTAATGAAATTTGAGTTAGCAAGACATGGAATTTTTTGATAATAAGGTTGAATTCTTCATCTGCTGCCTGTGATAACAGATGACTGAAGAATTAAAACCCTGATTTCACAGCTGACCTTGCTTTGGGCAGAAGTTGGACTAGATTGTCACCTTCCAACCGACTTTTTCTGCGATTTTATGAATTATCTCCTCTATGAGATTCTATAGCAATATTTTTTCAGTATAGCAGTTTGGTATTTAACTGCAGCAGTGTAGATCATAGTGCCACTATAAAAAAATGTATCTTACCCAATTTCTAACCTTTCTGTTGTATTTCTTCCATAAGTTGTTACTGGATGAACGGAGGAATTTATGATGTGCTCTATTTCTATGTAGAAGCTAATATTGAACTACTTTGAAGATGGTGGGTGGGCTGCAGCACTTGTCCTGTGAGGAGAGACTGAGGGATCTGGGCTTGCTCAACCTGGAGAAGAGATGGCACAGAAGAGATGGAGACACCTAATAACAGCTTCCTGTGCCAGAGAGATCATGAAGGAGATGGAGTCAGGTTCCAGGAATCAGTCCTCAGAGTTCACTCTGCTTTGAGCAGGAGGTTGGACTAGAGATGTTCTGAGCTGAATTAACCTGCGATCCTCACATAACAGGCTCTATATATGTTCAGAAGATGATTATAATTCCTGTTATGAAATATCAAATGGCTGTAATATGAATGAATTTAATTAGGCTTGAATCTTTGGGCATGATGTTTCTTGTCCTCCTGGTTATGAGAGGAGACCACTATAATCTATGTAGTGATGTCATCAGAAGTTTGTGAAGAGAATCCAGTGGAAGGAAGGTTTGGAGTTGATGAATTCAAGGGAGTCAATGATTGTTACCCCTTCTGGCCCCAAGCAGAATAGACATCTCATCTTTTGATGGTATGGTTTCTCAGTTTTGTTCCTAACTGGGTATTCTGTGTCAGGCTGTGGTGAGGGAAAGATGGTGTAACTCTCAGGCTGGTGTTGCTTATGGAAGGAGTAATTAGTAGAATATCTTTTCATCTCTGATATTCCTGCATCTATGAATTTCTTTCTCACTTTTTGAATATAATTCAAACTTACAGGATTTCTCTATGACTGTGATGGGCAGTCCTGTGCTTTTTTTGCCTTTTTTTGCCTCAATCCCCCTGAAGATGAAATTCCATAGAATCAGAATAAAGGTGCAAAAATGTGTAGGATCCATGCATGATATACATGACCAAGGATTATACATAATTCAAACTCCCTCTCAGCTTTCCTTACCCCCGCTACTCAATACCTATTCCCCTTGTTATACCTCAGCAAAACACTGAAGTTTCATGCTGTTGTTGCTGATGCTGACTTACAGATATGCACATTCGATACTTGGTCTAGCGAGAAGCTGGTGGAATCACTTTGAATTGATACCATTGAGCAGCTGATCTTCAGCTTGCCTTCTTGATTTTCGATCCTTTTCTGGACTAAGTCATTCAGAGAAACCAGAGCTGTTGTTTTTTGGAGGAAAAGGATTAGCATAAAGGTACCAGTTCCACTCCCTCTCCTTTGCTGTGATGCATACATTTGTTTTGTTTAAAAGGTACCTAGCATTTACTAGTATGTGGGGTCCAAGAGAAGCTGTTCCTTTTGTGGCTGGGGGAAAGAAAGAATTTGTGCTCCAGACTGTATTTCCTTGCTTCATACAAGCCCAGTGGTGAGATGACTGGCAGATCTGTAGTTCTGTCTGTTCCTATCAATGAAATGTAATCTCCGTCTTGCTGCTTTCATATCTGGATGAAGCCTGGGGTAGTGAATTTGGAGTGTGGAATCAGCCATATATATTTGGAGACACAACTGAAGCTTTATTGTTATTATGGTCCCTTCTCATCTTTGTTAATTATCCCTGTAGTGAAAGAGAGAAAAGGAATAACGTTTTCTCTCTTCTGAGATTCTTCAAAGATGGGACATCAGTCTGGATATTAGCAACTATATCTCCTTTTGATTTAAAGGGATATTTATAGAATTGCAATGAGTGGGCTTTGCAAACTGCAAGCAGAGAAAACAGATTTATACCTGCAGAAATCTATACTGGGTTGGACAGTGTTTCTTCCAGGTGAGTTCTAGGACATCTGTATGTTGTGTCTTTGAGAGGAGCCTCTCAGTTGCCCTGAATTTCTCAGAGCCAAACTGGTTACCTTGTTCTGTCAGTGTTTTCTGACTTTGACTTCCACTTACTAAAAACTGATGTGCAATAAAAGAATATTTTAAATTACATTTATTCTTGAACCTAAAAGTGTTGCAATCTAAAGAGCTGTATTTATTTGTCCACTCTTTTTAGCTCTAGGAACTGATAAAAATATGCTTGAAGAAAGGTTTTAAATGGATGAAATGCTCAAATATATCAACATTGTCTTTCTGTCGCTGCATGAAGTTGTCATTTATTGTACTCACTCTGAAGGGCTTCGCAGATATTTCCTATGACTCTTTCATTTAAGCTTGGATTCATTTTGAAATGGTACCAAGAAGCTGACTGAAAGGAGGCAAAGCAAGGATTTAATGAATAATATATTGAAGTAGATTTCAGAAACTTTATGCTATCTTACTTCCTTTCACCCCTCAAATATATGTGTAAATATATGTATACCTCCCCCCATCTTTCCACGGGCTTTTCCAAAAATCCTTGCATTCCAACCTCCAACTTCTTCATCTTTGATTGAAACAATTCCAGTTTCTTTCATCTCTCCCACATCCTCAGGAACTTTTCAACACTGGCTCTGATAGAGCCAGCTCTCTCCCTTTTCTTTGATTCCTATTACTTCAAAGTAACAGTAAACTTTTGATGTGAAGGAGAAAATTTCAGGAGGAAGAGAGGGATAGGAGAGAAGATGCAGACATTTAATGACATTTTCCTGGGAAATTTCCCAGCATAATATTCCTGAAAGCTATTCCCTGAAGGTATAACTACAAAGCAGAATGTAGGTGTGATTGCAGCACACTAAGAATAAAATGAATATACTTGTATCTCTGTATCTACATATACAACAACACAGGGACTGATAACGAAAATTCAAATTGGGGGTTGAAGTACACAGCTGCCAGTCTGTGACTGCATCTCCATTGCTGCATTACTGTGCACACTGAAGCTAGAACAAAGACACCTATGGACATTTCTTTCTCTGATTTCAAGTACAAACTGGAGACCTTGGCTTAACGTCTAGCTGCCAAATTAATGATAAAGGATTTGATATTCCAGTGGTTCAATGCTCTGCCAGTTCTGTCCTATAGATAGGAATTTGGCCTTATGGAGACTGTAATCCTAGGGAATCAGATAGGAAGGAATCTTTGTCTGACAGACTTTACCATATTTTTTTGGAAATGCTCAGTATCTGCTTTGTCCCTTGGCTCTTTAAAACCAATTGCTGTACACACACAAGCGAATTTTGCACAATGCACAAAAGCATATTCCTAATCGCATGAAAAAATTGGAAATACTCTTATCTAACAAATTACAGTTCAATCATAAACAATTTTGGAGACATGGTGGTATGCTTTGCTTCTCCTGTGTGGGAGCCATTAATTACAACAGTGGATTGTAAGCCATTCTGGACTTCTCCTTTGACAGTAAAAGTTTGCAACCATTTTGGAACCTCTTCTTTAATATTTTGAGAAATTTTGAGCAGCATTTGAGTTGGTTGCTCTGGCTTCAAGATATTTTTGAGCCTCTTTACATAGTGAATAACTCATGGAATTGCTGAATGTCAATTAGAAGTAAACATTACAATTAAAGCTAGTTAGACAGAAATCAGCTAAAAGTTCAAAACCAATACTTAGCCTGCCAAATTAAACCGTAGAAAATTGCATCTGGGAAGATAAGTTAGATTGTTTTATTTTTGAACAAGATGCAGTTTCTACAAAATACTTCTCGTATAGTTTACAATTCTTACTTTAATCTCTTCCCAAGAGGCTGGCTTCAAGTTTATCGTACTGTGTTTTCTAGTGCGCTCATAATTTTGGATCTCTTTAATTTCTTCCTCTTATCCTTTTTTTTTTTTTTAATTTTCCTATAAAGATTTATTCAAGTTGGAAAATTTAATTTGTTTTGCTTTTTTTTTTTTACTAAAGTCTCAAATGACTCTTCATCTCCTTTCACTACTTTGTTAATTGTATTTTATTTTCACCTGTTTAAGGCTATTTCCCCAAGGACTTTGGAGGATTAAGCTTTTGTTCAATAACAAAGAATTCAAGTCTCAAGTTCAGACTGTAACTAGTCGTGTGTGTGTATGTATAACAAGCTTTAGACTGTGCTCAGATACCCTGCCCTTTTTTTGTCTTTCAGGGGAGAATAACTTGAGCTTGCGTTTCCACAAGGTGTCTGCATCTAACATGTTTATTTGGGGTCACGTTTACTTGAAATATTAACACTTCTTTAAAACTCTGTGCAATTACTCAATTCAGTGCTTTAACTTTTACTGATATCTATAGTCTTTAGATATAAAAAACCCTTCTAAATGTCTTTTTCAGTTGAAATTGAAATATCTTGTAAAGATCATTGGAAATATTTTCCATTGCACTGGCAGATCGTGGTGCTCCTACCTGGACACAAATGTAGGAACAGCAGCTGTATCACTGAAATAACCCCGGGTAAAATCACCTGTAAAAATCCTAGGGCAAGTATATTCTGCCTGAGTGTGAAGTTTATATGGTTTTTAAATGCTACATATCTTATTAACTCAGACATGCAAGCAAACAGTCCAGATAAGGTATCAGGCCTTTTTTAAGCCTGCCTAAGAAACTATTTGCTGTGCTTTGTTCTCAATACCATGGACCTAAACTGGTTAAGGTAGAACCCATCATAGTATTCCAAGACATATTTTTATTTTATTATATTAGAAGGACATGCCATTTATAAAACATTATGATTAGCATAATTTTTAAATTTTTTTAGGTCCCTCTTGTGTAATTGGTTTCTGTAGGTCATCACTGAGTTTTCTTAGCAAGCTCCAATACCTACTGCTAATACCCTCAGTGTGCTTAAGTCAATCAAATGATAAGTTAACCTCTAATTTTAGAGCTAATCCAGAAATATTTTTGCATTCCTTTTAGTAACTATAATATAGCTTTAATATACTCTGTACGGTTCCTCTGATCTATCAAACATGGATCATGCATTTCTGACAATCCTCTTTGGACCCACGCTGTGATCATAAGTGCTAGTAGATTGCAGGACACTTTTGTGGCTATATCCTACAAAGCAGGACTGCTTTTTACAAATGCATTAAACATTAATACAGACAAATGTGAAGTTTTTTAGTGCAGAAGCTTTATTTGCTTGGACATGTATGTATTTTTTATTAATAATTTTTACCATAGCACACACTTCTCTCTAGAATTTGAGCTCTAAAAATGATTCCTTGGACTTAGTAAATGTTGTTTCATTTAAGACCAAGGGAACAAACGAAAATCGCTCAGATTTACATTTCAGTGAAATCTCATAAGTAATGCATGAACTGTGTTTCAGAACTGACTTGTACAGGGCCTTAAGTACCTCGTAACACTCATCACCTTCCATAAGGAAACTGCAGAGAAGAGAAATTCTTCCCCCCTTTCTTTTCCAAACTACAGAAAATCTGGAAGAATTGTGATGGAGGCAACTATTGGTCAAGAAAGCTAAAAATCTTTATTTTTAATTATCAGGGAATGTCCTGATTTAGTTAGGTGTTACTAACTATGGGGCAGCACAGAAAAAGCTTGTATTCTTGATGCATGGTGTGCAGAAGTCACTGTCACTGTCAGGACTTTTCAGTATGAGCTTAATATGAATGGATAGATCCACTGCCAAGAAACCTGCTGATGGAAACAACCACACCAGCTCAAAGCCCTTATGAAAGCTTCTTTCTAAAGCTCCTCAGGTATTTTTCTTTGCTTTGTTAGGATTTGAGATTCTGGCTCCAGTTTTAAATTGATTGTTTTATCTGACATGAGAATGGTTTTTCATATAAGCCCGCAATAATCCACTATCACTGTCTATTGCTATCCTAAAGTTATTCCTAAAGCACAACCTGCTTTTATGATAAATAAACCCTTCCCATTATATACTTCTACTACGCATTCTTTTGCATGTTAACATAATAGTACGCATCACAGCTGACCTTTATTATCTATATAATCCTGCTGAATAGGATAGTAACTTCAATACTTTTCATTCAAATATAACCTCACTTGTATAACATGTACTAGGTTGCCAGTTTAAGTTCTTGTGTGCATAAATCTACTGCAAGGTTATAAAACCCTAGAAGAAATGCCAAACCATAATCAACGAACAATGTGTGCGCATAGATGCAATATGAAGAGGAGAGAAATTAAAGATTTCAATGACAACTCTAAGCAGCTACTGTTGACATTAGAAATGCAAGGATTAAAATGATATCTGCATTGAAATGCTAACAAGTATGATGATTTAGACAGTGTGCCCTGTTTCTAATTATTATGCATAGCTTGCCTATAACATAAGTAGTTGTAACCTTTGTGTGAAGAGCAAAGTCAGGAAATGTTAATCCATGGGGAAACCATCACTTCTCTCCAACTGCCACAGAGAAACTCTAGCTGAAATGATTGCTCTTGTTCTCCAGTTCAGGGGAAAAAACATCCTCTTTATGGTTAAATACCTCCTTTTATGCTGTGTATGTATTAGTCAAATTGATTTCCATGAGAGTTCTCCAGGCTTGTACAACATTATCATTCAGTGAATCTACAAAGGGAGCTGGAGGAGGGAAAATGAGAAATGTTAGAAAAAAGATTGTCTGAAAACCTGGAAATAGCAATTTTACCAAAGCTGGCAAGACTTGAGACTGGGGAACCAATATACAGGTTATCTGGAAAGAAAGTGTCTTGTGGGAAGGTCAGAATTTGAATTTAAACTTCACTTAAAGCTCTGGTCTTCTCTCCTACAGACGGGTTAGTCACCTGTCTAAGGCCCAGTGTCACTTGGTGGGCAGGAAAGGGTTGCTGGAGAAAGGTCTTAAGAGTGCTTTTGGCAAGGATTTGTCTATAATGCTTATGCACATGTCCTGCCCTCTCAAGGTCTGTTCTGGCTATCTTTTGAAAGCTTCTATGGCAACCACTCCTTGACACTTTAACATGACTTATAGCCAGTAGTTTCAGCTCAACTGCCATGGGTTTTGAGCGCTAGGACTGGAAATTATTAAGGAGAGAAATAACATATGGCTGATTGCAAATTGCAAACAAACTTTTTAAGAGAGTAGGCATCACTCTTTGATAGTCTGATCATAATCCTCAAAGCTGTTGTGCTTTTGCTGCTCCCAGCTTCATGGTTACTTCACTGAGTGTCTGTTCTTTGCTTGAAAGGATTTAGTCAGCTTCAAGTAAGTAACTGCTTCTTGCCCTGATTGTCATATTTCTGCACAAGAACTTGTGATTTGTTTTCATGCACATCAGTGCATACTGTTGCCATCACAATTGATTTTTGCAGTTTAATTTTTTTTCACTTGGATCCATCCTGAGGACCCCTGTTTTTAAATGCTGTGCTACTTTGGCTTCTCAGTCATCTTTCTCCAACATAAATGGAGAACAGCAAAGAATGAAAAACTTAATTTAGAAATTTTTGTGTTCTTTGGTACTCTCTTGTGTATCTCATGTATTTTACACATACACTTTTCAGTGCATGGACTATCTGCCCTTGTACAATGCAGAGGTGTTACCATAGAATGGTTTGAGTTGGAAGGGACCTTAAAGATCATCTTGCTCCACGCCCCCTATCCTAAGAACAATTACACCCAATTGTAATAAAAATACTTTTAGCCGATGGGAGAATATTAAGATTCCTTTTAACTCTTTATGCAAAATAATGAAACTACACAGAGGTAACTTGATTTTCTGAAAACAAAGTGTAAGGTGGTTCTGAAATCCTAGTTTCAAATTTGCACATGTTCACCCATCCCGCCCCCAATTTCCCAGTTTTGGGTTATGTTACATAATTCCATTATTATTCTGAGGAAAAATATATATTGAGTTTGGGCTCAGATCATTCCCAGACTCTTACAGAAGAAGGAATAGTTTACGTTTTTTTAGAATAGCTTATGGCAATAACCTAGATCTTAGCAATAAACCTTATTTATATTCAAGAAGGCAAAATGTATACAGCAGCAATAACAGAAAAATCAATGGAAATGTAAGTGAGTATCAAAGCTTTACAATACAGGTGCAGACATAGGAAAAACTGTCTCTCTCTTAGTCATATTAGGTATGATCTGAGCAAACAAAGGTCTCTTGAGAACTAACCTCAACAACTATAGGTACTGGATCAAGCAAGGGAAAGCTTTGATTCCTACACAGCTGCTTGAGATTTGAGCCAGACATGGTGGCTACCAGGGTGAGCTAAATCTGTGGAATGGAAATGCTGAGCTCTGGGGAGAAAGTATGCTTGAGGAGAAGAAACTCTTTCATGGCTCAGCTTACTCAGAGTATATCCTGTATTTTAAAAGCATATCAATAACTCAGGAAGTGAATCTGTAGCTGTACTAGCAAAATCAATGCTGTGTCCTCAAACAGAACAGGATGAAAATTAGGTCCTTAAAATGCAGAAAAATAAACAAACATTAAAGAAATTCAGGATCTTGTCATTTTTCGTAAGGTTTTATTCCTAGCAGTTACTTTGACACTTCACAAACTGTTTTTGAAATTTTATTTTAATTGTTCATGAATTATTTTCACTTGACAACTTCAGAATAGGCTGTTATGATTTTTTTTCTTAAAACTATTTTATTAATTTTTTTCCCCATTAAAGTGAACACTAACAATTATGTTTAACATTTATATATACATTTTCAATCTCAAAACATGCAGATGGCTGTCTCCTTTTAAAAAAAATGCTCTTGGGATGGACTTGATATGTTAAATTTCAACTTGTGGTAAATTTTTACAGTTGAGTTATAAACCTCTGGGAAATGGTGGGGTGGGTTGTCACAAAAATGCTAATACAACCCTAACTCCAGCAGTGATGTTGTAATATATACATCATTAAGTTTCCATTCTCACGGAACACTTGGTGTACAGAATATTTACATTTATAGTACTATAGTGTATCTTACAGTGTCCCTTCAGGTAACAGGAAAATGATAGTTTCATGTAGAAAATTATGTGACATTATTCTATACACCCATGCTGATTTTAGCTCAGAGAAGCTTAGGAGCAGGATTGTCATAATGCCTCTCATATTAGCCTAGAAAGCATTCAGCCCCTTTTAACTGTTAGTTTAGTAGTTGCTCAGAAAATGGTGATAATTCAGAGGACTTTTTATCCCTCTGGCTTCTACAGTAATTGCATCATACTGGGTAGGTTTCTCTCTCTTTTTTTTTTTTTTTTTTTTTTGGTTAAAATCTAATATTCAGACTTGCTTTGTGTGAGGTTCAAATATGAAATACTTTTTTTCAATGTGTTTTTGCTACTACCTGTTTGTATATTTACCAATTTATCTATGTAGGTTTTATACTAGGTGTCACTTACCCTTAAATGCTCATGGATAATTGCTTTGTATTCTAACCATAGCAGGGAAAGTTGTTAGGGGGAAATTGTTACACTGTTTGGAAGGAGACAGTTAGAATACACCCTTTTCCTGGACTTCCTTTAAGAATGGCAAGGAACACAGGAAAAAAAGGAAAAGCCTTTGAAAGAATGACCGTGATCTTTTGTCACTGAGGATGGACATTAAGGAGGAGAGATCCATTGATGAGGGCAAAGAAAGACTCAGATTTACCAAAGTCAGCAATGGGCAACAAAAGTTTGCGTGAAGTCACTTGCAGCATTTGAGCCTGGTGAACTATGCTGTAGCAGTTTATGTTCATCCTGGCCAGCATGGCCACACTATTTCTGCTTTGCTTTATTGCCTGAAGATGAAGACACATTTATGTTTTTGAAAATACAAGAGGATTTGCCTGAACAGAGTAAAAAGCAAATTTTTTATAAGTTACCGAACGTCTTTCAGATATTTTGGATGTAGGGAATAGTTTTTGGGTCTGATTTTTGAGGGTTGATGCCAGGACTGAACCTGCATGACTGCACAGCAGGACATATGTGCATGTGCTGCTTACGTGATGCAAGTCAACTAAACAGACAAACAGGAGTTTTTCATAACAACTCCCTGTCAGGGTTTGAAACCAGGGTTAAACGTCAAGCACACGAAAATTTTATTTAAATAGAGAAGGGGAAATTACAAGTTCATTTTTATGTGGTGAAATTTAGGATTATTGAGGAAAACAGAAGAACTTCAAGGCAAAACAGGCTCAGACTTAACAGTATAAAGAAGATTTATTAGTAACAGAATTAAAACTAAAAAGAGATAATAGGAAATTAAAGTAAGCTCCCAGAAACAACCCCTTACTTCCAGTACCCCCCTCCTTCTANTAACCAACCCGTACAAGGGAAACAAAACATG
>VZTA01001353.1:0-62590 GCA_013398855.1 Mohoua ochrocephala
GCACTCGGAGTAGGGATGGCAGCTGCTTTGTGATCCGAGTCTCTGGGCTCCAATCGCATTTTAATCTGTGAAAAGCGAGGGGCTCTGTCATGAGGCGCTTCTGAGACAGAAATCTGACAGAAAATCTGTTTCAATCAGCCTTAGATTTCAAAATTATGTCAGCCCTGTGTCACACATCCCCGTGCCAGACTGATCTGCGTCGATGGAGCCTCCCTGCCCTGGGGGATTCCTGTTCCCTGCAGGGATCCAGACCTTCACACTTGCTGAAACCCCTTGTTCTGACACATGGGTGGGGGAGTTGCTGCCAAGCTACCAGAGCTATCAACAGCTCGATTTCTCTTTGCTCTGTGTGAAATCATCTTTAGAAAGTTTGCAGGATGTCAGAAGACTTTTGAGAATTCCACTCCAAGTTTTTTTCTCTGGTTGGGTTATATCTGATACAAATTGGTGTCCAACACACATATTTAGAGATTGTGGTCAGGTCATCTTGTTTCAGGGCCTTAATTTTGGTTAGCACAAGGCAGCAGAGGGTTTTTCTGACGTTAATCTCAGTTAATGTCACCTAAGAAATTCCAGAGTGTCCAGGATTTATATTGTCCTGTATCTTTGGTAGAATAAATGCTGGGTATGTGTCTGACATAGGGGACTTGAGGGGTTTAATTTGATGCTTTCTTTCATAAAGCAATTTACAATTATTTCTATGCTAATGGCCTGATAGCAGCCATGCAATTAACACTTTTTAACTGTGAAAAAGCAAAAACAAAGCACCTTTTCCTCATCTTTAATAATAAGTAAAAGTGAACAGGTACCTTAGAAGTGAAAGGATGAATGTCCCATATCTATTACCCTTCTCAGCAGGTTTCCTGCTAATTAATTGCTGCAACTCTCTTGGGAATTCTGACTACATAAATAATCATAATTTTGGTTTAGACAAAAAACTTTTTCTCATCGTATTTGTTATAGTACCTGAAAAGGTTTTGGAGACTCAGGGTTTAGCTGAAAAAGTTTGAAAGATAAAAGGACTGCCACACATTCTATTTACAGCTGTGGATAAAATCAGCATAAAAATAAGGTGTGCAGCAGCTAATGAAATATCCCAGGGCCTAAAGTAATGAAATTATAGACATGGAAACTTCATTCTCCTTTATCTTACTGAGGTATGAATTTATCTAGGAATAACATGGCACAGTACTGATAAATCAGGTATGGGACACTGAGCTTTTTCTGCCATGTGAACATACCATGTGTATAAAATACAGTGTGAGATGCCAACCACTGCTTATGCACACCTTAATTATCAGCTTTCAGCAGCCCCACGTGCTTTGCTGTCATTCTTTAGGTAAATAATATTAATGAGACAAGATTCTAACTTGGGGGATTTTTTTGTAGCTTTATAGTTGTCTTATTCTTTAATAGAATTAATTGAATATATGAGAGAGGTTTTATATAAAGCATTAATAAAAATTCCACTGGGTAGTGAAATTAATATTTATATCTTGCTGATCTAAATACAAAGAGTTTTTTAATTTATTTATAATTTGAGGATAGCAATAATAGCGAACATTATTCGGGAAACAAAAATAACATTCTTTTGACTAGTTGCCTTGAAATTTAATGCTGCTTCAGTTATAAAACATTATCACAAAGACAAAAAAGAAACACCAAAAAAACAACAAAGCAGATAATGTGTGACTCCTGTGCCTGATGAGAATGTTGCAATTACAAAAGGAATATTATCTATCTTCTGCCGAACTGTGCTCCAGACCTAGCAGTGTAATGCAGCTGCAGAATTTCTGCTCAGGAGAGATGTAGAAGTTTCAAAATCAGCTCCATGCGAGGGTTTGGGATCTAAAGAGCAGAAACTCTGATCTCTTTTCCAAAGGAACTTTGTTCCTCCTTTAACTGAAGCAGGTCCACACCATGTAAACCTTAGAAAGCCTTTAATGAGAGGATTGTGCAGACAGATATGAACAGCAGTGCTGAGACTCTCTCCAGTAATGCTTTTTTTATGGAGAAGGAGACCTGGGAAGCTTCAAAGTAAGAAGAGCAGCTCTGCACATGATTTACCTTGATTTTTCAGAAAGAGAAATTGATTTTCATACCTTTTCAAACCATACTTGTAAGGAGTCAACGCATTTCTATTTATCCTGCATAAAAAGGGGAGTGAAAACAAATAACATCTGAAGGAGGCAGTGATTTGTTTCTTTGGGAAATTGACATATTTTAATCTAAATTTTGAATTTGTTTTTTATGAAATGGGAATAGCTGTAACTGAACCTGCTGCAAGATAATAGGTGTAGCCAACGAAAAGCTGTGCTGGTGGATTTATTTCACGTTTGCAGTTTGCATTACTGCTTGTAACAGTGGGCCAAAGGTAGAGCTTTCAGAGCAGGTTTGTATCCAGCGCTTTCACCAAAATCAGATCTATCTTCCAAGTTAGCAATTATATTCTGATATTATCAGAGGGCTTTTTGTGTTTGTTCATTTTTCTCTCCAGCATGACTGACAGATTTATAACATTACAGATAGAGAAATTAGATACCAGAAAAACACTGCTAAAAAATAGGCTATGAAAAACTCCAAGGGACTTTTCGCACTGTTAAAAAAATTTCCTTTATAATAAATTTTATGAAAGTAAAGGCAGGAAGATTTTTGTTTTCCTTCAGTCTTTTGCCTTTACCTTCTAGTTGTATCTTTACATACCCATTAAAATAAATTGCTGACAATTTGTCTCAGTTTCCTTCACAAAAACCTCAATATTTCATGCTGAGGACTATTGGTCACGTAGGGGGTTGGTCTAAGATGGGGATGATCTGTTCTGCCATGGGCAGGGACATCATTTTGAGATGATCTGAAAAGTTTGTGCTTTAAATACCTGTGAAGTGACAGAATTTGGCTCTTTAATATCCACAGTTTTTCATAATTATCTCAAATGGAGAGGAGGAGGTGGGGGACAAGCAGCAGTTCCTTCTGCTGGAGAAAGCGTGTCCTTAATTGCCCCAAAGAAATGTAACAGAGTTAAAGATGATGGCGTGTTAAGAAGTATTAATTTCTACCTTTAAAAAAATATTTGGAGGCTCAGACAGGCCTGCACAGATAGTTTTATTCGAGCCCCTGAGATAACATCTCATTTTTACTGTTGACACTCTGAATTACCGCCCACAGTCTGCGGTAAGAAATTACCGCAAGGAAAATCTTTTGAAAATTTATCTTCCCATCCTTTTGTTTTCTACCATAAGAAAAGTTAAAGCAATAAAGGTATGGCTTCAGCTTTTCTCAGAAAATTAAAAAGGCTTTCAAAAGACGTGGGGGGAAAAAAATGGCATTTTTCTGCCAATATCTACATTTGCTTTAGTCTATCCAAGAAATCACTTTAAAGAACATGTTACCTCGTGTTGTATTGCCATCTGGGGTCACACACTCTTAATGACCTTTAATAAAGGGGAAAATTTAAACTTTGCAGTTTAGTTGTTATGTTTTCAGAGGCGCGTCGCCAGTTCACAAGGGAGCAAAAAAAAGTCACAAGATTCAAAGCTCTGTGACATTGTTTGAGATAAGCATTTACATTTATGAAATTTGTTAAGCTGCTGTTCCCATATGTCATGTTGTATTCTGAAAACTATTATGTATAAAATTAGCATATAAAAATTCTTTCTAAGCAAAATTAAACTTGCTAGCAAGGTAAAAAGTGATTGTGTGGGTTACGAAGGAACCTTGGCTGCCAAGCAAAGTTCCTTGGCCGAACTGAGGATCTGGGGGTACATCTTATGTTTTTCTGATGTAGATTCAGAGCGTTTCCTCTGGCAGAAAATCAGGATTTGTGCACAGAGCTGGACACAGCGTGCAGTGGGTCCTGCAATCTTTGGCTGGATCAACTTTTCTTCTGAGGAGAGCAGAAACACAAGAAACACTTGATGGGTGTCTATGAACTTTGTTTATGGTCCCTAAAGAGGCAAAGACATTTCACCTATGGAGAAACAGGAGAATATTGGCATCTATAAAGACGTATGAACTAATTGTGTAGCAGATCTATGCGGTGCAGGTGGAGAGATTT
The DNA here is from genome assembly GCA_013398855.1 of Mohoua ochrocephala. Taxonomy (NCBI): domain Eukaryota; kingdom Metazoa; phylum Chordata; class Aves; order Passeriformes; family Acanthizidae; genus Mohoua; species Mohoua ochrocephala. The sequence continues at coordinate 4,055 of VZTA01001353.1, forward strand.
AAGTTTCAAATAAGTTACTTCTGCAAATCTCATTTACTGTTAGTGGCAGTCGGGGGCTGCCTATATTTTCTGCCCTCGGTGCTTTCTCTCATTAAGGGAAAGGAAAGAGTTGAAATTATGGATCTGTAATTGCCCTTTAGGTAAGGATTATTCATTGTCTTACTGAAGAACATGATATGGAATAGGGCACCAGCATGCCAAAAATTATTCTCCAGCAAAACAACTGCATTGAGCATTCCTGAAGATTCTGCACATGATTAATCCACCTCAGAACAGCAATATCCTTCCTCTGCAGTATGGTGTTAGTCAGGAATTGTTTCTGCTTTTTTTGATTAACTTTTAATAAAGTGTTTAAGCTGCTAAAATTACCTGAAAGTTCAGCTCTTTGCTGCTCAAAGCATCTGCAGCACATTTTACTTCAAAGAACGTGGAGGGTCACGTGAAGAGCGTGTGACTGGTTGACATTGGCTGAACACGAGCCCGGGTGGGCAAGAGGTCAGTGGCACCTGGCTTGGATCAGGAACGGTGTGTCCAGTGGGATCAGGGCAGTGCCCGTCCCCTGTGCTGGCCCTGCTGGGGCACCTCCAGTGCTGGGGGCAGCTCTGGGACCCTCCTGGCAAGAGGGACATTGAGGGCCTGGAGCGAGTCCAGGGAAGGGAACGGAGCTGGGGAAGGNCTGTGGTGGAGTCCCCATCCCTGGAAGTGTTCCAAAACATGTGGATGTGGCACTTGAGGACACGGATTAGTGGTGAACACGGAGGTGGTGCTGGGTGGATTCTATGATTCTCCTTTCGTGCATTTATGGGCATCCTCAAGCAATAAATGAAGAAAAATGTAAACCCAGCATTCTGTCAGGTTAGTTCAGCAGCTTCAAGGAAATTATGTTCCTAAAGGATTTGCAGTGCTGTTGGAAACGCACCATAGCTGGACAGGACCAGGTTCCTTTTGTGGAATGAAGGATAAACTGGCATGGAAGCCACAAAGGGGCTCGGTGGGGTTTGTGTACTGCTGACTTTGGAGCAGAATCAGCCTTTTTCAGACACATGATATATTTGCTTTCTAAAGTCGCTTGCATTGTCTGGGGATGAGGATTAAGGCTTAGACTTTTTATGTTTGATCTGTCTGTGTCCAGGAGGTATTATTTATATGGCATGGGATTTAGTACACGATTCACATTTCCAGGAGGAATAAAATCATTTGTTTTCAGGAGGAAGGTTCAGCCTGTGAAGAGGCAGACTATAAAATTTCGATACAATTCTTTTGAGGGGAAAAAAGTATGTGTAAGAGCTTGTAGTTAGACTTGACAAGCTAATTAAATGCTGTCCAACTCTTAATTGCTGGTGTTCTGGCACAAAAGGAATGTAGAAGTGTTTTGTAAATCCATATTGAGCAAGCAGTTTTATTTTTAAGGCTATTCATATTTCGGAGGTTTTGTTTGTTTTCATTACTAGAAAAACCTCAAAAACAAAGCAAAATTTGTGTTCACAAAAGAGAAGAATACTTTCCATTGATGAAATCAAGAGGGAAAATATTTGAAGCAAAGTAATATAATGAAGTATGACTCGGTTAATCTTAGCACTATTAAAAGCTTAAAATATTAGAAAAATTCTGTAAAACGAAATTATAGCCTTGCAGTAACATTCTTTTTACCCAGCACTATTTCTCATTTATCAGGTTTCTGCTAATGGCCTTAGAGATTTAGGGGAAATAATCTGAGTGCTCTGCTTCCAAGGGAACTCAGTTAAGTCTGCCTTTTGGATTATTGTTTTGGGATCTGTATGATTTGAAATGAATAAAACCTCCCTGTATAGCCGTGATAAAGATTACATGGCTAGCACGGTATCTTTCAGCATAGAGCATTTAGGGGAATCTCAGAGTGTAAATTCTGCCAACATTTGTCATGAAATGAAATAAAGATTTGGATCTGAACATAATGGAAAAAAAAAAAAATCAGCTTCTATAAAATTTTTAATAAAGAAAAGCTTTTTGTGCTCTTGCCCATACCCTAAATGTGTTACGTTGTGCTTTTCTGTCAGCACGACGTGCTCACATTTGTCCTGTGAAAATGGAAACATTACACTGAAAAAAATATACTTCTGATTATCATCTTCCAAGTTTTAGTATAGGAAAAGGCAAAGTTTTTCTATCTAGCTGCAAATTGCTTTACCAGTTAGTGACGATTTTGGTGCAGTACCAACTCTGGGGACCATTCTCCTGTTAGTTAAGGCCGAGCCATGAGGACAGACTGGCCAAGGAGTGCTGAGTTAAAGCAGGAGCTGGACAGTGTGGAAAATGCAGTAATCAGGGGGAAATTGGCTGTTCTGTACCAAGCTGGTAGATACATAAATAACTTCCTTAATCAGGATATTTTAGGAATATGTATTGTTTTTATATGGTGCTACCTCCCTTGATGCCATCCTGGGTTTTGTCTTTGATATTTTATGACATATTTTAGAGGCCTTCAGCATATTTTAGGCATATATTTTACTGTCAACAAGTGAGATACGGTGATGTATTTTACTGCCCATACAGTTTACTGCAATGTGCAGCTTTTAAATGGTGAATGTGCTGGGGATAATGAGTAACAGTTTTTTTCCCCAGGTTATTTATCAGAGGAAATTACTAGGTTTGTGCAGGCTAATACTTACATATTTTCAAATATTTAACAAGTCACACGTTCTTGGGGCTGAGACAATTTAGTCATTTTCTCCAGAACAGTAAGAGAACTAAAAGCAATAAAACAGAAAATTCAGCAGTAACTTTCATCAGTGTGGCTGCTGTTGAACAATGTGCCTTACAGAGTCACTCCAGTACTTTGCTGTTTACATAAATGTTTCTATCCACTGTAAGTGTTGTAAACTATTTTCAGCAAATAATGTTATTTTTGTTAGGTAACATAACTAACAGCTTTCTTTTTGAAGTGCCTAGAGTGCCATTGTTTGTGAAACAAAGCAATTTCTAAATATATTTACAAACCACAAAGCAACTTGAAAGTTTTCTTTTGATCCATTTGAAGTTTTTATTCAAAACTGTGTGAAAATTATCATATATGATGGGTTCTTTGGCTGCAGTGACAATATATTATGGAAAAGCTTGAAATGCTATGAAAGGCTGTCTCATCATGTTTTTGTACTACAAAAGGCTCTCATTTCAAGCTCAGTCTCTGAAAGTTTGCCTCATCCTGTGCTTCGACAAATTAAAGCCTACCTTTCTTTCCCTGCAATTATTTTATAATTCTTTAGGTATACAGCCTCTCGTAAAAATATATAATCTAATTTCAAGCTTAGTTTGCTTCTAATTATCTGTTTATCAGCAATTGAGAATTTTTTTCCTCTTTACTCATAAATTTTAGGCTCTCAGAAGTAAGGAACGTCTGGTATTGAGAACGGAATGCATTAATTATCTAGCCTCTAATTTACTATTTAATTTAATTTTGCCCTTTTTTTAATTATTAACATTTAATTTTGCCTTATTTTAATGACGGTCAGAAGATAGTTTGTTTGGAGACTGCTGTTTCCAGCATTCAATTTGCTCTCAAAAAAGTAGGCTCTGAAATGGATGGAAGCTTTATGTGTTTGTTTGTGTATCATAAATCAATTTCTTGATAGAAGCTATGACTAATTCTTTTCCCAGCAAGCTAAGCCTCTTGGTGTTAGTGTGGAGGGTTTTATTTGATCCTTCTGATGTGCTGCTCATAGCCAACGTTGCTGAATTCAAGATTTTGAGGATTTTTGGGGGGATTTTGTGTTGGGATTTTTTTTTTATTATTGTTTTTTGGTGAGTGAAAAGCACAGTGTGAACAAAAATACAGTAATTTATTGCAATGTTTTCCAGTGTTATTGGAGACTTGGAGTTCTCTGTCCCCTAGTTGATACTAAATTTTCCCACTAAAAGTGAGCCAAGAAAGAGTTGAGTGACCAAATTTTACACCAGTATCTCTAAAGTGTAAATACAAAACCCAAATGAGTTCTTTCTGAAAGATTCCCATTGTGAAAGAAGAGCCAGAACCCAGAGGTTAAGCTCTGTTTTAACCTTCCCAGTTGCAAATTTCCAGTTGTGTGGGACGTCAGGGCAAACTGGTGAACAATGGCTTTGGTAAACAGAGGGACCAGGTAGAATTTCCAACCTGTGAACAAAATGCTTTATATAATTATTAAAAAAAACCAAACCAAATCAAAAAACAACCAAATAAACCTGTGGAGAAAAAGATAAAAGCCCTGAATGACTTGCTAGACTGTATACAGTCTATACATCAGATTCCAGTAATGCATCCAAAACCACAACTGGTGTCACCTCCTTTGCTTCTGCAGTCTTTTATTTCTGTTTGTTTCCTCTCTTCCCATACAGCCATAGGGAAAACAAAGAGAAGGGCTGGAATCCAAGAGTTTGAGTGTCTCTGTATTCAACTGAATGATTTGGAGAATGGCGAATATTTTTATAGGAAAAACTTTTTAAGGGATGAACTCTGGGTGGCTCTGTAAGAAAAAACTATAGGTTTGTAAATGAAACTTGGTGCAAAGATTAAGTTGTTTCTGCTGCCAAATCTTCATCATTAGCTGTGCTTTGGAAGAAGAGTAAAAAGTCTGTGTTCAAATATTCTCTCCTTTCTTAGTCTTGGCAGCACTAAAGGAAATTGTTTTGTAATATTTGTGGGAAGTCATATCAACCTTTTTAACATGATTTTGAAAAGTAAATTCAATTCTGCTTCCAAGGAAGGGAAGAGAACAAGATACAGTAAAAAATGCAAAATATGATAGTGAAAATCATATAGAGATAATCAGGTCCTCAAAATCACTAGGCCAGTGTTAAGACTGTAAAGTCAGTTTTACTGAATTAAAAAAAACCCCTCTTGATTCTAAATACCTTGAGATTTATGATTTTATCACTTTAGGTGTTTTTAGTGGCCACAGTTAAAAATTAAAACATCTTTTCTACTTTAGCCTTAAACTCAATTAAATAGAGAGACTTACAGTTCAGTAGGCCAATGTTGAAACAAGATTTGAATGTCAATTAAAGTTACAGACCCATTATCACAGACAGACCTCTTGGCTTTTCTGCCATTATCCAGTGTACATATTATCATCCATTACACCAAATATTACCTCCCAGTTGTTATTTTTAATGTAGCCTAAAAAAAATGGATTATTTTAATTTTCAAGCACTGAAATAATTTCATTTATCTTTAACTGATATACTCGTCTTTGTCAAAATCTTGGTGATCCTTTCCCCTCTGCCTTTAAAGAACTCACTGAAAAGCAAAGCACAAAGCACACAAATCACCTGGACAAGGAGTTATCACTTTCAGCAATGAATCCTCCCCGAACAGAAGTTTATTTCATGGTCTGCATGGACAATAATGCCTTCAAGACCTGTTTTGGGTGAGAGGGGCTGATGAACGAGAGCAGAGTTTGAGTGGCACTTGAGCTGAAATGTGCCAGGCAATTTCAGTTTCTTCAGAACTGCATTGTTTGAGACAGAAATCAGATTAGAAGAACCATGTCAATGTATTAAAATGGCTGTATGGGAAGAGAGGAAACAAACAGAAATAAAAGACTGCAGAAGCAAAGGAGGTGACACCAGTTGTGGTTTTGGATGCATTACTGGAATCTGATGTGCTGGATCATATGAATGGAATATTAATGGAAATGAGTCACTCAAGTGGCCACGCAAAGGTGAGATTTGGAGAGGCAGTGTTATGTCAAAGGAATCTGGGTTTTTGGCATGCAAAATGAACCTCCAGGGAAAACAGCAGTGAAATCTTTGGGAAGTGGAAAAGAATGCACTGGAAAAAAAGCTGGGGTATCATGTACCTGTGCCTGCTAAAGGACACAGAAAATGGAATTGGAGGAGGTGTCTGAAAATTTATGAAGTTGTACTTAGAATTGACCTTGTAAAATAACTAAGATCAAAGGAGGGACTGTGCAGAAAAGAAATTAATGCTCATTTCTGAAAGTCCAGATTATGAGCATCCTCTGGGTATTAAGGAAATTAGCTAGAAATACCCTGCTGTACAAGTGAGAATTTCGTTCTGAAAAGTCACGTTTAACTGGGAAGGTAAGCAAATATTAGAACAAAGAAAATGAAGTGACAATTTTCCGAGGACAGAGGAGTGAACCTGGTAATTAAAGATAATTAATTTTAAAAGACCCAGGCTTAGTTCACAAAAGGCATTTAAAGTATAACTGGGGCAGAACACAGACATTTAGTGTCAAGAAGTGTAATCCTTCTAATTTCTGCCTGAATGTGAAGAGACAGCAATCAGCCAGGGCTTCCAAGTGCTCCAGGAAGATTTATCTCAATCCTGGTCTGCTTTCATACACAACTTTGCTGCTCCTGTATCCCAGCTTGGCCTCAGTTCCACACCCTGCCCTAAATGAGATCTTCTCTCCAGTTATTCCAGGTGCCTCCAGCTCCAAAGGAAAGAGCAGCTGTGCTGCACCATATCCGATGCCCAGAGTCCTTGTCCCCTGCATCCATGAAATAAATATGGATCTGTGGGTGGCCAAAGCATCAACGCTCCTAAAAGAATTCAGCACAATCTGACTGTAGAAAAATAAATTATGTACAGAAAACTGTGTACAAGATCCTAAGAAAAGCACATTGTTTTTTTTTCCTCCTGGGGAAGTTGGTCAGGCTGAAAGAGTTTAGAGGATTTAAAATAACTGGGATTGAATAGGGGGATGAGTAAAGGAACATGGAGTAGAGTAAAATTCAGGGCTGATTGTAGTAACCTGACAGTGAAGGGAAGGGAAAACCATAATCAGCCAGACAGGTGAGGGCATTCTCAACGAGGGAATCAAAGCCAACAGACAGTGAAGGGAACGAGTTATGTTCAGAGCCACAGGCATCTGCTTTGGTTGCTCTCTGTGCTTCCTTAGTAATGATGACTGCGAATACAAGAATGAAAATTATGCATATGTTCGTGTGATTTTGACAGCAGCAACTTCTCCATTAGCTCTTGACTGAAATGACTGATTTTGCCTGTGAGAAAACTTGCCTGTGTGCCCAGGTTTCAGAGCTGTCATGTGTGAGACACAGTTATTCCCCTGGCTAGGAAAGGGTGAGCAACCAGTGGAGCCAGGACTCCTCACTCCCCCTTCTCCACTCATTTTCAGAAATAATTATCATACTCTGCCGAATTGTGATTTCTGAGATCTTCATTGTCTTGTGTCATTCTTTCAGTAGGAAGATTTTTAGGGTGGGATAAAGTGGCAGCAGAAATGTGCATTTAAATTTAAATTTGAACCTGCCTACTGTACCTAATGTGTTATGACTAGAACACTTTATATAGAAAGAAAACACCATTATCATACTTGGAATTTCTCAGGTATATTATCATAATCATTCTTTCTAAATAAAGAGAGGGAAAATTACTCCGGTGCTGGTTATAAATTGTGAATCCTGACAGGAATTCCTTGAAGGCCTCAGCAGCACAGACCTGCTTTCCTTCATTCAGGTAGAATCATTTTGTGTTTTCTCCTAGTCAATACAGCAGAAGATGTAAATACCATTTGGAGCTATGTTACCCTCTAGACACAGTCATTGACACTGAGGATGTGGATTTCAGTGAGAAATAAATTTCAATAAAATAAAATAAAAAAAATCATACTTTAAAGTCCACTTAAGTTGTGGTCTTGGCCAAAGTCAGGAATTTTCTCTGTCATGGTGATTCTGGGGTTAATCTAAGAGTAATTAGGACCTTTAATCCTAAACTTTCACTGGAATATTATTCGGAATGCAGCTTGAATGATCCCTATGTAACAAATTGTGAACAGCGAGTAGTAGCCACCAAGCAAAAGCAGATGAATCCAGCCTTGAACCAGCCTGGCAAGGGATTCTGAGTATAATTTCAATATACCAGATTTGCATACTCAGGACCTAAACTGTTCTGTCTGTATGGATGTGCAAAGGCAAGCTGACAAGTGTTCCTAAACTGTATTCAAATGACAGCATTTCTGGAGCAAGAGAACAAACTGATTACAGTGTCTGAACAAGGTTCAGAGCACGGAGATTGGGCGAAATGTCATTCAGGAGCTCGGATAAAACAGGATGTTTATTTTCTGAGCTGTAAATGACAGCGTGATTTCCTTAACAAAATATTCATGATGTCTTGGAATTACTCATAAAGGGTAGCTCGAAAGAGTACAGACTGCAAAATTATGTCTCATTCATGTAAATTGTCCAGATATTTTATTTAGGTCAGAAAGTGCAATGCCAGAATAAAATATAATAGCAGTAAATATCAGAGGCATTTGTTAGACCATCTCGATAATTAGAGAATGCGTTCCCATGGGAGCAGAATTCCAGTAATGTATGCAAGCAGGATGTTTGAAAACAACCCTCTTAATAAATGGAGTTGACAGAAAATACACTGCAAAAGGATTATTGGCAGAGGCACGTAAAGGAAGAGATTTGGCAGCAACTTTAAGAACACAAATATGCATCACTCAAGGGAGAAGATTTCTATCCGGGGAACAAGCTGTCTTTGTAAACAGGATTATACCCAGAACAAGCATCTGAAAAACATATATGAATGCCATCAAAGAAAAAAAAATGCATCCAACAGAAATGAGGGATAGAGGGAGTATTTCAGCGGCAGATTCTTCAGCTTGTTGCTCTAAATAGTTAAATTTGTGAAATCAGGTTTTTGTCATTTTTGAGTTCGATTGTTTATTTAATTGTTGCATTAACCAGTCATTTTGCTTCTCTCTGCCCATAACAGATGTTCATTATAAAAACTGAATACATTAAGATGATTACATTATTCAAACTCTTTGATAATTCATTTGTATTAAAACCATAAGACTCTGTTGACATTTCCCTAGGGTACATTTGGTGAGGTTAAGCAGGATAAATGTCACAGTTAGCAATGCTGTTAAGATAAAAACCTTGCAAAGGAACTACATATTATTTTTCTGCTTCATGGTCCTTAACAGCAACTTTTAGAGCTATATTTCCTTTTTAAATGATGCATTATACCTTGAAAAGTAAAATAAAAAGACCTGAAATTATGATTCTTGCTCATTTCCTCGAGAATAAATGAATAGAGGAGGAGAAATCTTAAAGAAGTTGGTGTGATTTTTTTAAAAAGTTTGGAAAAAAAATGCTCTGTTCAAGTGTAATGGCCCTGGTGAGATGTGGTGTGGAAGAATGTGTCTTAAAAAGAATGTAAGATGTGCATTAATTTCAATGAAAATGCCCCCCAAAAAGGAAGTGAGCCATAAAATCTCAAATACAGCACAGGCATCAATATTTTAGAAATGCCTCAGTGTAGAGCATCGCGTAGCTGGAACTGGAGGAAAAATGAGGTTGGGATGACTCGTAGAGGTCCCTCATTTCATCTTCCTCCTCAAGCCAGGGCTAAATACTAAGATTAATTCAGCTAAAAGTGTGTTCATTCAATTTATACTAATAAAATTCTGGCAGTAAATTTGGGTTGGCCGTGGCCTCCTCCAGGCAGGTGGAAGAGCTGCTGGTGCCGCGGCTCCCGAGGCCGGTGGGCTGATCCGTGATTTTCACGGCATCCATCCCAACTCTCCAGTTCTCTCATGAACCCTTTCCATGATACTTTAGTGGACTCTTCACTTTGGACCATCTCTTTTATAGTGGAGCCCAGCACAGGACAGCATTTTCCTCTCCCAGTTTTCCCACTAGAGAATGGCAACACCTGTGAGCGTTCTCAAATATTAACTTGGTTTACACCTTTTCATTAATCTCAAGGCTGTTGCTCAACCCTCAGTGAAATGTGATCATTGTAACCCTTAATTGTTTAAGTTTCAGGTACTGAAAGTTTTTCTTCAGTCTTTATTCAAAAGCACAAAAAGGTAATTAAGTACAACTTATTAAAAGAATGATTGCAACAGCTCCAGTCGGCAATAATATTAGATGGATGTAGAGGAATATAAAATGTTTTGCTTATTTTTTAGTTCAGGAAAATTAATGAGAAGCTGCTTAAAAGTGAAAGTTAATTTGATACTGTTCAGCTGTTACGTGGGGTTTTTAGGTTTGATTTGTTTTTTTTGTCTAGATCATGTCTAATAACAGAATAAAAAATTAATTATAAATATTACTGATTATAAAACAAGAGACAATTTTGTAGTTTTCTTTAATTGCAATATCTTTCACTACACTGAGGAGAAACAAAGTTGGTCCTGAATAAAAATTATAATTAATAATAAAAGTTTCTCATAATGCGTTCTTTTTTGTGAAAAGAGAGCTGCAGTATCAGAGGGTAAAAAAATGATCAACCAGAAAATCAAGAAATGAAGTAGAGTAGTTGAATACTAAAGGATCGCTGGAGATCAAGTCCAACATCAAGGTGCACTCACCCCGAGCAGGTTGTTTAGGGTTATGCCCAGTTTGGTTGGGTAGATCTTCAAGGATGGCAACTCCACAGCTTTCCTGGCAACCTGGTTGGCCACTCTCACAGCAAGCAAAACACACAAAATTAAAGAAGAGAACCCTTTTTCTCATGTGCAATTTGCTGGGTTTAAATTTTCACCCCTTTCCTCTTGTCCTGTTTCTGGGTACCACTGGGGAGGGTCTGGTCCCTGCTCCTCTCACTGGGTGTTTTTGCTCACTCCTGTGACCCACCCCAAGCCCTGACTCCCTGTGGATGAGCAGTTCCAGCCCCTCAATCCCTTCCTGGCCCCAGTATGTCCATGTCTCTCCTTTACTGGGGAGCCCACAACTGCAAGGAGCTCTCCAGTAGAGACTGAGAAACTTTGGTGGCTCCACAAACGCTCTCCTAAATTAGTACTTTGTACTTTTAAAAGTGCTATTTTAGCTGAAACGCGCCGGTAACGTAAACCCAAATTATTCTCTGCCATAAAAATGCACTTTGCTGATATTTGGCAGTTTTATTCCTGCTCTATCAGTTTTGGAAATGGATTTCTTTTTTATGTTTAGAGCATGCAGATGTTCAGGGATGCTGGGGAAACCAAACACACTGCAAAGTTGGTGTAGGAAGAAACTTGTGATAAAAGAATCTTTCACACACGACTTTTTCAAGGATACGGGGAATGCTTTAAGGACTATTTTGATATTTTCAGGGTCTTAAATGAAAAGTACTTGACAAATTCTGCAGTACCCACGATCAGAAGCAAAGAACTGAGTAATTTAGGTCAGAGAAAGTGATCGCTGGGAAACAACTGAAGCATCTGTTCCTACAGTAATTGAGTATAACAGTTCAGATTGGGAGGAACAACTCATTCAGTATCGTTGTGGAAAACCCCTTGATATTGGGGAAGAAGGGAGTTAATTTTTTTTTATATGTAAAGCTTTCTCTGTAGGAAGTTTTAAAAGCAAGATACTGCTGGTGACAATAGATGGTCAAAACACCTCAGAAAAGAATTTGCAGAAAAAGGCAAGATATTTATGCCATTGCACTTAACTTTGCTAAGCAGAGTTTTACATTTCTAAATTATTAAATTAAAAGCTGTTGTTTGGGTTTTGTTTTCTCTCATGCCAGAGTTAGAAGGTGTCTGCCTATAAACTAATTAATAATTTGGAAAATTATTCTTAATTTCAGTTGTTTTTACAGATGTCCAAATGTGAGTCTCTTTCAACTATGAAATTCAATATTATCTTGTAAGTTAAATATATAAACTACCAACTGTGCAAACACACATACTGTGATTGGTGCACTCTTCAACTGGACATTTTATTTATTTTTCCTTTTTCAGAATTACTTCTTTTGTTTCATATAGTGGAATGAGACCCGGGATTTACTTTATTTTAGAAAGGTACTAACTCTAAGATAAGAGACTCTCCAATGGTATAGTCTGATATTAAGAACAGTTGTGTTCTTCAAATCAAAGAAGCTGGTGATGTGTTTAAATGACCCATAAAAAGAACTCTGGAGCATTTCCTATATTTTGAGTACACAGAGAGAGGATTTTGTCAAGATTGTCCTCCAAAATACCTATATACTCTAAATGGGTGTTTTAATAGATATAAAAAAGAAAGTGTTTGAGATGTTCCAAGACTTCCCACAGCATTTTCAGTGCGAACTCTAAATCTCTCTTGAAGGAAATCTGTGTTTGAAAAAAGGAAGATTTGCAGAAGACTTAATGATATTTTAGGAGTTAAATCTACATCACAAATGCAGATGTCGTCATTTGGGGGGCAATTTAACCCATGGTGGGTTTTAAATTCAATGAGTTGCACAAAAATGAATTACAGTGGAGACTTTTTTCTATTCTGCTCAGTCTTATGTTTCACTAAATGGAGAAATACTAACTTGGGAAGGAGAAAGGGGAGAAGGTGATATCTGCCCACTCAGTGAAGCCTGGAAGTATGGGTTTCCATTCCAGCTAAAACCCAGTTTATTATGAAGAGGTTTCTTTGCATAAGATTATTTTCCTGTAGTTTGAGGAAAGCAGGTACAGAGCGTGTACAAAAGGTTTAGATTGCAGGGGTTTATCATCTGTGTTGAATGCACAAAGCTGCTCTGATTAAGTCTGATTTCAGTGGAGTTGTGTAATCATTAACATGATTAAATTATCAGCTTGTTTCAGTAACTGCTGTGGAAATGCTGAAAGGAGAGCGTGTTACAGGCTATTGTAAAAACCTCAGCAGCTCGCAGCAACCTCCCAAGCACTGAACTACCAGTGTAAGTATTTATTGCTTTTCAATCACTTTACAGCACATTTACAAAACATGAGCAGGAAGTTTGTGAAAACACCTCATGAGTGTAGATTTTCAGCTCCATACAGATTTTCAAAAATATAGAGAGGGAACAAGTAGATATCCATGACAGAGAACTGCTCATGAAAACATAGGATTCCTAGAGCTTCTGGGGGATCTGGTGATTGCTAACTCAGTCTCCCCCCACAGATTTCCCTTCCTGGATTACAGAACCATTGTCCAGATGTAAGGGCTGTTCCTTTTGTTCCACACAAGTCCGTGTTCCAGATCCTTGCTCTGCATGGAGATGTGGATCCTCCCATTCATACCTGAGCATGGCCCTTTGGTCACCTCTTTCTAGCACGGGCTGCCTGTGGAGGTTGAGCCATGAAATGGTTTGTGTTGGAGGGAACCTTAAAGATCATCTTGTTCCAAATCCCCTACCATGGAAAAGAGCACCTCTCACTAGACCAGACTGCCCCAAGCCTCATCCAACCTGACCTTGAACACTCACAGGGTTAAATGAATCTTTTTTCCATATTACTTCAAGTGGTTACACCCCATGTGGCAAAAATTAACAGCAGTGATGATCCGTGCCAGATCCCTAAATTCCCAGAGCTCATTCTGCTCTGCAGACTGCTCTTGTTGTAGATCAATAGTAGATCCCTTAGTGTCAAGCAGGAAGTTTTGCAGATTATTTTAATTACAGAATGAGCTTTCATGGTGAGCAAAATGAACACTGCCTTTGAAATACACTCCTGCTTTGTTGCTGTTAATGACAACGGTGGACGGAGGTTTATTTTCCAAAGAATAAAGCACTTCCCGGTGTGCATTACACAAATTTTTATCAAAACCCTTTAGCCCAGGGGCAAACCTGGGCTAAAGTCTTTGATATGAGCTTGGATGGCAGAAGTGGGTTAGAGCAGAAAAAATAAATGCAATGATAACTGCTCCACCCCCCAACCCTGTGCTTACAGGTTGTTTAATTTTAAATCTTCTTTCAGCATAAAAGCACTACAAGTTTATCACTAACTTCTGCCTCTCTTAATAATTCATCTGCTTTGCAGTTGTATGGGTTTAATTAGCTGCTTCTGCTTCGGTGTTCTCGTGTCATGTTGTCTTTTTCATTAGATCTCTCTCCTTCATCCGTGTTAGATGTTTGCACATTTCCTAGCTTTAAGCAATGTGGACTATAATTGGAATCTAAAGTTGGAACATGTCTTCAGTTACCATTTTGTTAATTCCTTTTATTTTCCTGTCAAAACCGTATGCTATCATGTGTTGCCAATGAAGTGAAAGAGGAGTCAAAGGTAATCCACATCAGCCTTCTTGCTCCTAGCAAAGGTTTGTGCCTTCAGACTTGTTTTCTGTTACAAATGTTCTGTGAAAGTACCCATACTATTTTCAGTTCAGTCTTTTCATAGAGACTGTACACAAGCATATTACAGAATGCTGGAGGCTTTTAATGTAGAATCAAATTTATCAATGACAGTTTTCTCAAATTCTCTGCGACTCTTTTATCGCTCTTTTTCCTGTCGTATATAAACGTAATCTCAATTTTTTAAAGAATATTAAGGTGGGGTTGTGTTGGTGCAAACAACTGAGTTGAAGTCCTGTTAAAACTGTTAAGTTAAAAGGAGGAAAAGAGATAATAGAAGGCAGAAGTAGCAGCCTGGAAGATGGAGAACGTGGCCAAACACAGGAAGGGCAGTCCCAGCACACAGAGAGTTTCTCAGGTGTATGGAATGGGCTTTATTTTCCCATATGGCATTTGAAGTGATTGTGGGGACTGCTTTGATTTTGAACAGTGATGTTTTGGGGTGAAAAGATACAGAGACAGCAGTTGTCTGCAAAGCTCTGTTCTTAAGGTGCTGAAATTTTGGAAGATTTGAATAAATCTTTTTTTATTCTGAATAAAAGAAATAATGGAGATGATGTTGTTTCATAACTTAAGGGCAAAATTACCTTCTGCTCTGAAATGATTGGTTTCATCAGCCCTTCAGGTAAGGGCTGGACTCCTGTGAGTATTCTTGAGGTTGGACATAGCTACAGGTGATTATTCTTCTGATTCAAAAATCAAGCAACTCGCAGAAGTAAACTAGAAACATTTTAACATCCTTATTCCATTTTTTACCATTTTTCATCTGAAAGCAAATTTAAAAAATAATTTTTTTGTTAATCATCTGGTATTTCTAGGATTTGAACACAGTTCTGTCATGGTGACAAATACTTGGCTTCCAAAACAATGTTCATTTTCCTTGTGTGAATAAGTGTGTTTTCAGCATAGTGAAGGGCAAGTTTGGACATGTACTGGCATGAATTTATCCAGGTATAGTGAACTTTATATGTGAACTTGATTTTTACATTCCAACATATGATTGGTTGTTCTGCGTCACAGATTTTGTGTATGATAACTCTTTGCTATGTGTTGTAGGCTGTAATTAAATAAAAACCACAGTTCAAAATATGGAAGATTCATGCAAATCTCTGCTGCTGCCATGAGGATAACATGGCCTTGTAGTTGGGAACTGAGAATGAAATGGCTGCAATGGTGGAAAATACTTTTTTGGTTTTGTGAAGTGTTGCACAGATCCGATACAATAAATTAACAACCAGCTGATGTTCTGCAGGGCTGCTTTAAAGGGCTGTGTTTGATTTTAAAAAAGTGATTTTTTTTTCTGTCTGAAACAGCCATTAAAATGAAATTAATTGCGATGACATGCTTGCCATTGGATGGGAACTCAATCTCAGCAAGTGTTTGAGAATTCATTTGGAGTTGAAAAGGAGCTGAGCAATCAATGTCAAGTCCAGGTCCCCAGTGTCTTTGTTTGTGCAGTCACAATCCCACACAAGGACTTACTCATTCTGACCAGAGCTCATTACAGGATAATTCTTTTTCTATGGTTTCCAACTTTGTCTTCTTCCAAGGCTGTGACAATTCCTACGTTAGATTTGATTCTAAATCTTCTCAATAAAAAGTCCTATTTTGCTGAAAAAATCACCCTGAAGAGCGAATTTTTTACATTTTTGTGGTTTGCCTCAGCTCTGTGTCCCCTTGATGTTCTGCACACGGTCCTTCACCCTGTTTCAGAATCAATACAGTTGTATAATAGAATTAATGAAGGCACTTTCACCATCAGTTTCTGCTGCCAAACTGTGAACTTGCACAAAGCTTGATTTCTAAGTTTTTTTTAAAAAAGAGAAGTTACTCGAATTAAGACTATGGGAAAGACTCATACGTTAAAGAGGTTGTGCAGGATGGGGCCTTTTTTAATTTCTTAAAAAGAAAATCTTAAATTGATTCCGGTTGAATTGACTGTTTCATCCCGAGATATTTATAGATCAATTACATGAGGTAAGTTTTTGGGTCAATATTAAAATGCAGAAGGATAAGATAGGCTGAAATGTACATATTTTACACTGTGATGAGCATGCTAAGCTCTCTCGATGAATAGTTTATCTCAGATGGACAAGAACCTGTCCTGGAGCCAGCACTGAGGTCTAAGGTAGAAAAATCTTGGTACAGAACTAAGTCAGAATGCCAGAAAATAATTCTTTGCAAAATGGTTTTTCATTATTTAATCAGTTGCTGTCTAGATTTAAAACCCCAACAGGAAACAAATGTAACATAAGTTATGTTAATATATATTGCCCCATTAATGTGCTTTAAATAACATCGAGACAACTTTTTTATAGGCTATCTATGAATAAAATTAATATGAGATTTTATTTAGAAGGAACGATTAATCTGTTGGTGAATCAAACAAAAGACTGGGGACAAAAGCACGGTTGTGTGTTGAATACAAACACAAAGAAAATGATGTGAGAAATTACAACAACTGATTCTGTTATAGATTAAAGCAGAACACCAGATTGAAGAAGGCTTTCACTTTTCAAAGCAGAAACTTGCAAAAAAATAAAAATAGGTGGACTAGAAGATGGAGTTTTGAAACATAGATAATTAATATTACAGTTAAAACGAAGCTTTGAAAAATACATGTAATGGTTGGGCAGTTTGGAGAGTTCATTATTCTTTCTGTTCGTAAACCAGAAAAAAATATAAATGCATTTAAATTATACTTTTTCAGGTTTCTCACACATATGCACACATATACGTATATAAGAAAGTACTTCTGATATATCTACAGAGCATGATGTATGCCAGAAATGCATCTGTGATGTGGTACAATGTGCACACACCCCTTCTCCTGTTTGTATCATGACAGGAGACTTGAATAAGTCCTTTGATTTTGGTTGCAAATTTAAACTTTTTTGGGGAATATTTTTTGTTGATATTACAAAACACTCAAGCAATGAAACTGTGTGAATGCCAAACTAAATATCATAGGTACAGCCAGAGCTCAAATTTCACTGAATGAAGGAATACGTGTTCATGTTCCTGTGCAGCAATATCTGAATCAAACAGTTTGGGGTTGTTTTTTTTTTC
This sequence comes from Mohoua ochrocephala, assembly GCA_013398855.1. Classification (NCBI taxonomy): domain Eukaryota; kingdom Metazoa; phylum Chordata; class Aves; order Passeriformes; family Acanthizidae; genus Mohoua; species Mohoua ochrocephala. Next base: position 21,129 of record VZTA01001353.1, read on the forward strand.
CCAATGTCAAATAATTTTTGGTTTTAAAAAAATTACCTGGAAAATAATTAAAGCATTGTTTCAGAGGTATCACAACTAGAACAGAGGGATTGAAGGGTCCTTGCTTTTAGAGCAGTTGTGTTCTAAAGGAAGAAAAAGAGGCAGTGGCAGACTGGTTGAGAGAAAAAACCCAACTCAATAGAGGTAAGAATCAGAATGTTCAGTGTTGGGGAAAGATTGTGAAAGAACATTCTCTAAGTCAGTGTTTTGTTCTGCTCCACTTTCCATGGACAGATTTGAATGGATTGTTAATGTTATGGAGAGGGGAATTCTCCCAGGCTCTGTGTCATTACAGCAGACGTCGCATCTGCACATCCCAACTGCCAGCGATGCCAGAAACTTCGGGGTGCTGGATGCATCCCATTCCCTCACTCTGGGCAGCCACGGAACCAACAAGGGGGTGAACCACCAGCTGGTCAGAGAGAATGACCTTGGCGTGAATGAGCATGAATCGGTGCGTTCCCAGGTAAACAGAAGGACAAACAAAACCAGGCCGGTGACTCAAGGTTTCTAACTCCAAAACAGCAGACTGAGAAATTACTGAAACTAATTAGTGAAGTCAACATGATTGAAGTGCCAGGGGACTAAGTGTGAAGGAGCTTTGGAATCTGGAGTCAAGGCTTCAAAGTCTGTTTGAATCGCGCCACAAACAAGGAAGCAGCAATTTACAAAAAATGGAAGCGGCTCTTCAACATTTGCTTGAAACCCAAATGGTTTAGAAGATGGCAGGCAGCAAAAAGGTAAGATGGAACTAATTTTCAGAGAGATCTTTCTTAAAGGTGGAATGGTAAAGGTGTAATAGTTCTCCCCCCAAATCAAGTCAAATTATGCTACAAAAAGGACATTTTGGTTAGGGGAAATAAAAAGTACAATGAAAGAAATTAGTTTGATGAACCAGATTTATTCATAAATATGATTTTCCAAAGACAGCCCCCAAATTGTTATGTTTTGAACCTCATTTCAATGAGAATAATGAGGTTATCCAAGGCACATTAGTGGCAGGTTTGAGTGATCTGTTTTGGCCTCAGAACAGCGTTAACTTTGTCTTTCTGCCTCCCATAAATGTAGAGCTGTAACATTCACAAAAATAAACTCCTGGGTAGTCAGAGCAAACAAAACAAATTCAGACATTTCTCCAGATTATTTTTACAGTAAAAGAACAGCTGTTGGAGAGATTCGTGATGTGCTTCATATATCCATATATGACAATTAGATGAAATTTTTTTGTTTACCACTCTATCATTTATAAAGAGGTTTTTTTCAATTTGATTACACACATTTTAACAAGTCTTTCTTTCAGAGGGTCCCATTTCTTAAATTTTTTCTCTGATATCTCCATAAGTGTAAAGCTTGAAGGATTTTGAAGTTACCATCTTAGAAATAAGGCAGCTTAACCATAAATTCTGCATTGTAACGTAGGATGCGAATTCATACCCTACTTACCTTGTCTTTACAACATGTAATGAGTAATATACAGTTTGGCATACGTGTCTTAATCATAAAAGGAAGCTTTTAGCATCTATTTTAGTATCTTTCAACAATTTTGTGGATCCTCCCTTATGTAACCAGCTGGTTTTTAGGGGTATGTTTTCTCCAGATTTACAGCCCGTGCCGGCGAGTTGTCAGGATCAGCGACTCGGAGCAGCTGTCATTGCAGCCCTAATGGAAACTGCTGAAACATCCTCGTATATCAGGTACAAGAGGAATCGTTGATAATTTGAAATTTTAATATTTTAAAGCAGTATATTAGGTCACACATTATTTAAAGCACTCAGATTTATGACATTCGTGCGTTTTCTTCCTCCGCTTCCGAGTTCCCAAACGCTGCAGCTGCTGCTGGCAAACTGCGCTCAGCGGGGCAAACCCTTTCCTGCTCCATAACATCCTGGGCTTGGCTGCTTCACCTCGAGCCCAGAGATCACCAAAAGCCTTGATTCCTGTCAAGGAACCTTCTATTTAAAGACAGGAGAAAAAAAGCCCCACCCAGTGATTAATTGGAGAAACGGTGGTGAGGTTAAATCCAAGAAATTCTCCAGCAAGGTAAAAGAAGATGCTGGTGTTGCAGCTCAGATTGAGATACAACCAATTCCTCTCCAGTTCTGGTACAGATGCCCTTTCTGGCCTTACTTAACAACAATGTTTTTTAGCATATTCAGGCAGTAATTATTATCTTGTGTTACCTCAATCTGTGATGATTTTCGTCGTGATTTATATAGTCCAAGTTTGTTGGAAGTTTTTATTTATAATTTTAAGAATTAAAAAGTCTGGATTACAAAGGGCACCTGTAATTCCATTTTTCTGCAGTGGAAATGGTGAATAAATTCATTTCTGATCCTGAAACTTTGTAAGGAGGTATTGACTCTACAGAGGCTTGGTTTGCTTGAGTTGCAGTCAGTCCTCTGTGCTCCACATGAGTCTCTTAAAGCCTAAAGATCTTATCTTGACATCTTCAATGGTCCCAGATTCTCCAGGTTTCAGATAACTGCAGAGAAATCCTTCCTTGCTTGTTTCCTTTCCTACTTCTCAAGAATAAATGAAATAACTCTGGCTTTTTGCTCCCTAAATGGAATTTGGGAGAAATGGAAGTGTTTTTCATGCTTGATTTTCTTAATTAGGATTGGTTTCTTTTTAAAGAGATATTTCTCTTAAACAGTTATGATAATTCTGTTACCGAAGATGGACACTGAGTTTAAGAAATGTGCTAATGAGGCTGATAAGAATGAAAAGATAATGTTTTTAATGCGTTCTATGGAAAGAGAATGTATGCAACTAGTTGAAGGCTTTCAAGAAATTAGAAGAAGTTTTTTTTTTATTGCAGAAGACTTTTAAGTTATTTATAGACAGGAATAAAAGGTGTTATTAAGGTTCACTTCTTAAGTGGGAAACCACTGCTTAGAACTCTGCAAATCATTCAGCAAAATCAGTCCCATTTCAGTGAAGTCTTCAATGCACGGGCAAAAGGAGCAAAAAATGAAACAGTCCCTGGTATTTAGGAAAAGTGCTTTGCAATGATGAGGTAAAGATATTTAAGAACTTCTATTTACATTAGCAGCATTCTTTTTCACTATTTCCTGTTGTCCTTCAAGCTGTGTTTGAATGGGACCCTGTGGATCCCTTCCAAATCAGAGCCTTTTCCCTGCTGTGGCAGATGCAAAGCCCAGGTAAATGTTCAGCTCTGGGCAAATCAAACATAGATCCTAACTACTAAGTGGGGTTTATTTTTGTCATTTTAACTCATGAAGTAAAAATTCTTCTGAAAGAATTTAATGTTCTGTCTAGAAAATTACCTTGAGTCCTCACACAAGCCAACAGCCCACGGCTTCCAAATTTAGTGCAAATGCTTCCAGCCAGGTGAATATTTTTCTTAGAATATTGATTGAGCTCTTCTTCTGTAAAAGGCTGATTTTTATTAAGGCTTATCTGTCTTCTTAGATTTCTTAACGCATAAAATTTAAAATGTAGGGTGTCCTTGTTCATGTTTGCAGAATAATAATCACGTATGTTTGGCTAATTTTCAGTCTCTCTCTCCTGATCTAACAAAAAACGTTTAATTAATATCTCATTAACGTTTGAAAGAATACTGGTCTATAGGGGGAAAAAGAAATCAAGGTTGGACAGTGGCTTTAGCCGTTATTAATCAAATTATTATTTATTGCTTTAATTAGGAGAGAATAAAAAGGCATAGAACTAGTTTTTCGAAAATGGGATTATTCTCATACTTCCTGCTGGGGCAGGAGTTAAACACCACGGGACTGTGGTATTGCTGCTGTTCTGACTGTAGGTTTTGTCTTAATGGTAGCACTGAATGCTTTATGGGCTGCAGTGCAATCTTCCCCTGAATAATAAATCACTGTTCTTTCAGTGCCAGCTCTGACCTTTGCTGACTGAAATTGTAACACATCATCATAAAATAACGTCGATGTGATGGAGAATCATCCGCCCTGTGAAGAGAGGTTCTACACGTGGGTCCTTAAAGAGTTGGCTGACTCTGATCAGATACAAATGGGTGACACCAACCTGACAAACTGTCCTGAGCAAACAGCAATAAATCCGTGCTTTCCACAGCGCTGCTTCTGGAAATCTCTCACGGTACAAAGGAGGCGAGGGCGTGCTGAGCATTCTCACACGTGGTGAGCGTCCTCAAAGGTAAATCCACGAGGTTCTCTGCAAAGAGGTGCTGATGCCATCAATATTAATCTCTGTAAGTATTGAAATGAGGTCTTTCTTTAGAGATATTGGTGGTTTTTTCAGATCAATCTGTTTCAAAAGCTCTCCACTGCTCTACTCACAGAAGATTTTTTTTTTATGTAGTGAAATGTATTCTGGACAGTTCCTGATTTCATTCTTCTCTCTGAAAAATTATTAGATTTTCGTACAATTTTTATCCCCTTTCAACAGGTGCTGAGTATGTGAAGAAGTTCTGTGGATTGGATTTCTTACTGTGGAAGAGTTTATTCTCTTCATGAAGTCTTTTGGTGTATGGATTTCCTACAAGGCAGTGACTGTAGTTGTTTTATTTATTACAAATTCCAGATAACGATAGAAGTTCAAAGAAAGTATTTGGCTTTAAAAAAAAAATAGGAATTAGTACATCTCTCTGTTGGACTACAAACTTCTTCTACGATATTTCCATTTACCCTTCCACTCAAGTGTGTATATATCCATGGATTTAAAAATGTTTTATATAGTGTGGAAAAAAAAAAATCTCTGCCTTTCTTCCGTGTGTATTTATTAATAATTTCTGTCATTTAAACCACAGTCATGGAGTTCTCTGTGCACTTTCATAGCATTGCACAAAACTGATCTATATGATCTATCTGAATTATCTATGACTTGGAGAACTCGCATGTATGAGTTATGAAAAGAAGCACACAGAAATTTTTCCATTCCTTTTTTCTCCCGCTCTATCATGCCGTGCTTGCACTTAACCTTTACTTATTTAATCCTACTTTAGTCATAATTGCATACTCTCTACTCCATTCATTTGGCATCATTCAATTTTTGTGTGATCTTCCCATTTTTGCAGTATCAGAAAGTAATCTAACCAAAGTTTCAAATGTTTCTTCTACTCGCATTATGACACAAGAATAAAAAATATCACCAAGGAAACGGTAGACTTCAGAGACAATTTATTCTTTTAAGTCAGACCAAAGTTTAATTTAGATGAAAATCCTGGAAGACATAATTCCTCACAAAGTCAGTAATGTTCTTCTCATTACCTGGTAATGATAGTCTAATTCTATCAAAAGGAATTTTTAATAATATAGCTGCATGTCTGAAACTTAACAATCGAGAATGAAGATGACACTATCCAAAAGCTTAAGAAAACACATTAACTGAAGCTAGAATACATCACCAACAAAGAACATTGTCATTTTCTCAGCTAATATTTCACCCTTCTAGCCTCATCTCAATATAGCTTTTACATTTTTAGGTAGTGGCATGTAAGTGATGGGCACATCCAAGCCCACGGAAGGGCAATGGAGGTCACATCTGGAAGTTTTCTTTACCTTCTGATCTTCTTCCTCATTTTCTTTGCAGCCATCAGGTGCCATTCTGCTTTTCTGTGTAGTTCTTTGCCGTATTAAATTCTGTGTTATTAAGAATAAGATCCAATTTCTGGAGGTGGACACAGCAACATTTGTGCATTGTCCATCCTCCTGTGTCTCACGGGTCGCTGTGGCTGGTTGGTGACTGATTAAACCACACAAGGAGGATCACAGCACCCCTGCTCCAGAGGAGACTTCAGAGACAACAATTTGAAAAAGCTTTACTCTGAATTTGTGTTTAGGTTAGTGATCTTTATCTCTTCACTGAAATGTGGGAATACTTTAAAAAGCAACCCAGAATTGAGGCTTGCATATTCCTCAGCAGCTCAAACACGACTGGATTTCAGTGGTTTTGGTTTATATTTCAGTATTAATTTATATTATTAACTACATTCATAGGGTGTGAAATTTCAGCCTGAGTTATAAAAAATTTGTTACTCTCCTCTAAGTGCTAAAACACACTTGGAAAAACAGGGAAATAGATTAAATCTTTTGTGTTCAGACTATTAAAGTAGCATTTGTATTTTAGCATTTTCCCCCTTACTATTATTTCTCCTTTCTTGCAAGCAAAATATGGCAAGGAAGTTCTTGTTCTTATAAGCTTTTTGATTATTCTTCCATCCATTGAGTTAATAGGAAAAAGGCTGAAAGTTAACTTTTCATTTTACAGTTTTTTAATAAAGAAAATAAATTTTGTGATTCATTTTAAGGGCCCCTAATAGTGTTATGCATATTGGCTACAGCCCAGGATCAGATGAATTTTCTGTAGAATCACTGAAATTTAACCTTAGAATTTAACCCATGATAAGCAGATTCTAGCAATATTCATCCTAAAGACTGACTTTTAGCTTAATTTTACACAATACCCCGCCAGCAAAATTAAATGTAAATTTCTGCCAAATCATTTGAGGTTTTTTTCAACCTGTTATTCTGACCATGTTAGTCTAAACTTTTGTTCACCACTAATGCAGTTTCCATCCATCCATCCATCCATCCATCCATCCATCCATCCCTCCATCCATCCATCCCCTGCATGATTTAAATAACTCACAGACATCTTTTCACTACGTGTCTACAGTGCAAGTGGAACCCTCAGCCTGTTGAGAATGTCTGCCCCTGGCTTTTGAAATGGAATAATCAGAAGTAATAGGAATACAGAAGGAAGGGTCTATTGTAATAATGACAGCACTTCTTAATAAGTGTTTTGCAGACTTGTAGATTTCTGTGATTGTGACAGCTCTTCTCACATTCATGTCTCAAGAAATCTTTGCTTGATCACAGAATAATTCATGAAAGAACTCGTGAGACACCAACTATGCATCTCTGAAAGGTTGCAGCCTAAACATCTGCTGGAGCCTGTACATTTAAGTAAAACCTGCAGGACTGATGCTGCAATCCTTTCCCTTTGTAAATTCCTATTTTTCAATAAGTTTCCAGATCCTGACTGAAACGCTGCATCTGTACTTACACAGAAAATACCGTGGATGTCTGGCAGGCTTCCAGGCAGTTTCTGAGAGAGTACTGCTTGGAGGAAGGTGTCAAAAATGCTCCAATGGAAGGAATGATGCTTGATTCAGTTTATGCATGAACTTTCAAGAGGTGAAATTCTAAACCCAATATTGCATGATGAAGCATGGCTCACCTGTGTTTTGATTGTAGCGTTATTTCACTGTCTGTGTTAGTTCACTGTGAGCTTGCAGTGCTAGTTCACATTTGTGTTTATGAAACAGTTAGCCATGACCGAATATTTGTAAGAACATAAGAAAAAAAGAAAATATAACGAGAAAAAACCCTGAAATGTATTGGAAATTCAAACATTACATAATTTTGGGGATTTTTACATGCTGTTCATCCTAACATTGAGTGATCTATTCTTGTTCTAGGTTAGGAACAGTGGGTGAGATTTATCAATTAGTGTATTTTGTTCCTTTCAACAGAAAAATTGTGCTTTGATCTTGGAGTGCAAATCCCAGAGAATGATGTCTCACATTTGTAGCTTGGGATAGATTTTATACGACCTGGAGCTCCTCATAGGTTCATTACCCTGTCTTAAATCAGCTCCTCAGAGAAGTGCCTTAATGAAGGGGCTTTTACAGTTCCTACACGAGAGATCTGTTTCCTCACGTATGAAAACAAATGCCGTGTAGTTTTTACACTGTTTGCTGACATCCACAGTGCGAGGTCCTTTTGTGCTATAAAATATTCATTCTGGTTAACTTCTGACAGATAACACATGGACTGAAATACCCAGCTATGGAAATCATTCAAGCAGTGGCCTGGAAAGCGGCTTGGTTCTCAAACTCTGTCCTTTCCTTTGCTTGAACAGAAGTGATACTAACCTGAAAACTATCACTTGTTTAAAGCTGTGAAAGTAAAATGAGGAGCGTGCAAACTTTTTTGTGGCAAAACTGGGCCATATTTTTTCCTGCAACATTATAAATGTCTGAGACAGTTGACCTAAACAGGGTTATCTGAGGGGACAGCAGAGATGATGATCATGGGGAAAGCAATCAGAGAGATTTCCAAACATCCTTGATTAGTAGAAGGCAAATACATTTTAAAGGACATAAATCTAAGAGGAAGTTGTTGTGAAAGGGAGAACTGCCTTAGTAGCAGGAGGCTTGGAAAATCAACTTTGGATTTGTTATAGTTAAAAGCCCTGAGGCTCTGTGCCTAACACACATATGATATGGAGAAACGTAACAGATGCTTCACTGAGGGCCCGGAATATAAATCAGTGTAGGAGCATTAATCTGTGCAGAGCTGAGCGTGGTTTTTTTTTCTAAAGAGAAACTTCTGAATTAGAGAAGTTAAACAAATGTGATTTTCCACTCATTCCACTGTGAATTGCATAAGGTTTTATAATAAAAACAGTTTCAGGAGGAAGTTACCGTTGTTAACGTTACATCTGTTTGCGGATAGCATTGATTCAGCACATTCCAACTGGATACGAGTAGTTTTTGTAAATATCTCTTCTAATTCTCCATTATTTGCTAAATCAGTTAATCATTCCCTTTTCTGTGAATGTAAGAAATAAAAATATATCATTTTAATGTGATGATTGACTTCACATCAGTAATGGTTACCCTTCACTGCCTCCTAAGCTTTTGTGTTCCCAGGGCCACAAGTGAAAACTGAGAGGTTTGTAATTAAATATTAACACCCCTAAACGCCATTTCTTGTAAAATTGTAGAGTAACAACAATTTTAGATATCTCAATTGTTAAATTGAGAATCTCAATTGTTAAATTCCGAAAGTCGTATATAAAAAAAGAAACAACGCGTTTCTATTTTTCCCCTCTTCAGCCATGTTACAAACCCTACCTGTTGCCTTCTTTCACTCTGCTTTCTGTTTTAATTTCTAACAACATAACTACAGCTATCACTGTCCTCATCACTTGAAGACCAGAAATGTTACAAGAATTTGGACTTGCATCTGATATATTTTGAGGTCTGTTAGTGTTTTTGGTAGCATCTCCAAGAAATTTTACTGTTTTTTCCACCCATTGCTGAGAACTCTATATTTATTCTCAGCATCATCAGTTCAGTGTCTCTTCCTTTTCATTTAAGTTAGTTTCTCTTCCTTAAGCTAGCCTTATAAATTAGATTATAAAAAGCAACGTGTGTGTTTCAGTCTTGCTTTCAGAAATGTATATTAATTCCAAAATGTGGGTAGGGTTTGTAGATTTTAAAAAGGTGTTGTTTGGGTGTATTTGTTTTCTTTTGTTTTGTTCCAAAATTTTTCATATAATTAGAAAAGAGTGGGTTGACAAACGTGTGATGTTTCTGGAGTTTAAGCTTTTTCATTTTTTATTTGACTGCCTTGAATTGCTTGTTGAACACGGTATTATGCTGAACAAAATACTTAAGAATTGGCCACATCGAGCCATTTTGAGGTATAGTAACATTGGAAATGGGAGATTAATGGCTAAAATAATATACATTATACACTTTTGCTTAAGGGCGCAATGACATGAGGAAAGGTTAAGATGGAAGAATCTAAATGAAAATGCATGGGTTTCACAGCTTCCTGGAAAAGAATGCCGACAGAATACTAAAAGCTGCTTCTTTTTTCTTTTATTTTATTTTTTTAAAGGATCGTGTGTATTTCTATGCAGTTTTATTTCAATATTTTAGAATTAGCAGAAGCCTTTATAAAAATACCGTTGGGTTTTTTTCTTGCTTGAGGTTAGAACTGGAATCTTTTTCTCTGACCTTTTAAAATATGTTTCTCTTTATGTTTATGTTTACATTTAATGTTCTCTGGAGCAATAACTAAAATATATCCATTCAACTAAAATATATCCACACCTCATTAGCCGCTCTTGTCTTTGTCACATCTTATCAGCAGAATTAGCTCATAAAATGTTTGACTGAGGCCTGAAGAGTTTTGGGGTGTTTTTTTCAATTTGTAGAAAGGTGGTTTCTTTTAATAATCAAATTAACAACACGATACAAGATTGTGAAATGAAGTCTAAATTTCAGAAAAGAATTTGTGTTTTAAAAAAGGCTGGGTAGGAAGAAATGTCATAGCAGAACACCAGGCATTTTTAGAACGAGGGAAAAATCTAGGTTGGGAGGCATCTCTGGGGACCATCTGGTCCAACCTTCTGTTGAAAGGTTATCCCTGTCAGGCTGAGGCAGGAGTATTTCCAGCAAGGAAGATTCCACCACTTCTCTGTAACTTATTCCAGCACTGTGGCTACTTGCACTGAACTGGTTTCTTATTCCAGACCAATATTTCCCCTGAAGCAGCTGAGGTCCATTCCCTCTTGTCCTCCATCACTTCTGTAGTCACCTCTTAGGTACCAGAAGTTTGGGATTGGTTTTTCCCTGGGCCTTCTCTGCTCTTGGATGAACAAATATTCTTTCATCCTCCCTTCCCATGCCAAGGCCTCCCAAAGTCTGGTTATTTTGATGTCTCTCTGCTGCACCTTTTCCATTTTTTATTTCCTCTTTGAAACTGTGAGATCAGAGCTGGTGTATTCCAACAAATTCCAACAAAGTATTCCAGGTGTGGTCTGACAAATGTCAAATGGGTTGGAATGATCGCATTCTCTGATCTTTGTGGCTGTTCTCTTGCTGATGTAACCAAGATGCTGAGAACAGCCTCGCCTGAGGGGGCATATTTCTGGTCATGTTCATCGTTCAAAAACATCCCAAACTAAAACCAAGTTCCCAACAGGAGTGACCTCTTACTTTCTCATGCCCTACAAGGTGCCTCCAGGCCGGCCTTTGGAGACGTAACATTTCCTTCTCCACGAAAAAAATCCAATTTCTCTTTGTAAGCCCACCAGAAGGCTTTTATTGAAACAAGCAATACATCTCAGAATATGGTATTTATACAGTCCCTTCACTTGCCCTTGATAATTAATACCACACGCCATTGGATTTTTTTTGGGGAAGGTGAGGATTTTAAATCTCCTTTAGTAGTTGGCCAAAGAAAATGAAGATTTATTGATACAGTCTATTTACCCCCTATTGTATGTAACCTTCACACAATAATCAATCCTGTTAGGACTGTGGATCCTGAGTCTTCCACTCAAAGGTCAAAAGTGAGAAAAATTGATCATCTGTTCTATACCTGTATATCAAGATATATAGTCTTTGTTCAAGATGCCTCTCATTAACATTTCTAGAATAACATTCTTCTAACAGAGTTTTGTCAGCTGAAGTCTAACAGCCAAACTTTTGCACCAGAATTATACCAGAATTTAAAAATTACAGTTGGAAATCACAGCGAGCTATTTTTACTACGAGAGGAACCTGTTAGTTACAGAAAGAGAAATCAACCATTATGTCATTTGGAAGTTTTTACAATTAAAAGTTTTATTCCTAGAGGAACTGAAAGACAATTAAATGAAATGCTAACAACAAATTAAATGCTTTATAGGTCAGTCATCCCATTAGGTCTCTTTAGGGAAGCTGTTCTCATATAAAGCATGCCATAACCTATTTGCATAATGATTCTATCTTAACTGTGCCTTCTGCTCTTTTATGGTGTGTTGTTTATCCTAGTGCAGGGCTGATATAGTGGAATTGCAAAGAAAGTAAAAGCTGCTATTTACGGCAGACAAAACACCGCGGCGCTCAGATAGATTATGCAGGACAGTACCCAAACTGCAAATATGATTTAGCACCCAGAGACATCATTGTCCCCTCATTGCAGCGGCCTCATTGTTTGAATTGTATATACCCGTTGCCATCATTGTTTTTATAAGATTATACACACAAAAGCAGTTCCAGCCAGAGCGTGGGGAGGCTTGTGAAAGGAAACACAAGGTTGCTAAAGACACTGCTAATGGTCCGAGCTTCTTTGAAAAAGCAAAACCCTTTCCTAGGGGAAAGAAACCACTTCTGAGAAAGGCTCATCTCTGAATCACACTGAGACAAACATTCTTTCAAAATTTTGAGGGAAAGAAATGTAATAAAATGGGTCTTGATTTCTGGCTTTGGATTACAGCCCAGTTTACAAGAATGGCTTTGTCTCCATGGGCAGAAAGTGAATAGCTAAAAGTCTTGGTAGGCAGTTGGAAAGCTCTGTCTTTTATTTATTTTTTTTTAGCTATACTGTTTTCAAAATACAGGGAAGAAGCATAAACAATTCTATTAGTACCATTTGAACCTACAACAGTCTCAATTTACTTGACTTGCTGTAGGGAGTTTCTAAATCTTATTTTCCTGAAACCTAATTTTGTCCCTCTGGCTTTTGTATATCCTCAGAAAACTCATACGGAGCCTGAAAGTGCAAAGTGTCTTTGTTTCACTGTCTGAACAGGACTTCTTGGATCTTTGCAATATCAGTTGCATGTGGAAGGCACTGGAGGCCTATTTTGCGGGCTGCAGTAGGAATTGCTGTGATAAAGCCATGGGATCAAAAGCCCTCAGGGACACAAACAATAGCTCCTTGCAGTTTGCCATCTTTAACCAATTAACTGTGGAGTCAGTCAATTGTCAGTTCCAACACAGGGGCAGGCATTCAAGAGCAGGGCTGAACCTCTCCTTTCAGCAGCAGATAACCACCAGACAGGTTTATTTATCATCAAGGCACACGTCCTTTGTAGCAGACTGTCCTAACAAGCTCTCACAGCGCTATGGACTGCTCTGCAGCATAACTTCCTCCTAGGTTTTCACAGACGTTCAAGTCTTTTAAGTACCTGACTAATTCCTGAGGAAGTGCTGCCTTGCTGTTTGGGAGCCCAAAGAGAGCGGTGGAGATTTCAAAAAGACCAGGTGCTCAAGAGTTTACAGCAGTTTCAAAAGTAGATATCAAGCAACAACTATTTGCAAGTGGCTTTACCCAGGAGAAGACTCTCAGATGGCTAAAAAAGAGGATTTTAATTCTTCTTGGTGCATCATATGGTGGTTAGCCTTTCTGCTCTTGTGCCGATGCAATGGCATCCAGACTCTTTAAGAAAGACAGTTTGAAACTCTTATTTTGGCATATGCTGCAAAATTTTCTCTCAAGTATCTTGGCCCTGCAGTTGGTAGTACTGAGATATGTCACTTTTGTCAGCCTGCCCTGGATTCTGTGCTTGTGCCAGTGCTGATCACATGATTCAACTGATCCTAAAGGTTTTGCTAATGAAGACTCTGGATTTTGTTTGGTAGGGAAGTCTATCCCTGGATCTGAACCTCTCCTGCTATTGGCATGAAGTCTTGTTTCTCTTTTCCAGGCCTTCTTGAGAGCATGTCGTCCACACTACAGCCAAGCATAAGTCAGTATCAATTCCAGTTGGAAAACTTCAAGACTGGATGCAGAAGCACCAGACACAGCCAATGTCTCTGTTGCTGTTAGCCAAAACACAGATCTATATATATTTTGCCTGAGAATTACCAGGGTTTGGATTTGTCTCTGTACAAAAACTCTGGAAGTTGAGAATTACATTACACACTTTGCTTTAATGAATTATTTCCTTCCAACGAAATGTGTATTTCTCAGCAGGAGTATGACACTAAATGTCATGAAAACGAATTAAGCAATTTCCTCCAGAGACCTGAAATAACTTCCTTCTGCTACTAAGGAATTTCAAGGAACATCCTCTGGTGGACCTTAGCAAATTAAAAAGATCACATCTGCTGTTCTGGTGTCTCAGACCTTCTTCCTCTCAGCAGATATTCAGTATTTACTTTTCCTTCTGATAGGATGCAAATATTTGCTATAATTTTAGCTCTGAAAGAAAATAAATGACAACTCTTTGTAGAATTGAAGACGATCTGTGGATGAAGTTAGTGGATCTATCTAAGGTGAAATGAGTGGGGATTCAGTCTCCTGCAGACAGTGAACTTTGCTTCAAGTGCATCAAAATTAGGCTTCCCATACTTCTTTATCTGTGGCATCCCTGAGAAAGATCCTGTGTTTTTGTAGGTCCCTCCCTGCCGTGGTCCAAACTGTTCAGGAATGAATGGAGCATCCAACCTGCTTTTAAAAGTCTCCAGAGATGGAAAGTCCTGCAACCCGTAACCCTTCCCTCTGCCAGGACTGAGGTAGGGATTGTCTTCCCAATTTTCTCTAGAATGCTAGAACATGACCCATTATGTTGTATTTTCCTGCCTGGTGCTGAGTATCCAGATGTTTAAATAATTTCAGAATCTTATAAGTTCTAGGGCATACTCAGTGTTACATTCGATCCACTTTCTGTCAGAGGATTTCATGTGGGGTTGTTTATAAAAGGAAATTGTGGAAAACGGTGGAGGGTCTCACCAGACCAGGAGGTAAAATTGTATTAAAATTGCATTATATAAACTTCCATGCTTCATCATCACCCTGTCCCAAAAAAGCCTTAAGCTTCTGATACAACATTTTCTCTCTGGACATCACGGAAAGTTGTGGAGGAAACTCTCATTTCAGTCTGGCAAATTACAGACAGTGAGGGAAGAGGGCTCCTTGTGGTCACCTACTTGTGCTACTCAAGACAGACAGGAAATATCAAAGAGAAAACATTAAGAAGTAAATCAAAAGTATAGTTTCAAAAAGCCTCTTTTACTTTCCCAATATCTAATTGTTCAGCATTCACTTATCTTCCCTAAACCCAGCATCCTTTGTGCGACTGAATTGTTGCATATTTATTGAACTACTTTTGATTTTATTTTTTTCTATGTGAGCTCTCGTACACAAAACACTTGATCTCACTGCAGTAAGAAATAAAGGGCAAAAGAGGAAAACAAATTTACATATAAAGCACAGTCTGGGGCACGTTTTGCTGGGTTATGTGTCTTCAAAGGCCTTCTCTGGAAGTAAATTACAAACAAGAATTCTTCCAGGTTAGAGTGATCCAAAGTACAATGAACACAAATTTTCTACAGCAAATTTAAAATAAAGGATGCTGGTTGAAGCTGTATTTTGTGCACAACATCCTACATATTTTAGAGAATTATTACTGTAAAAAACATATCAAGATTGATATAATTAGCCAATAGATTTAAAAATTGATTGTATAGCAATTAATTATTTCCAGACTCTCTGTAACAGTACATGGCACCAGAGTTCATCCATGAGAGACCATTCTAGAATTATGTCTAAATGCTTGAATTTACTTAATTTGAAGGCAGAAATTTGTGTCGACACCTTAAAAGTTTGTTGTGTTACGGCTGGTACTACAAAAAGAACGTTCTGCCAGGTTTTGATTCATTGTTATTAACACTTAGCACTCAAAGCAGCACATAAAAATACCAGGCCAAATGTTCCAGATTCTCGACGTTTTCCTCTGTTGATACCAGCAATGTCTTACCAGTTTTAACACACTTCATTAATGAACACCCCATGCCAGATGTGTCCCTGTTTAAACGCCTAAAAATAACTCTTAAGTTGTTCCCTGGCAAATGCTAAGCTGACATAAAGATGAGCTTATGGCAATAATTATATTGCTGCCTTTAAGGTTTATGTTGCACTTGCAATTGAACACACAATTTGGGATTTTTACACTGAGAATGGTCTCGAGGCTACTACCCAGGAATGGCAGAGAAAAGTTACGAGATAAAGAGAGGGAGGCATATAATTAATTTTGTCTAAGAGTTATACTTAAAGCAGTGAACAGACGGGCAGTTTTTAAATCTGAAAATCCTATCACTTGCCAGCTGTAGTATGTCACATATAACATGTCTGCCTCAAACACTGAAAAATTCCACTTGAAATGTTGGCTGGTACCAGGAATATTTTGCCAGTTCTTTTACTGTTACAGAAAGAGTAATTGCTGTTTCTCACAAAATACTATGTAGGATGAGGGAGAAGCTGATATTTAATATTTCAGTCAGAGGAGGAGAGAGAAACATGACAAGGAATAAAATAAAACCTTACAGAAACTTCCTCCTGGTGATTCGTTCAACATATAAAAATCTCACTTATTTTGATGTACATGTATATATTATATATTCATCCCTGGAGGTGTTCCAAGCCAGGTTGGACAGGGCTTGGAGAACCTGGTCTGGTGGAAGGTGCCCCTGCCCGAGGCAGGGGTGTTGGAATGGAATGAGCTTTAAGATCCCTTCTGACCCAAACCATTCTGGGATTCTGGGATTTAACCTGTTCTGTTCTCTTGAAACATTTGTTGAAATGTAGTCGTGTTTTCTCTACGTGCCTTTCATCCCGTGGATGGTGTGCACAGAGATTAACTGAGGAAGGGCTGCTGTTACCCCACTGTAACACATGATCTGCTCTAGGTAGCTTCATCTGTGTTTGTAACATTATTCTGTGATGTTTCTGACGATGCCATTCAGCGGGTACTGCACCTTGCAAAAATAGTTTGCATTGCTGTTCTTTTGGATTCCTCTGCCGGCACAGAAGACACATTTATTGGTTTCCAAATATCAGTTTACAAGGCCAAGGAATGGTGCAAAAGGAGCATTCATCAAATACCATCAGCTTATGTTTGGTGATACCTTCATTACTCCTCAGAGAAAATAATGTGAGACCTTGTTAACATCTTGTTGTCAGTAAAATAGTAATAATCTGTACTCTATACTGGCTGTGAACTTTAGGCTTTTCTATCTATGCAACATTTATTTTGTGAGTAATTTTTATGAGTCATTAAATTAAGTGTTCCATGGTAGACATCCAAAGAGTAGGTGGCACCATTAACTGCTTTGAAATATCTGAATGGGAACTACACGATGTAGAAATGACTAAAATATGAACTGGGTTTGGATTGACCTGTTTCTTCCGCTTCTATCCCAAATATTTTAGGATATCTTGTCTAGGCAGAGGAGTGATCCCCTGTCTGTGGCTGTAACAGGGTCCCTGAGGCTGTAACCTTCACACAGGAAATTTTCTGAAAAGTGCCAGTAGAAGCATTAAAGCTTTATCTAATAGTTAGCAAACAAAAACCCAAATGCTCACACAAATCACTTTTTATTTTTCTCAACAATGTTCTAATGCCTGAACTTCAGTAACAAATAAATAAAAAAGGTTTAGACATAGGAACATTTTTGAGGATTAATTTGTTGCATTTTTTTGCAATTGGTGGTCAAGGCCTGAAAGATTAATTCAAGAGGGAGCACCCAACTTAATCTGATTTTAAGCCAAGATGAAATTTTAGCCCATGCAGGGAATCTGGCTGTCCTGATGTTTATTTCCACTCTTCATATCCCTATCTTTGTAGCCAAGGAGGTGTATTTGGAGTATATTCAATCCTTAAAAAGATTTTGGGTGGAAATATAATTCTGAATGTCATTTTGTGTCTCTAATACTGATGTTGGCAGTGGTTACAGTGAGTTACTTCTTACAGCCTATAATTCATTTCAGTGTAAGTTTTTCAAGTTATTTTATATGGTCTGTTGCCCAAAAACTCTCCTTGCACATGCTTCCTATTAGCTTCCATAGGAGAGAAGGTCAATCCAGTGGCTCATTCTCTGAAGAAAACATTGCTTTAAGTGCCAGAGATCTTCATTCATTGTTGTCCAGAATAATTCTAAAGATTTATTATGACAAGCATAATTGTAGAGATAACCCAGGCTGTTGTCTCTTTGAAATGAGAATGAGAAAACAAGTGTTAAAAAAAGACTGTTTCTCTCCATATCTTTCATTACATGAGAAAGTGGGAAGAAACATCTGGAGCTGAGCGTGAATTCAAAGGTACAACCTGAAAATTCCCCTGTTGGCTCATTACACCCATTATCTGTCTTCATTTGCTGCCCTTTCTCAGCTGCATCATACACTATTTCCTTCTGGACTGCTGTTATTCTCTGCTTCATTGGCTGCTAATGAGTTGAGATACAGAACAGCATGTCTCCTTTCTTTATTCTTTCCTAACATTTACTGAGAGGCTGCAGGCTTGATTCATTTTTTTTTTATTTATTTTTTCTTCATTATTTGAGAGGGAGAACCAGAGAGAGGAAGATGGATGACATCCAGCTCAATAATCATGGATTTGATTGTGCCTGTAGTGGAATTTTTGGTGGCAATGAAAATTACCTCAATTCTTTTAAATCTTAAAATCTATTTGCTTCTCTCTTCAATGAATCTTTTTTATACAGAGCTGTAATGTATAGGGTCTCATGATTTAAGAATGATAATGAAGGTAAATGGAACTATTCACTTTTAATCCCTGCCCTGATCTTGACTAGCATGGAGAATAATGGTTCACAACTTCTCTGCGTGTCCATTTCCAGACTGGCATTTTAGTTATTGATAAAATTGTATTTGAGAAAGGATTCTATGTAAGTGCAAGTCTTGATGTTCAGGTGGCTTGAATTTTATTCTTTGCTGTTTATTTTTATCTATATTTTTTCCCTTCCCAATTTGATTCTCAAGGCAGTAAAAAAAGGAAGAAAGCACCTTTGAAGTGTGTGCTGTCTTCTCCAAAGTGTAGTCTCTCCAAAATGAAAATCCCAATAAGGAGATAAACTTTTTATGAGTTGTGGGACTTCTAGGGAAAAGAAGATTCCATGGAATCGGACTCTTTCCACAGTTCTGTAGGTTCCTGTAGGATCTACCAAAATGATTCCTTAACTGGAAGCCGTGGTATTCCCAACAATGACAAAACCAACAATGTTTAAAGGTAATTAATTTTTTAAAAAATATATAATTATGTGATTGACTCTTCAAATAATCCATAATTAACAGAGACATTTGATAGCTGCCATCCCAGCTTGTGAAGTGTGTTTAAAAGTGCCCCCATGCTGCAGTAACTCCAGGTTATGAACCACGCCAGCCTTTTGAAATTCATCAGCAAAACTGACTTGCTCTGTGAATACCTTGATTCTCTTCATGTAGTTTTGGAAATATTTGCGAATTTCTCCTCAAGTAAATAATTTATGGGCGCATTTTTCCCTTCTATCCTTAGACTTCATAATAGGATGAAATGATTTTTGAAATGCAGGTTTTCTCATGAAAGTCAATATTTATTACTTTATATTCCCTGCGTAGGAAGTGATGACATGTAGATTCTGTTGGGATTATTTATCCACGTATTTTGATTTATATTTTGTTTTCCAGTAATTGTGTATAGATGTAAATGTAAACCCAAACTTTGAAGATGTCACATAATTGCATAAAATAACAACTTTTGTGTCCGAGTGTGTTTTGCTCCAAGCTTTTGGCAACTCCCAGTGCTATATGCAAATACATTTATGCAAATCTCTCTGTCATCAAGCCTGGGAACACAGCTCTGCATTGAGAGAGAACCTGTGATGTAAAATTCACCTTCAGCTAGAAAAGCAGCATTTCTATTCACACCTGAAACTGGTCTTTTTTTATAGTTTTTATAGCAAACGAAGTACTGTACTGTGTTTATGTCTTTTAAAAAATAATGTGGGAAGGGCTTGTCCAAGGTATGAGTGCCTTGACCTGAACTTTATCATACGTGATCACAATGACATTTCTGCTCTCCCTTTTTGAGGTGCATTAGGAAAAAAAATAGAACCACAGTGTTGCAGCAGAACCCAGCTGGCAAAGGAGCAGAACTCGGACTTGGAGAGGAACTTTGGGAAACTTCTTCTTCTTCCCCAGCTAGTAGCAAAATTTCTTTTATGAAAGACAAAAGAAATGAGGCAGAGAAGTCACTAACTAGAACAGATTTGACAGAGGTGTGAAATTGAGTTAAAATAAATTGAATAAAATCTGAACACGAATACTGAGAAATAGGAAATTGCTATCATGGTGTCTGCTTAATTTACAGACTGGGGTATAGATGTGCAGCAGATCAGAAAAGGAGTTGTCTGGAGAAAAGTATGAAAGGCCAGGCTCAATAAAATATTTCAGAGGTAAAGTTTGAAATAATCATATTAAACCAAGTTGAAATGGCCTTAAATCTCTAAATAAAATATATTTGCATAAAAACATGGGGAATAGTGTGCCGTGATTGCACGGGCTTATCTAAATCTAACACATGTAAGCTCAGTTTAGAACCGTGTGCTTTTGACATCTGCACTTTTTTTATATCTCATCAGATTACTGGGAGTGCAAATAAATAAATCCATGTGCTTCTCCAAACAAAAGAATCAGGGAATTCAGAGATCACTGATTTGTCATTAACTGGTAATGACTCCACAGAGTGCAGTACAGGATTTATCAGGTACGTGTCCTGCAGTGGTGGGGAGGTCTGGATGCCTCACAGAGAAGGAAAACAATGACAGTAATTGCCTTGGGGAAATTATTCCTATATTCTCTGCTTCCTTCTCAGGGTTATACACAAAGCTATTTACTCAATAACAGTGGCACTCAGTTTGGAATGTTCTGATGTTCCTATAAAGAATAACAGATTAAATAATAAGAAGGAAAAAAAATCATTATTAGCCTTCCTTTAAGCAAAATTTTTGTTTCATTTTACTTTAATTCTACCGATTGCAATTTGTAATCAGCCTGTGACTGTGCTCACAGGTCATGGCTGGCTCCTTTCTCCAGTGAAGAGGGACGAAAACATGGGATATGCTACAGCTAAAACAATCCAAATCCTCTCTAGGTCAGTCCTGAGACAACTTTCAGAAATATCTAAATGAAACTCTACTCAGACAACAAATGTTATTACTCATTACCCAACAGCAGGCAGCACTGAGCTTAAAACATTATAGCTGAATATCAAACCTTGACAGAATTTCAGTAATACAATGTGATAATTTTTCATCCCATTTGCCATCAATTTTCCTTTATTTAATAAACACTGCTATAATTCTGGCTTGTGTTTAGGATTTACGAGCTGGCTGTTTTTTCTAAGAGGGCATCGAACAAATTTTGACATGGCCTTTTGATGCCTGCTGGTGAGAATGAAAATTGAAGTGGCTTTACAGGAAAGATTTAATTTGAGTTTATGCACTACAGTACACGTATGGAAGTAGCTACAAATGTCTTTGCCTGTCCGTATATATGAACTGAAACTGGAGCTAATTTTTATGAAATTTAAAAAAAAAAAAGTCCATCCAGTACCTTTTATTTCCATAGAAAAGACTTTAAAAAAAAAAGGAACGAGCCTCACAAGCAATTTGGAAAGAGGAGAGTGCATCAAAAATTTGTGGGGATTATTAAAGCAGTTGCAGTTAATTCGTTAAGTGAGAACATGAGTGGAAGAAAGATTTGTAAAGGAGGGATGATTGCCACTGAGTTATTCCAGGGCTGCTCAGAAGAAAGGCACATGGTCTGTAGGGATGCTCCTCAGTTTATCTGTGTCTCAGTATCCCACTGATGGGAGGTGGGACTGGCACCAAAATCCCACCAAAATTTGTTTATAAGGTGGAAATGAAGGAGAAAGGAGCTAATGAAGGGTATTTGGGCTGTTAGCAGCCATCAAGAGATGGAGATGAGAGGAGGGGATGTGTTTCATGTCGTTTCAAAGCAGCACAGATCACTGTTTAGATGGGAGAGTCTCAGTTCTGCTTCCTACCCTTGATAAGAGAGTGAACGCACGTAGCTCTTTGCTACCATGAAAATTTAATTAAAAAAACCCCCTCAGTCTGAAAGGAAAAGTTTTTACACGAAGTTCCTTGCCCTCTCCAGTGCTGGGTTTGTGGCCATGAGAGATAAGTCATTACACAAGATCGGCTCCACCGTCATGGTTCTGCTTATGGAGATAAAATTAAAAGTCCAATTAAACACAGCCAGGAGGCGTGAAAGAAGTGAAATAATTATCTTAGACTTCCAGTGCTTTCCAGCTGAAAAAAGGGAATGCACTGAGATTATCAATAATCTACCTAAAGTCAGTATAATAACAAAAGGAAACAGATATAACCCCTCAGAAAGCAAACTCACAGAAATAAAAAATACCCAAAGGCATTAATGATAAGTTTTTAGACATGAGAAAAAGGAGCAGTTTAACTTCTCTGCACCTTATTTTATCTCTCAGTCAAAGAACAGGTAATTAAATCAGTGTCTTCCACTCTGTTCAGGTTTCCTTCAGCACCGTGCCTTAGCTGTGTTAAAAACAGTACTTTGCCTTGTCTCGCTTGGCAAGTGAGCAGAGAGTTTCAAACAGATAGCTTCAGACAAAGAAAAATGGAATATGAAATTATGAAGAAAAAATATAAATACATTTCAACCTGGCTTACCAGTGTGTTTGAAAACATTCATTTCAGCAAAGGGGAAAGATATATCACACACTGAGAGAGAACTGCAGGTAATAATAAAAGTTAAGACACTGTAAATACAACAATTGTCAAAAAAAGGAAATATATTTTTCCCAATCATAGAATCACTGTGGGTAACTTCCTTAAATCTGATTGTATATTTTAAAAAAATTTAATTGTCTTTGATTTTTCGTTCAGCCAAAAGAAATTTCATAACTTTTATCTCTCTGGCTGTGTATAAAACAACTTTCTTCAAAAACATGTCTACCTTAATCTTAAAGCTTTTATGACTTTCTTGATTGCTATCCATAGCCTAGATAAATTAAATAAATAAGAATTGTATTTGCTTTCCAGATAACCTTGCTTTTGAATGGAAGCAGTTTTCATGTTTCGTGTGTGTGAGTCTTTTAAGAGTCTCCCATCTTAACCAGATCTTTGCAGTGCTTGTTATGATACAGACAGGAGAGTATTCAAACCCCATTCCAAGTGTTCTGAAGCCCCCTTTTAAAATTTAACATATTTTAGAAACACTGCATTTTGCAACATGGTGAAAAATGCAATAGGGAGGCAGATAAAAGCTCAGACATTAAAGATAAGAGACTACTGTAGCTTAATCTTGATGAAAGAAATACTAGATATTAGAGAAGTTTAAATTTTTTTAGGGTTTTTCTCTTCGTATTTAAAGTAAGTTAATTGTCACATGGAAAACTAAATTTCTTTCCTAGTCTGCTACTCATTGCCTAACTTCCTTGTAAGAAATGAAACTTCTTTTCATGCTATTCTTTTAAAAATTTGGGTTTCTTCTGTACCAAGTTCACATCTGGATTTGCAGTCAGTTTTCTCTTGTGGAACTTTTTGGGTTGGTTTTCCCAACAGCCACAAAAGGTCGAAAGTTTCTTCCTTTGTTCTGAAAGGGTTGTGGTTCGTTTGTTTAAAAACATCAGCAGTCTAAACTACAAAATAAGTTCAATCTCCTAAAAATGCAGCATTGCCTGAAAGCAAGTGGCCTCAGAGAAGGGTTTGGATGGTCTTTTGGAAGCTCAGTCTCTTGAAGTTTGTTATTGAAAAAGTCATTCTACATTCATTCAGCCTCAGTTAACGGAATTTGTTTATTCTTTCTTGTTTCTGCCAGTTAAATCTGGCAGAATATATCTGTGAGCTTCTAAACACTTGTGGAAACACTCTTATTTTGTTTCCCACATCATCTCACTCTGTATTTATTATCTCTGAATGTCAGCGTTGTCACCTCTGTGTCACTTAAAGGCTTCCATTGAGTCCCAAGTCAGGTTCTTGACCCACCCCTGGATCGTTCTGCTTTCCGTGGAGTTGTCATCATGAGGCTCATTTTCATTTTCACTGATCTACTCTCTGTTAATTAACTCTGAAATTCAGAGCACTGAGGCCTTTTATTTTCATATGCAGAAGTGAACGCTCCCTTCACTATTTATCCTGGAAAATGAACAACTCTGAAAAAAGAGCCTAAGCAGCCAAAAATAATCTATATAAAATATGCATTGAGTCAGAAGAGGGAAGAAAATCAATAGAGTTCTTATAAATTCTGTTAGCCCAAGGGCATCAGTGACTTGCAGTGTAAGCCAACGCATTAAGTGCTTTGTTTTGACAATTTACTTACAAATAAATTTATATTTTCTCAGCCCTAGTAAAGGAGAACTGAAAACTCCAGTTTGGGCATGTGGATCTCCCCTTTAACCCCGACCTGTTGTAGATGTGCAAACCTGTGGCTGTTTGACAAAAGCCTTCTTTCAGCATCTCCAATTTGCTGCAAACATGGAGAAAGCTGTATGCAGATGACATTAAAGTTTTGGCAAATTGAGGTAAAAGAAATAGAAGAGAAAATAATTAAAAAACAAATATAGTTTGTTCAAAAAAATGGCTGTATGTACCACCAACAGATTTGGCACTCAAAATCAAGGTTTCAAGCCAGCAGTGAGCTGTTTTATAACCACTAAAATATATATCCCTAGTTAGCACACTGAAACCTGGTTAAAAACTACTGATTGAATTGTGTTTTTTGAGCAATTAATTCAGTGCTCTATCTATGGCTACAAAAAGATGTGAATTTGATGGGTTTTCATCAAGCTCCAGGAAACACATTTTATTTTTTTCAAGGAAAGTTACAGTTATGCCTTTCAAATCAGGAAAATTTTTCTATCTTTTGGTCCCATTTATCAGTTCCTCAGCCACAGTTTATGAAATGCAGTTTTAGGAAGGCAGAAAACAGTGTTTGCAGACAATTTTCAAAGCAGCCACAGCTTCAGCTTTTCATATGGAGCTGGATGTACTTCAGTGGAATAAAACAGCAAATAGCCATAAAAAAAACCAAACTATAAAAGCAAATAGCCCACACAATCAAACAGGAAGTGGGTCTGGCAGTGTTCTGCTGCTGATGGCTTTGTGATAGTTCTGTTTGATCAGTCAGTCCCTGCCAGGTAAAGCAGAACCACAGAACAGTTTGGGTTGGAAGGGGCCTTAAAGCTCATCCAGTGCCACCCCCCGTGCTTTGGGCAGGGACACCTCCCACTGTCCCAGGGTGCTCCAAGTCCCGTCCAGCCTGGCCTTGGACCCTTCCAGGGATCCAGGGGCAGCCACAGCTTCTCTGGGCACCCTGTGCCATCTCCTTTGGCCTCCTGGCCGCGCTCCTTTGATGCAGCCCAGGACATGGAGGGGTTCTGGGATCCAGCACACGTGGCCAGGTCGTGTTGAGCTTCTCATGCACCAACACCCCCCCAAGTCCCCCTCAGGGCTGCCCTCAATCCCCTCACCCAGCCTGTGCTGAGGACTGCCCTGACCCAGAACCAGCACCCCGAACCTGGCATTCTCCAGCTCCATGAGGTTTGCCCAGTCCCACCCCTGCAGCCTGTCCAGCTCCCTCCAGGTGTGACCACCCCACCCAGCCTGGGGCTGCTGCTGAGGGCTCCATCCCACTGTCCCTGTCACAAAAGGAGATGTTAAATGTGTCTGTGTGTGTGTCTCACTGTGCCTTAAGCACAAATAGCTCATTGCAGACGGTCTGACTTGATGATCAGGGTATCAGAAATCCTTTAATTGTAAATTAATTTACAGTGTCAGCCTGTCAGTGTCATCTGTGTCACCACCAACACTTCCCGAGGTTTGCCAGCAGCAGTGGGCCTGCTGTTGTGCTCATTTACCTCAGCAGCTTTCATCTTACTGAGAAAAAGTTTTTTAAAAAGTGATTTATTTCGCCATGTCTTGCTTCCACTGATACAATAATTAACAAAGTCCAGGTTAACTTAGAATTTCATGATTGAACCCAGTTGGGCATTCTTGAGTCAAATTCATTTTGACCAGTTTCACAGTTATGCCCTTTGTTTTCATGAATATATAAATATATAAAATGATAAATATATCTAAAATATATAATATATATCTGAAATATAAATGTATCTAGAATAACTATAGAAATATTATATAGGGGTATATAAATTTGCATATTTTCTTTCTTTACACGTTTATGAAGTTCATTGATATAAGAAGTCTGGTACTGTTCACCCAGAAGTGGCCACTCTTCAGTGACTGTGGTGTGATGCCCACAGTTCAGAGGTTTTTCTCTGGCTGAAAAGGACTGTGTTAATATAATTCCTTTATCTGCAGTTTCAATCTAGGGAAAAGCAGCACTGGAGATGTAACCTCATTTCTCATTTGAACCTTTCCTGGGAAGTGTCTTTTTTGCTACCATTCCTTCTGTTCTGGGAAGAGCTCTGGAGTTCTTTGGGGCGATGCACAGGTGGGATTGAATAACAAAAGAATGTGATTTATGTTTGCTGCTTGGAGCCAGAGTGACTCCAAACAGCAGCAGCATTGAAATGACAAGGAAATGTACAGTTTGTTCTCGTCAAGCAGCGTGGGTGTGTAGGAAGTTGACAAGGCATAAACTGTGAAGTGGTATCCCTTTTAACCAATATAGCACTAATGCACACTGATATAACACGAAGGATAATACAGTCTTCCAGGAAGTGAAACTGCAAGAATTATGCAGAATTTTTGGATATGAATCCTACTTTTCTGTTACAAACTATACTGGATTGTTTTACTTTAATGACTAGAGAGTTTGAACTAAACTTTACTTGGACAAAGAGTTATAGAGACTACTGAGGAAAAAAATAATTTAGAAATTGTATGTTTAAGTCTTGTTACAGCCATAGTTGTCATTGTATTAGCATTCAGCCTGTGGAACAGAAAATAAATTCATTCAAAATGCTTTTAGGTTGAGCCTGTCAGAAAAGCCACAGGAAGTCAGGAACCAATATCCCATTAAAATACTTATGCCTTCAATTTTTATAAAGGCAAAAACTCTACATATAAAGACATGCGAAGAGAGTCAAAGCTGAATTATTTATGAGGATGAAATTAATAAAGCTTTAATTCTGAAGTAATGGATAAAACTTAAGAGATATTTTTAGGCTAAGAGCATTGGTTCTCGATTTTTTCCGTGTGCCATATGTTCTCCACGTTACTGATGTAATTAATGTAACACCTAACTTTGGGCAGCGTGTTCTCACATTGCTCATTTGCTGCTGCATGTGTGCAGTGTGGGATTCTAACAGGTCTTACTGGACACTGCTCACACTGAATGGTAAAAATGACGAGCCAGAGCACCAAAAAGGGAGAAAAGGAGACGTTTTTGAAGCTCACGTTGCTGCCTGAGTCTGCAGCTCAGAGCTACGCAGGGCTCACCGTGGTGGGTAACCGCAGGAGCTGGAGGTATTTTAGAGGTGCACTGTGAGAAATGTTTTCAATACACAGCTATTTTTTTAGAGGAAGTTTCATATGTTATTTACTATGCAAATTAAAGAAGGAATTGCGCATACAAGATTCATCAAAATTTAAGCAATTTACGAACAAGTGAATATTTACCTAAGGAAATTGTCTCTTGTGTGTGCTATAAGCAGTGGAATAGAACAATTAAGGTTTGTAGATTTTATAAGTTTTTAGTACTAATAAGAATAGTAGGAGGTGGGAAAAATAATTAGGAAAATAGTAACCAATTTTGAGTATTTGTCCCTAATTTCTTTTACTGCAGCACACATTTCAGCTTCAGCTGCTAAGCTTAACGGCCAAGCATACTGGTTTTAATCACAACTTAAATTCTGACTTATTAAAGTTCTTCCAGCTTTACACAATAACCTTTAATCATTAAAATTTAGTTCACTGCTTTCTGTTAACAGAAGTTTGTTTCTTGTACATAATCAGCATTTGCTGGATGTGAATATGTAGGAATTCTTTTCTTTTACAGGAATGTGTCTTAGCAACCATGTCCCCTTGATTCCTTTGGGCACACAGGGGAAAGAAATTAAAGTTTCTTTTCTAATTAACATAATGCAGTTAGTCCAGATTGACGAAGGGGTGGCTGTACATCTGCGACTGAGGGAATAAACCAAATATGTCAATTTGGATAAAAAAGTAAACATTCCTTGTTCAGCACAGAATTTCAGATTAATTGTCAGCACAATAATTATGGAAGTGTAATTAATGTTTAGGCTCGGAAGCCGCTTGAGTAACAGGAATGCCCAAATACAAATCTGTGGCGTTGTCAACATTTATGCAAGTGCAGGAATTTTGAGGGTGCTGTACATATAATTAAGTCAGCAAGCTGCCTGCTTATCAGCTAAATAAAATGATTAATGGGCATGACCCTGGTAAATTTTTGACAGTCATCTCTTGTGAGTGTAACAAGGCTGCTTTGCGGGCCGGGGGATTTCGACTGCGCGTTGTTTTGGCAGTTGTGTCTTTGCTTTCACCTTGCTATGCAGGCATCTCCTCCATCTCGGGCTCACAACTTCAGCTAAAAAGGCAGCTGTTAAAATGATCATAATTAGACATGCTCTTAGTGCAGTTACGTTGTGCAGGCTGAAATGTGGAATATTTGTTTCAGTGCAAGCTCCAATTTTTGATCTTTTTGCTTCAGATTGAATTTGTACCCTGGCAAGAATTTCAGTTCCAGCTTTTATTTCCATTTGCTTTTTAAAAAAATACAAAAAGGTGTTATTTCATTTCTGTTGAAATAATATTTAAGCCTGGGACAGAGTATTTTTATTCATCTGTTTGTAAATCACATTTGTTAAAGGTGGCAGTGGGAGAAGTAAAAAGAGGGGATGCAGGTGGGGATTCCACTTTGTGATAGCACAGCTGAGGAGCATAACAGGGGGCTCAGCTAAAGGGCATTTCTGAAGAGCATTTCTTTCTTTAAATTGAAAGAAATTTATGAGTCTGAATCTTCCAGGCACGCTCACAGAGCTCAAGAGGAACATGGAGTATTTTTTTGTTTCATTGTAAGTCCAGCAAACAAGGAATAAAAGTTTAGAAGACCAGAAATCTTGAGAGAAAAAAGTTGTGCCTATTCTGTTTGAAATGCAGCTTGCATTTATCTTTAGACATGATAAGATTCTTTTTTTTTTGTAAAAAAATTAATAGAGATGAAAGCCAAAGACTCAGAAATATGAAAATGTGAAATAAATTACACTAATTGAATCTTATT
The DNA here is from genome assembly GCA_013398855.1 of Mohoua ochrocephala. NCBI lineage: Eukaryota > Metazoa > Chordata > Aves > Passeriformes > Acanthizidae > Mohoua > Mohoua ochrocephala. The sequence goes on from VZTA01001353.1 coordinate 49,724, forward strand.
TTTTCCTTTCAGAGACTGCCTTTAGTCCACATGTCAACCACAATTAGGTCCTCTAGAATCCAAGAATTTGCTTTTGAGGACACTCCACTTTGATCAGCTCCCAGCCAAGTGCTCCACTGGATGTAAATGACTTCATCTGAGTGGAGAGTCGGGCTCACTTTGCAGCTCTCAAAGGCAGCCCAGACAGCACAGAAAATCTTCCTGTGCTGAAGGTTTTTTCACTGGCCACAGCACAATGCACGACTCGTCAGTCCCTGTGTTTTCCAGCACAGCAGGATTCCAGGTTACATTTCGCTTTGTGTCCAAATTGTGAATTTTTGCTCTGAAATTTCGGCCTTACTTTAGCAAAACTCTTTTATATTTTCAAATTCTGAGAGTTTGTCTTTAAGTATTGAACAACTACCATTTACAGTTTTACAGTAATTTCTCAAAAAATGAGAAAAATAACAGTGACTTTGGGTTATTGAGCTCGACTTAGAGTTTGAAATTTAAGAGAGAGGCAGATGCTGCCTTGGTTGAACCAGTGGTGATTTTGGTAGGGTGTTGAGTATTTTTCATATTGCTTAGGACACGCTCTGCCCTTCTACATTGACCTTTTCTGACACTGGAGGTCTTGTGCTGCTCCTGTAGGAAAGAGCAGCCCGAGATGTCCCTCTGAAGGACCCCACGTGGAAATAAAGGTGCCCTGAGGTTGTGGAATTGGGAAAGGTTTGGTGATCCACTCTGAATTCCATTCAATGCAGTGCAGAGGGCACAGCTTCAGGGGGAAAGATAAACCACGAAAATGTATTTGGAGTCTTTCTTTTCCGTTTGTAAACTGTGTTTCTTCAGACATTATTCAAATATTTGCATGGGAACAATAGATAACATTCAACCAGAACTAGGTAAGATGTTGCTGTCTCTGAAAGAGCTCAGTTGCTGTCGTCCTTCTCAGCATGAACAGAGAAATTCCATCTGTGAACCTTCCCAAACAACCCTTTCATTCACGTTTAAGAACCTGAATCACTTCTCCTTGCATTTCAGATTTGAAATGTGAGCTGAAATGTGTTTCTGCAGATAATAAACAGTAACAATGAACACTATAAATAATTTAGTTGGCAACTCCGACAGATTTGTTCCTGGAAGCAAAGGTGATGCAAGGATATGCCAGTTGAGATAAGCTAGAGGAACACCCACACCTGGTTGAGTTAACTTCATCATATTGCCAAGAATAACTCAGGAAGTGCTTTGTCTCTCCCAAAAGAAAGCTGCATTCTTGACTGCACAAGCAATTGTACAAATGCATTTAATCTTTTATTCACGTCGTGGCTGGGTGTCAAATGCTGTCATTCAGATCTCTGGGAAGCTGCTTAGGACATTCCACTCTGTCATTTATGTGTCACTTCAGCCCCAAATTACTTTGAATATGTTTGGTTTGTTGCTTTGTTGGTTTGTTTTACCCTAAGAGCATTCCTTCCGAGATGTTTATGCTTCTATCTCCCCGTCTATGGCTCACCTAAAATGCCATCTGTCAATGTATAAAGGGTGCTAAATTCCCACCCATTAATACACACAGGTACACGTTCCTTCCTGGCATGTGCTCTCAGAAGGATGCCTGTTACTGGAATTGCCCCCAAAATGCAATAAAGAATAACCAGGTAAACAGCAATCAAAATGTTGGAACATCTCTAGCAGAGAGAGTTCGTCAAAAATTTCCTTTTGAATAAGTTTTGTATTGCATGCCGGGCATATACAGTGAAATGAGAAATTTATAGAAAACTGTATAGATAGAAAAAACTCTTGCCAGTCCTATTTTAGCTTTTTTGCACATATTCAGCACCATTTATTATTGTATTTTCTACTTTTAAATGTTACCAGGCTATCCAGTTCACACTTTGCAACAGCAGAGCACGAGATTCTAAAAAAAATATCAACAACGTAGCACTACTTATTTAAGGATATCATCCATTGACGTCCAGGTAACGTACATGATGATGTCTAGTTTGAATTTTTCATCAATGAAAACTACATTAAAACCAGCCAGCAAGCACAGAGCAGCGCTCTCTGAGCTGATGCCAGTCCCCAGCGCAACTGCAACGGGACGACCACGCTGTGATTGTCTTCAGAAGAAAATAATCCCATTATTATCAGTTCATTCTTGCAGTGCAGACAAGCTGTTAATAGAGAGGATCAAAGCCAGGCCATATCTGAGAACTTCTTTATATTCCATAGCTAGGAAGAATCTGGCTGAAACACACAAACCTCCCCCATGTGATTAACACAAAAAGTTTATTTACCAGCTAAGACATGGAGGTGACCCTTGGTGTGCCCACCCCGAGGTTACCCTGGCCATGAAGGAGCATGAACTGATAGATAATGATAACCCAGCTGATAATAACCAAAGGACAAGAGATAAGTGATAAGGTAGTAGAGCCAAGGCCTTTCTGTTTAGCACCTCGGAGGGCTTCCAAACTGGAAAGGAAAAATGAGATTTTTTTTCTAAAAAAAGTAAGAAGTGCTTAAGAGAAAATACAAAATAAAACTTAGAATAAAAAAAAAAATCTCCAGATGGTCATTAAATATGTTAAATGGCAGGCTGCTTTCAGCCCACCAGGCACCGAGTTTATTATTCTAATAACATCTTAAAATGAAAAAGATAAAGTCTTATAAAAAGAGGCTGTTAACTTTGATGGCTCTTAATCCAGATAACTTTTAGAATACCCATTAATGTGCAGAGATACAAACATATATTCAGCACCACAATAGTTCTCTCCTGAAGGGCCCTCATGCAGGCACTGCCAGATTTTTCTGTTCTCTCCTGCACGCAGGTGCTTAAAAAGAGAAAGCTTCAAAGGAAGAAACAGAACAAGCACTTAAAACAGTGATTTACAGGAAAAAAATTGAAATTATGAATGTTAAAAATGCAGAGGAGTAGGGAAACCAGAATTGGGAAAGGTAGTTCCGTTTGCAGTCTCAGCTTTGCCATACAAAGCATATTATTGCAGAAGTGTTATTTAGGTTTGATGAATATGCCATATACACATTAATAATATTTGATCATTCAATACAGTAAATCCTTCTCAAATAACGTGCATCTTACAGTAATTTACAAATACATCCAATTTAAGAGTAGTGGCTGGGAATGTCCATATTCATTTTGGGGAAGTTAGGTCTGTATATATTGGTTTGATGTTATATAAACAAGTATTATCAGGTTCACTTCATGTTTTCAGAAACTGAAAACAAAATAAAGTAAATTTGTTTTTTTGAGGGATCTGGATGTGCAGACTCTGAGATCCCGGACTGGAAAACCTCCTTTTCCAAAAGCCCTCCAGTGTTTTTAGTGTTGTTTCAACTCAAGCCTCATTTCTGTAAAGCAGTTTTAGGGTACTCAGTTTATATGGAATTCTAATTCCAGTGTTAAGGCACTGTAACCTTCCAGATTTAGCTATTTAATAAGATTTTTATATTGTTTTAAGAGTGCTGTATCACTTTTACAGTGTATCCAAAGCAGATTCGCTCATTTCTTTGATTTCACACACTTGATCTGATTGCAAATCTTTCATACAACCTTTACAACTAATTTACATTTTTCTGTTTTCCTACAGCGACTTCGTTCTGAAGCGCTGAGAAAACTATTGAATACTTGAGCGGCGTTTTTTGGATCAGACAGTTCCTATTAAGGTCTGTGCTGTGCTTTGGAATATATTTTTCCCCCTCCGTGCTCTTTCTCAGCTTTCCATGCAGGCAGTGGAGCACAGCCCGAGGTATCGACCCAGCCCGGAGTGGGCGCGTGTGTCTGTCCCTCCCAGGTGGAGCAGCACGGCTGGAAGTCAATTTGGAATGTGCAGAGGAGCCCAAGGAGGCACCGAGGCCCAAAACCTTCAATAACCATCAGCACAACAGCCCCCGGCAGCAGAACAACCTTTGATCCGTGGTGTTCGCGTGCATCGGCTTCTGCTAATACAAATTAGGGAAATTGTTGAATAATATCAAGGAAACAAACCTGATCAATGACTTTCAATGATTATTTCAATCCAGCGCCCGCATTCTTTGTTTTCTGTCCTTGCTTCATTCATCTCACACCACCCAATCGAGGTCCCTGGTATGAGTGGTCATCCTACAATTAATAATGAATCCTTTTTTTCACTGATCTTCAAAATTATGTTAGAACCGCAAAGGAAAAATGGTGACAAAATTAACAATTTCACCTCAGTGTGGAAAGGCAATTTTTATATCCCTTATGCAAAACAGTCTTAGGAGTCTCAAGTAAAAAATCACTGGTAATCAATGAACTAGAGGAATAAAATCCTGTTACAAGTGAGTTCTTTTTTGAACAGCAATTTCTGAGTGGAAGGGGATGAATTACACTGCTGATATTAAGGATAATGCAGAAGAATCTTTTAAAAATGCAGGCAGGTCTTTTTGTGCCTACATAATTTTCTCTAGAGGAATCCTGGGAAAAGGAAAAAGAAAAAATTGAAAAAGTAACTCCATGTGTTCTTTAGAAACAGGCTGTAATTATTTTTTTTGCTATTTCTTCCCACAGCCCTTGGCCAAAACCATTTCTGTTGCTCGGGCTTTACTGTGTGCCAGGAAAGAGCACCTGCATCAGCAAGAGAAGCAATTTATTGAGCAGTTAAAGCTGATAACAGAAATTTCCACCAAAGATCATGGAAATAGGAGGAAGTCCTTCTTCAAGAAAATGCTCAGTCCTTCACGGTGGAAAAGCAGGTAAGAGGTACACTAGAGGCATCATTCTCTTCTGGGTAAAGAGGCATGTTGGAAACATGTTCCAGAGCTTCACACTCATCATTTTGGGTGTTTGGAGTTCTAGACCAAAGCGGGGGGAAATGGCCTGAGAAATAAAATGGCAAGAAACTTTTCACTCCACTGAGAAGCACATTTCTCAAAATTCAGCACCTTCTATGCTGAAAACATATCCTCAGGAAGTATTGGTTCCTTTTTGGAGGAAACAACTGAATACCCTGCAAAAGGTGCATGAGAGTGGACATTTGAACATGTACAGGTGTAATAACTGGCTTCAGTGGCAGCTTTAAAATGGCTCAGCAGATGCCCGGCCTTCTGAGCTGAATTACTGCAGAGGAAAAAGCTTAATTCGTCTGAATTTACTCTGTGTGGAGAGATGGCTGGCAATTACTCTGGCCACAGTGAAAGCAAACTGGAATTAACCTAAAAGAAATCAATCCAAAACCTCTAAACATAGGCAAATGCATTTACCTTCTTCTCTAAATACATGGCAATAACAGACCACGCAGTCTTGTTACTAATTAAGAGTTCAAACAGCCAATCTTTGGTTCTTCTGTTCAATTTTTTTTTTAAAAATTAGACAATTGTGGATACACACAGTTCTCAGAAGGGAGGTTTCTGGACAAAAGCCAGGCTGCAGGTCCAGCTCTAGAGAATCACGTGCAGAATGTCACTATGAAACACCTATTTGGGTTTTGGTTATATCTGATTAAAGCACCAGGGAAGCTCTGCAGAGCACTGAGCCCTACAGCAGTGCCCAGCACAGTGCAGGAATGAACATGGGCTAATAAATAAATTATAGAAGATGGAGATCAGTGGAGATCAACAATGGATAAATAAGCCAGCAAAATATATGTTGGAGAAATGTTTTCTTCCTCTTTAAAGCAGACTAACTTGTGAGTGCTCTTTTCATTGTTCTATCTCTGATTTTCAAGAGGGTCTGATGATTTGAAAGCAGAAACTGATGTGGCTATTGAAAAACTTGATCCTGAAGCACAGTGCAGCAGTTCTTGAAAATCTGCTCCTCTAAAACTTCAGATTTATAGGCTGAAATGTCTTCTGTGCTTAATATTAATGCTGATATTAAAATAGATACAAAACTGCCCAGTTACATGCTTAGACAAAATTTTAAACTGATTCCTAGTTTCCACGGCATTCACAAGTGCAGATTGTGTTTCTGTTGTACATTTTTTGTCACAAATGAAAGTACAAATTATTTGATATAAAGTTAAAATGCAAGAATACAAAATTGAAACTTCGGTATCATTTAGTGTTACCTAAAATCTTAAAAAATATGAAACAGGTGTCATTAAAGCAAATTCTGATTTATTCCCCTTTGACATTCATCTTCATTGTGAATACAGTCTTTTATAATTATTGTTTCTTACAAGTGTAATGTCAGGTCACAGCCCTGGGGTGACAGCAGATGAAGGAAGGTATGAACTCATTCCCAAAGTTTGCACAAAATTTTGAAGGTTTTCTTTCTTAATAAAAGTTCACATTTTTCCATTGTCGTACACTCGATTTTCATTTTCGAGTAGGAAACATGTCAAACACAGCTTGCTTTTTTTTAAATTCACTAGGGCTTAGACGAAGCTTAATTTATTTCAGCAACTGAAACTCGTCCTCTTAGTCAAGTTTCGTCATTTTCAGATAATGAAATCTCACAGCAGTCCCATATTAGACTGGGAAGCAAAGTGTTTTGTAGCTTAACTTTCAGGGTTGTGGTTATCACCCCAAAGAGGGAGGAAATTTTGCTTATCTGAAGCAGTCACAAGCTGAGATTCCAACAGAAAAGGCACAAACCATGAGGGTATTATGGAAATAGCAAACAATACTTTCATATCCTACACTGGGACTAAGGCAGTCTACCTTAGCCCTTTGAAAGGGAGGCCAGAACTTGAAATTCATGTTTAAATAAATATCTAGGGCATAATTCAAAGTCTGCCAATGCATTGGGAAGTGCCCAAACCCTAATCCTGCTATGGGAGCAGCTTTTGTCACAGTAACACCCCCCAGCCCAGGGACCACTGCCCTCTGCTCGTCCCCTGCTCACTGCCACACTCTCCCATTGTGGGAAAATTGAATCAACCCCTCATTAGGAACCAAATACGTGCAGATAAATGTTTGATATTCTGCCTCCAGTAGTGGCCAACCAGACCCCCTAACACCCTCAATCCAGCCTGGAGAGCTGGATGTGGGATAACACCTTCTGAGCCCTGCCCTGCTGCACCAGACCAAATTAATCTTTTGCTAAGCAGCGTTATTTTGGATCTTGCTGGTGGTCAATTATGCAGCCCCTCTTAAATTCCCCGCTCAGCTGTTGTAGTGCATAAGTGATTATTTCCTGTTGGGTGTTATCTGACTGCTGACTATAAATCTCAGTGAATAACCACCTGTTTTCCCGTTCTGACAGATGCTCCCAGGGAATGCTTGTTAAGGGAAGAAGGACTCCTGTCTGCAGCTGGTGCAGTCAGCCCCAAAGTAGATTAAACACTAAACAACACTGGCCAGATTTTGCATCCTGATGCTCGCAGGTAAGCGTGCCCTTGTAATGAGAGCTTCTTGGAAAAGCACTATTTCAGTGTGCTGTGCTCACAATCCGTGAGGGTTCTGCTGTCTCCATCCCACAGATCACTCTGATTTAGAACTGTGCTGTGTCATTCATTACCTCAGTAATTGTGAAGGGAGAAAAAAAAAAAAAATGGTTCCAGGACTTGTTCTTCATAAAATGATCTTGCCAGTGGCTATGGTAAAACATTTGATATGATAATGAAACATGGAAGATTCTGTCATTCTTTGTTCTGCCTCTTATTACGTTTATTACAATTGAGAAGAAAAGAATATAGTAAAGGATGTGAAAGACATTTCCACTCTTATCTGAATAATTTTAATATCTTAATTTAGATGTTTTTAGGACTACCTCTCTTCTAACAGATATGCTTTCCATATCCTGGTGGCTCAGGGTCACCCTTTGGTGAGAGCTGGGCCTGGTTAGACTGGAAAAGAATGAGAGGGGATTTCTTTCCATGAGGGTGGCAGAGCTCAGGAACAGCTGCTCAGGGAGGGCGTGAAGTCTCCCTCTCTGGAGACATCCCAAACCCACCTGGACACGTTCCTGTGTCACCTGCTCCAGGTGACCCTGCCTTGGACTGGATGATATCCAGAGGTCCCTTCCAACCCTTCAGACCCGAACAATTCTGTGTTCCTGTGAAAACAGTAATTATTCATGTGTAAGAATCTATAAATGATGGAACCACACTGCGCTGTCTTAAAGAAATTGTTCGTCTTATCAATAATTCTGCCAGCTCTCTGCCAATTTGCTCTGTCAGTTTTCTTTTTCTTTGATCAAAGCCAGAAAAGAACTTATTAAAAGAAAGGCAGACTCTGCCTGGTGCAGAACTTACTGAAGGGGAAAAGGACTTTTGTGTAATTACTTCTTTTACATAAAAACAACACCAAAAAACCCCTGACAGTTGTTATCCTTTCCCTGCTACTGGGCAATCCTTTGTAAGGCTCAGATATCACTCGTGTGCCTCAGGCCTGCCTGCTGGGTGACTGTCACCGTTTGGGTGATCAGATAATGGCCAGAGCCTTGTTCCACGGCAGATTGCTGAGGAGGTGTCCCAAAGGAAGGGGGACATCTGAGTGTCCATAATGTACAGAGCACACGGAGCTAAATCAGCCCCAGCCTCCTCTGGCATTTCCTATGTCTCCACACTATTTTTTCCCACACAATTCAGTCTGTGTTGTTTTTTTTTTTTTTAATTTATTTCCTCTTCCTCTTCCCCTTCCCCTTCCCCTTCCCCTTCCCTTCCCCTTCCCTTCCCTTCCTTTTTTGGTGTCTGTGTGTTTCTCCCTGCCATTCCCTGATGTCTCTGCCAGGCTGGTGAAGCTGGTTTCTAGACAGAAATGTCATAAATTCAGCACGTAATTTTTGCTATTGTTTCTGAGAAACTACTCTTATTTCATTTCAGCAGCCTCAGGGTCTTCGCTTGTGGATTTTTTTTTTTTTTTTAATAAGGTCGCTTTTCATTGTAAAAAGTAACAGTTAAAAGCAAGATACTAGAAAGCAACCCTACTTCACCTCTGGAAGGGAATGGAGCTGAGTGGTCAAATTATGAACTGAAGAAAAACGCTGCAATAATGAGGAAGGGATGTGATGAGCAAATGCTGCTCTGTCATGGGTTTGAGTCACACAAGTGGGACTTTGAGAAGCTGAGTAATGGAATGTTGGCTTGGAGATGAGGATTTTCCTTCTGAGTTTTATGCAGATGGCAGAGCAGAAGAATAAAGAGGGAAGTCAGGGTATTTTGAATATATTGAAGTTTACTTCATCTTCATAAAAGTAGGACAAATATGAAAAGGAGGAAAAGCGTCCCACTTGCATATTTGGGTTTTACCAAGCAGCTCTGCCCCGTTTCTTTGCTGCAAATTGAAAACTGATGTTTTAATAATCAGTGGATGCTTATTATTTAATTATTAATTAATTAGTTAATGCTTTTTCAGTTTTGATTCAGCCTAAGTATGTATCAAAATATTAGTTGTACACATATTCTCTTGATCACGAATAAAATCTGTGACACCATGCTGATCAATAGCAGTGTATTAAATAATTAATAATCACAATGCAGACCTCTAATAATTTTATAGAGCAGTTAGGCTTTAATGCAGCATCAAAACTCTTCATTCTTTCAAAGGTTAAGTGCAAAGTGGGGATGAGCAGTGTAGATGCCAACCTCAGAGTGTTTGCACTTACATGTGCGCTCAATAATTTTTCTTCTATTAGGAACAGTTAAAAACCCTTTTTCCTCTAGTTTGGAGTTCTTGATCTGTCACTCAGATTTTGCTCATTAATCTGTGATGGTTAATCTGGTTTATATCTTATGATGGGTTTGTTCAGTCATTTCTTACACTGAGATGCTGAGTTTATATTGTTTACTCTGGTGCAAAATACCAAAAATTCTAATGGCAGGTGGATTATGTCTTTGTTACAGAGAAAATGCACAGTCCTCAACGTTGCAAAATAATGAAGATGAAAGTTGGCATTCTTTGCTTTTCGTAATCTGCAGTCTATCATTTCTGTAAATGAGAACAGACAATTCTTTCTTTACTATTGAATCACATACCTAGAGATATTAAAACTAGCATAAGTTAAGGACTTTTAACAGACTCTGAAAACACAGCCATTTCAAGATGGCCCAGATTAATTATTCTTTAATTAAATGCAACATGTTAAGCCTAAAGTACAGACATTTGGGTTGCAAAAAGCGGGTAGAGATCTATAGAAAACAAACTTATTAATAAAGATTATTTTGTAACATGGAGAGGGGAAAGATGAGGTGACCAATTATGTCACAGGGGAAGCAGAGAGGAAAGAGAACTCCGTGAGTTCCTTGTGTCTCCTATTGTTATAGGAACAATTTGTGGTTTTATAAAGGGATACAGAATGAGTTGACTATGCCAGATTTAGATCCGCAGACAAATCTAAAGAATTAAAAGAAAAAGGCCAAATCAGCCTGTAAAGATAGTGAGAAACTTGGGTTTTTTTTCGGGTTTGCTCAATGTAAAAGGTTGTTTCTCATAAATATCTTAAAACAATGTGTATCAAGACTCACCCTGTGGAGACTGAATGCTTTTTACACTGCAAGGTTTACACAGGGTGCCACAACCTTGCTCTGACCACCTGAACACTGCATTACAATGTACAGCATCTGATCCTATGGGTGAAAATGAGTAATAAAACCCAGGGCTCATAAACTCCCTCAGCCCATGCACCTGTGCTGCATTTTAATACCCTCTCTCCACTTTCTGTGTCATTAAACCTGACACACCAAATTTTATTCCCTTTAGCGGCGGTGTTAGGTTGAATGCCTACTAAATATGAGCCCTAAGTGAAGATGACTTCACCTTGGTGCTGAGCTCTCTTTGCTTCGATTGCCTTTGGTACTTGCCTTGCTTCAATTAACTTTGCAGGATCTGTGAAAAGGTCTCCCTATTATTGTGACGTATTTTTCTAAGGAAGGAAAAATATATTTGGGAGTACACAATGATACAGAAATGAGTTAAAAGAAATGGCGTTTTTGGCAGGTAGGAGCAGCTAAAGGCCATATTTAGGTAATAATAATTGTTATAATCTATTTATAGTCCCTCTTTAGAACCTCGTTCTTTTGCTTAACCAGCTATAGGCTCTCTCAGTGCAGAAATATCTTTTCCTGTTCTACTTCCTGTGCTCCTTATTTATTTGAATTTTACCTCAAACTGCTCAGGGCAGTAGTCAAGTCATTTCAACAGTAAAATTCAGTGTGGTTTCTACTCCAGACATCTTACATATGATAGTGGACAGGTATTTCAATAGTGCCTTGTCTCACATCAGACAGCAGTGGAATTAGGCCTGGAATAGGGATTGAGCAGCTTTCAAGTACTAACAAAGCTGAGCCTGCAAGGGATCCGAGCAAACAGAGGCTGAAGGAAATTAACAGTTAACTTGTTTGCTGCTGAGGTGTTATAGCAATGTTTTCTGAATTCCTAAAAAAGAATGGATTCTGTCATTTTATATTTGTTTAAAACCTCTGTGGCCAGCTGATTTAAAACTATTTGATCTCCAGGCTTGGCTAACTTGCTGCTGTCTACCTCAGCAGGAATTTTGATCTCCAATAAAGGTTACTCGATATGAAAGCCAGTAATGGGGGAATTTGGGAAGCGCAACTAAGAAGCCAAAATTGTTTTTAAGCTAGCATTCAAATGTTGATTCAGAAGGATACATTCCTTGAGATCCAGACATTTGTTTTCCAATGGGAAAATACAAGATTGGGCTCATACAGAATGTGAATGAGTTAGAATGAGCCAATAAATGAAACCACCAAATGTCCATGGTCTAATCTTAGCCCCTGACTCTCACCAGAGTAAACATTCATCAGAACTGGCACATCTCAGAGGAGAGTTTGATAGAAACGATGCCAAAGACTAGGGCAGATATTGGGAATATCTAGCAAAATGTTGATTTACAGTTTGAAGAGGTCCCTCATTTTACCAAGTTTCTCATCTTTGCAAAGTTTAAAAGTTTAAAAACCTGTTTCAATTGATTTCTTGATCTGTGTCTTTTTAATCAACAAATTATCTAAATAAAGATGTTGCTTGTTTTCTAATAATAGTGTTCTCTTTATACCTTGTTAATTAGCAGGTCTCTTGCTGTTAATCAAACCATAAGTCAGTTTAGCACTTTTTTCTTCAAAACCCTTTGTCTTTTCCTGATGTTATGTATGGGACTAAAAGGCTTAAATGAACCTGAATGCAGTAATCCCTCAGTTAGATTTCTTAGGTAATAGTTACCTTTTTTATTAAATGGCATGTCAGTGCTTTCAGATTAGTTGCTAATATATTATTTATGCTTTTTTTATTATTATTTCAAAAGCTGGTCTGCACACAGAAGATATCAAGAAAAAAAAATTAATCATTTTTCTTTTCCTTTCTAGATATGCGGTTTTGGTAATCAGTAGCTGAGTAAGATCTAGTCCTGCCCCTATTCCAAGTTTTAACAATTTGTCTCACAGCTACAATTAATCAGGAATGGCTTTGAAAAGACTTTTCTCCTCCCTATTAGAGCTGTGTGTTTCTGTGGAGTACTTCTGATCAAATACTCCTTTCACAGAGTGGAAAAGCTCTTGCTTTCCCCACTGAACATTTGTTCTCTGTGGTAAACACTCAGCTGGCCTCTGTGCTTTGGTTTGCTGCGTTTCCCTTGTTAGAGCACATAAAACTTGGGAAAAGAAAGTTTAGGAATGGATCTGAATGGATGGCCCAGCTTTGTCTCCTGCAATATCACACACAGAATCAGGGTTTACCCTGCTGGAAACCAGCGAGGCGAGGATTCACTCTTTGGTGGCACAGGACAGCTCTCACTCCCTTCTTGGTGTGTTTTGAACCTGACAGAAAATCAGCAATTCATCTTTAGTTTATTGTATTTTCATGCAATTTAGAAAAAAAAAAAAGATGCTTTGAGGGTGGACATCTCTTTGGAGAGACAATAACCAGGTAGGTGATTAATGTTTGTTCATCACTGGGATGCTGAGCTCCGTGAGCAGCCTGGGGGAGCTGTGTGAGCACATTGTCACACCA
>VZTA01001355.1:0-12330 GCA_013398855.1 Mohoua ochrocephala
CAATTCTGAAAAAGCAAAAGCAACGCTTCTCTAAAAAAAATTTCTACATTTCATCAAAGAGTTATTTTAATTGTGTAAATAGTGCACGTTTCATCTGAGAAACCATGGAGGCTTTATATCATATTCTTTTGTATAAATTAGCAAGGCAAAGGAGATATTCCGGCAAAATATGTTGTTTGCAGTCTAATTTCTTTTTCCAGCAATATTTACCTGTGACCTCCCTACTACCACAATTGAGATGTTCAAAAAAGAATTCTTCAAAGTAATGCACTGACTTTATACCATGAAAGTCCTGCAGGAGATATGATTTTTTACCAGTTTTAAGTACATAGTCACTTCCATAAATCTTACTCTCCAAATGAGAAAAAGGTTTTTGCTAAACAGCTTGAGTCCAAATTCATAGGAGAAAAATGAAAAATAGAGGGCACTCGTTATTGTGAAATGAAATTAATTATGGAAATTATGGACTTGTATACACAGTGCTTTCCCTACCATATCTTTCTTGCTTCATAGCTGTAGTGTCAATTTCAACATCTAAGAAGAAGTCAGGTATCAGAGGGTGACCTAAGAGGGAGGAAAAATATAACAGTAAATCCAAGTAAAGTTGCACAGCAGGAATCCACTTCATCTGAAACTACAGTCAAGTAGTACTGCACTGCAGTTTATAAGTAAATTAACTACAATTTGCAGGAAAAACATAGCATGAAATAACATGCTTAGAGTTTTGTTCATTTAAAATCTGACCTAGAAGGCTTTTAAGGTTGCAATGAAGAACATCAGAGAAGAAAAATATAAAACTCTTATCTCATGGGCTGCTACATACATCTACAATGCAGGTAGGTTTTCTTTTCATTAAAGAATTTCTTGATTTAATTTAATAGGCATTTAACTGTTAAACTCTCAGTGGATCCATATGGACTTTCCAGTAAGACATGTTCTCAAAGTTGAGGGGAAGCAACTTTTTTTACAAACTAATTTAAGAGCCCCTGGAAACAAAACTGTATTAATATACTCCATATGTCCTCCCCTCCTTCCTGAACTTACTTCTCACCTTAAAGATCTCTTTTACCTGGTGCAATTGCATAAACATCAAAATCCTTAACTCCTTCTTCTCTCAGCAGAACTTCATCAATAATGAAGTTTCCAGTGAAAGTTTTTGGTTTTGTCAAAATGCAATATGCAGCATCTGCCAGGATGTCCGTTTTCCTGCACTGGTTTTCTATTCCAGCTCCTCCCAGCATATCCATAGCAGCTGTATGTATGGCTAGAAAGTTTGAAGGGTATGAAAACAAAGCTTTAACACGGATGAAACTGAATTCTCATTTCTTTCATAAGTAAACAAACTTTATTTTCCTTTCAGGCAAAAGGAAATTCTAGGAAGACAGAAGCTGTGAATTACTACCAACCATACTACCAATTCTTTACAAGTAACATAAAAACCCATGACACTATTACAGGAATCAAAAAGGCCAGAACATTTTATGACATTCACATCCCTCTGTTTATCATCCCACCTGGATTTCCACCAAGTTATTCAGGACATGAAAAACTAACAGGACAACTGCTTTCCTCAAAGTGAATGTATGACACATCAGTTATAAAGAGGTATTTGCTTTGGTGATTATCACACTGAAAGTCTTGATGCTTAATTTTAGTCTTTTGATAACTCCCATGACCTACTACGGTGTTTCTCCTAAGTTAACGAGAAACCAAAGAACATAACCTCACATAACTTGTTCAATATTTCACAGACAGGCTGTGTTAGACCTAAGAATAAAATCCACATCTCCTAGGCTTCCGATTCTTTTATTAAGCAATTCTATTACTTCTGTGCCATTCCAGTAGTCTTCTTTATGTTTCTCCCACGGAAGCTACTAACATCATGGCATGTTGCTGTCTAAGCCTGTGATTTGCTCTTCCAGGCTGAGGAATCCATTCAATTTTTTTTCATCCTATTCCACAGCAAGGCTGTCCTGCTTGTAGCTTTTGACATTTGCCATCTTACTGTTTTTCCATCATATGTTCTGCTTCATTAGTTTTTCCCATCTGCTGTTTAAAACTCAATACTCTACCCCCAAGTTTTGAGACAGATTCAGAAATCTTTTCCTACATATGGGGCCAGAAGATCGGGGGGCAGAAGGATAACCCAAATTTTTGTCCTCCTGTCGGTGCTTCCATTCCACACAAAGTAACAGCAATTTTGATACAGAAATGATCCCAACATTCCTTAAACAGAAAATAAATAGGCACTGTGCAGGACACATGTATCTGAGCTGGATCATTCACCTTTCAAAGTAGGCACTGGGAAAAAGGACAGAAGTCTCCAGCACTGGCCTGAGAGCTCCTGTCCAAGTGTCTTCTAGGAGAGTGCAGAAGTGTGTAGATGTCCTTGTTGACTTCATTACTTTAGTCTTCTGTGATGAGAATTAGTGTCTACATTTCATTTACCTTTAAGCAACCTCAGCTGCTTTTTTTTTTCAAATCAAGTGAGCTGCTATAAATACACATCTAAATAAAAAGTGACAAGTAGGTATACTGTACGTACATGTAGGTCTACCTAGGTCTTTTTCTCATCTTTAGGAAAGTGAATAAATTTGCCCGTTTTTTGGTCTTCTGAAACGGTATCTGCCCTGCAAGATTTATTTTTTTTAATAACTACCAACAGTTAAGAGAATATTTCTGTCAAATACTATGATGAAATTTATTGAGTTCTGCTGACTTTGATATACTTATTCTGAGGATTCATTAAGCTGCTCACTTTTCATGGCCCAGAGGTCTGTCACTTACCTGCTACTGTTAACTATTATTCTTCTGAGCACAGTCAGCCTATTTGCATAGATTGAAGCAAAAAGGTTTCAAACAGCACTGCCTCATAGTCTGGCTGTTCATTGTTACATTCATTTCATATAAAATTATGTGGGTTTGCCTCTAACGCACATGAAGAGACTTCCAGTTCTGTCCCAGGACACCTCGATTATTCCTCTGCACTCTTTGTGAGGGGATTGCCTCTTGCCCTTTTGACAGACATCCTCTTTCACTTTTAGATAAATGGAGAACTCTGGCATCTTATTACCAACACATGGTACCTTCACATGTTTAAAGAACCAGGTTAATGAACAGATCCTGGCATCAATACTAACACTGAGGGTAAACACATTTGTATGAGATGATGGTGGACTTTTAAATCAGGAACTTTTCAATTGTCTTTCAGATACCGTGGAAGTCTGTAACACTACCTCTCTGGATGACCACAATAAAGAAGTTAACTTTCTCACTTTTGGAAGATAAACCTTTCAAAAGCACATTTTTTTGTACTGGAGAATTCACACATTATGATCTTCTTTTATACTTCATGTCACATCAGTTTTCATGGAGGCATCACTGAATGAGCAGGCGTGATTTCTGCAAATAAAAAGCTCTGCTTGTATACCTTTGATTTTTATAGAAAGCCTAATTACTTTTTTTTATTTCTTTGCAGCATCTCACAGAAAGAACTCTTTATTTTAAAAAGCATTTATTAGAATATATACTGTTTTCATCTGTAAATTGAATTTTCCTGCACTTCCAAGCCTCATGTTCTGCAGAATCCTGTGGGGAACAAGTATTAGCTGCACTCTGTAACCGCAGAGTGGTTCCAGCTCCCACAGTGTTCTCCCCTTACTTTGGCAGGTAGGATATGTTACCAAGGACACAGTGGCAGTGTAATGCTCAGGAGAAAGATACAACTTTATTTGGTTTGGGTTTCCCACTTCTCCACATAATAATGTCAGATTTTGTAGAAGTTTTATTAATACCATCATAGACATTCTTTAATACCAGACCACATCTGAGACACTGGTACTACTACTGATATTTGGAGTGCGGCAGCATAAGCCAAAACTAGAAAGAAATAATGTATTCAGCTATGCAACGTAAGACTTAATGTAACTTCTGCTTATAAAGTTAACCACTCCTCTGAAAAAATTTCCATTGTGAGTGGGTGGAAAAATTCTCCCAGGTTCTTTTTTTCCCTTGCCATGAAAAAAAAGGAGGTCAAATTATTCAGATGGGTGGGGGAAAACAGCCACACTGCAAAATAAATACCTAGTACAACCAGCTGGCCTCTGCAGAAAAAAATTCTTTTGCTTTTAACAGGACCTATAAAGCCACTGACTCATTTCCCCAACAGTAGTAGATGTTTTTTCCAGCACATCCAGAATAAGAAAGCTGTGGAGGAGGCACATAATGTGTCTATGCGGCATATGAATGTGTGCATTTACAAGACACAGGTAATCTTGTAACACCTTTTCCATGAAAAAAGTAAGTCAAATTGGTTGCCTGCAGTTTCATACCATATCTCTCTATCAGAACAAGACACTCTGGATTAATTCCTTTGCTGTCCCTAACTCTCATAGGCAAAATACATTGTTAAGTCAGTCAATGACCAAAAACCACACAATGATAGGTAAAAGGTCACCTCTGTTAATGAGAAACCAAGTTACTCCCTCATACTGGATTCTGAGGAGATATAAAACCCATTTAGTAGTGCCATTTTAAAGACAAGACAGGGGGAAGGGTGGGATCTAGAGACCTAAAGACTAAGAATCAGGTTTCATGGTTCTATTCGAGATGACACAGATCCTGGGAAATCTCCACTGAAATTTTTTTGAGGTTTTCCTGGGGCACTCAAAAAGCAAGCATGCAGAAACAAGTGCATATGTCTTTTAACTGCCTCAGAAATAAAAAAATACAACACACACTTGAAACCTGAAAGGTGAACTTTGAGTCTACCAGAAGGCAATCCAGATTCTGAAGTTATGCATGTAGTTGCCTTCAGTACATCACAGATGAAGACCTTATTCTCCTCAAAATAGTACAGGTTTTGTGATGATGTCATTATCATGAACGATATAATTATAATTTTAAAAGTTAATCCCTTACCAAAATATTTCTATGGGTAGAATGCACAGAGTGAGCAGAATTATGAGGCATCCATTTACTTGAAGAATTTAACCTGCAAGCATCCAGACCAATGAAAAAGGGCCAAGTCTGTCAGACACACCAAACCAACTGTTCAACTGATGATCACCTACAGTATTTAAGCTAAAAAACTCAGCTGATTTTGTCTGAAATGGTTACGTTTTCCTTGTATTTCTCACTTTAGAGAAAGTACATCAGAGAGTTCCAGTTCCCACTAGAGTTTAAAAGGAACCTGCAGCTCCTAACAGGAGAACACTGAAAAGTGTCTGTGTACAAACACTTCTTAAACTGGAGCACCATCCTCAGAAGAGGTTCTTGGTTCATTTTTTTTTAATCTCCTCTTCCTTCTTCCTTGCACTAGTTAAAGAAATAAACACTGTTGTAATGTTTTCTAACACAATGACTGGGCTTACACCACTAAAGGGCAGGATTACCCTCTGTCTGATATTGATTTTTAACATCAGTATGATTTCTGCCCATAGATGTATTTGGGGAGGAGAGACTGGCCTCCTTGGCAAACAGCTGGCCAAACCTCAAACAGCAGCCCTTATCCTCACTGACTCAGAGAAAACAAATTGAAGCTAATACAACATGGGAGCAATGAGTTATTTTTCTTCCAGAGAGCTCTTTAATTTCCTGTAATTTGCAATCAGATGGTTCTGTGAACAACTCTTCACAGAATTGCACTGTGCCAAAACTTCTAGGAATAGGCCTTTTAAAAATTATTTCCGCATGTACAGAGGTATCTATCTTGTCAGTAAGCTCTCGCAATTTAACTAGCAAGGAATTCTAAATAGTACTACATACACAGATGTTCAATTCCCACTCATGAAAGCACACTAATATTTTTGTGATTCTATCCAAACCAAAACACTGGGTGTATCAGAAAAAGCACAGGCAAGCCAAACACTACACATACGCTTCAACCAACTGTGTGGTTTCAAACTAGCTGAAGATGAGTTCATATCAAAGTGGCAATAGTCTAATGAGAACTAGGAATGAAAACCAGAACCCATGCAGGATGAAAAAAGAATATATAAAAGAACTGCTCAGTCACCTGAATCTGTTCCAGAAGAAGTATGAAGTATATTTAGTGTCAAATAAAACAAGCTTTAGCAAATAAAATACAGAAAGTCAGTATTTTAGTAATATTAAAAAAAAAAAAAAAATCACCTGTTTTAGGCCATAAAGCATTGACAGCAACTTGTCCTCTAAATTCTTCTGCCATTCCCAAGACACACATGGACATCCCATATTTAGAAATGGTATAAGCTAAGACAAGAAGTGCAAAAAGGATAGAAGTTTACACTCTTATGTAAAATGTAATTTTAATTATGAAAGGAAGATAAAACAGGTAATTGGTTCACACGGAAAATTCAGGGCTTTCAGACAAAACAGTACCTTCCTAGAGTCAAAATCTCTCCCTTCAACCTGCCACCTCTGTCAGATACAAACTGTAGTCTGATGTCTTTTCACTGCAAACAAAATGAAAGCTACACGTTTTGCCAAAAATAACTCAAGCCTAGCTGCATGGTGATTTTGTCATGCTTTTTACACACAGCACACTGACAAGAGTGATCGATTTTTTTCAAGATGCCTAAGGCATACTAGCTGCTAAGGACCAAACTAGTATCCCACAGAAAACAAAAAGGTGAGGGATGGGAACTCTAAATCCTTGTTACCTATCTACTTTGAGAAGGGAAACTTTTTTGGGGAAAGAACTGGAACTTGCTGGAGTTTAACATGACAAGTGTCTAAAATGGAAAGTTTTTTCTACAGTTTTAAAATGAATAACAGTAACTTCAAGATAACATGGAGTTCTTTTTCCAGCTCAAAACACTTTTCATATTAAAAGACAACATTGAGCTTTATCCATAGTAAAAAACCATGAAGCTGAATCAGTAAAAAAATAAATTTTGGGTTTCAGTCTCTATTTGGAGCAGAAAATATTATGTAATCCTAACAATTCCCATAGAAAAGCAGAGACTTACCCTGAAAACAAAAAAAGATGGATGATGCCATGAAACCTGCCCTACATTTTCCTACAAAACAACTTCTTGTAGGTCAGGTACAAAATGCTCTGAGGAAGCATTAGTGCCAGTCTGTATATAGAGCTAAAGATACAAGATCTGGCTTTCTGCACTGACACTACTGCACACTTCACCAGGTACTTACATGATTCTCACAAAATAGAAACAAAGGCTCTGAATGCTACTCACCACAATGATTTTTGAACCACATGGGATTCAGATTCAGAGGTGGGCTAAGGTTCAGGATATGGGGGTTCTTACTCTTCCTCAAGTAGGGAAGGCATGCTTTAGACCTGAAAGACAGATTCAGACGTATCAGTCTACTCTTATTTTATGGAACACCTATAACTACAGTAAAAACAATACTAGTAGACCAGTATTTTCATGACAGCCCAAGACAAACCCTCTTCTTGTACCAAATATTTAACTGATATAAAGAACAACAAAAAATATCTGTCCCGGATCACTCATCTCAGGCCTAGTATTCATTCCCGTAAACTGAACCACATTCTCCAACAAGTGCACCAGCTTTGACTAAAGCTAGTTTTCCAGATACTCAGAAGCCATCATCTCCTTGTAATAGTTCTGGTAGGGGCAACAAAATGCTATAAGGCAACAACCAAAATTAACAGTGCAGAGCATCATTTAGTCATAAAAGTATTCTCTTCTGATCCCATACCTATTTCTTCTTTAAAACCATGTTGAAGAAATAATACTGCATAGCAGAATGTTATTACAAATACTTCAAAGAAAACTGAAACCCTATTCTCTTCTAAGAGAATTCTACTTTGAATTTACACATCTCTGTAAATCAGAACTTTTACTTTACAAAAACTGTCTTTTGACTTCACTTCTAGAACGAGGGCACATGTTTGTATTTGATCTCTGCTTGAAAATTTTTAATCAAGCTTCACAGGGTGAAAACATCACCACACTAGTGACCAACTATTCATATATTCCAACAGGACCCATGCATACTCTCAGCCACAAAGGGAACAACTTCAACACCTTCGATAGCAAAATCACCATAGTAGTAAAGTAAATAATTTACCACCTGCTTAACTGTCCTGGGGTCTCAGCTCTTTTCAGTGGCAGTTCACTAACAGATGTCCCAATTTCTTAATGCATAGGAACCAAGAAACCTAGCTGCCATTATTGAAACTCGGTGGGATAAATCCCATGACCCGACCGTATCCATTGATTGCTACAGCCTATTCAGAAGGGACAGGGGAGGAAGGAGAGATGGAGAGGGGTTGCCCTCTACATCAAGAGGTGGATTGAATGTGACGAGCCATGTCTGAAGAACAACCTGTGAACTGAAGAACAACAACAATGAGCAGGTAAAAGCCTGTGGGTGAGAAACAGAGACTGAGGCAACAAAGGGAACCTTGTGGTTGGTGTTACTACAGGTCCCTGACCAAGGGTAATCTATTGATGAGACCTCCTTGCTCCAGCTACAGGAAGGATCACACTCACGGGCTCTTGTCCTGCTGGGGGACTTCAGCCACCCCGATATCTGCTGGAAAAGTAGCAGAGCGAGCTGTAGGCAATCCCAGAGATTCCTGGAATGCATGGAGCATAACTCCTTAATCCAGGTAATAACCCTAACAGAAGGGATGCCATACTGGACCTGATGGTCACAACCCTAGTGAGCTAACCAGGGACGCCACGACAGGAGGCAGCCTGGGCTGCAGCGATCATGCACTGGTGGAGCTCACAGCCCAGAGGGAAATGGGTCAGGCAAAGAGCAAAGTCAGGGCCCTGAGCTTCAGAAGAGTAAAATTCCAGTTCTTCAAGGAGTCAGTCAGTAGGAACCTTTGCAACACTGCCCTCAGAAACAAGGGAGCAGAACAGAACTGGCAGATCTTTAAGGACGCCTTCCATAGAGCACAAGAGCTAGTGATCCAACGGCACAAGAAATTGGCAAGGAAGGTAACAGACTGGCATGAATGAGTACAGAAATGCTGGTCAAACTAAAGGACAAGAAACAAATGCATAGCCAGTGGAAGCAGGGACAAGTATCCTAGGAAGAATATAAGGGCACAGGCTGGTTGTGTAGGTTTGGGGTGAGGAAAGCCAAAGTGAAGCTGGAGCTGAACTTTACAAGAGATGCAAAGAATAACAAGAAGGGCTTCTACAGGTGTGTCAGTCAGAAAAAGAAGACAAAGAAAGTGTACATACACACATCCCGGGATAAGCAAGGCTGGAAAATTGGTAACAACTGACGACAAGAAGACCTCTAAAGGCCCCTTCCAACCCAAACTATTCCATGATTCTGTGGTAATACTTTGATACAAAACTTTCTGATCACAACAAGCAACATCTGAATTTAGAGAATCTGCATCATCCTAGGGGCTTTTTTTTAAACCCTGTGAAAATCAGTCTTCATTTTAAGACGGTACTTTAAATGACATCCTGTAAATGTAAAGATGATTCAACCCACTAAATCCACCTCCAAAAATGTGCAAAATAAGGACCCTGGGAACTGTGAAATCAAATCTTGGCATGTTAATTTAAATAAATAATAGAATTGATAAGCTGAAAGTAGGTGGAGAACACTTTGGATCATTAAGTTATATCTTAAACATTTCTCTTTTAACTATGGCGAGTTATGTAACATCTCTAAAGATGAGAAAGAAGTTTATGAGAAGGAAACTGACAAATATGATATTGACTTGATGTATGCAAAAATTTAGTTATTTTGCTTGAAGTGAAAGATCATCAGCATTTAACAAAGTCAAGCTGGAGCTTCATTTGAAACAAATTAGTTTTTTCTCCTTCATGCATAGAGGGGCTTGTGAACATTTAATGACTGCAGTAATAAGGTTCCTGTTTACTCCAACTTGCAAATAATTATTGGAAATATTAATTCAAATCAGTTGACCAATAACTGAACAATTTCCTGTGAGCACGTGCAGAATATCTGCACTTAAATTCTAGGGCAGCAAGACAGCTACAGAATTTCTCAGGAAAACTGAAATAACATCATACATTCTGTTACAATTGCTTGGCTTCCTTCTCTCAGCACTTACGTAAGATAGGTTCCTCGTACATTGACATCCATCATAAGATTGACTTTCTTCGTTGCTGTCTCCAAGGTGCCCGTCAAAGAGATGGCGCTTGCATTATTCACCAAAATATCAATCCCTGGTTTTAAAGTAAGCCATTTCACATTAGCATTTAAAAAGAAAAAGCATGAGTAAGGCAGGCTGTTCTTTTGTCTCTTTGTTTGAACAATCTGCCCATTAATGTCTCCCCTACACTGTAACTTACCTCCGAAAGTCTTCACAGCTTTCTCCACGGCACTAATGATTTGCTGTTCTTCCCTCACATTAACAATGCATGGCAACGCCTTTCCTCCAGCTGCTTCAACTGCGTAATTAAAAAATTAAACACTTAAAAATTTACTCTCAGATGGGACAACTAATATGAACCTTCTGAGAATCTCTCAAGCAGAGACATGCTTCAAGAAGGCACTGAAAATCACACTCTCAAATTGTGACCTTTAAACATGTTGTAGGAAGAACAGGGAAGCCAAAACCAAATCTTAATACTGCAAACGTTTATTTCATACATCTCAAGTAGCATAGCATTTTTACATCTATACACACAGACCCATCTTCATTACAGTAACATTACAGCATTCCTGGGAGGCAAGAGAAGCACTAAGCTTATTTTAGTAAAGGTTAACTGGAACTAAGAGAGTCCATGCACTTTTCCACTCAGACATGATAATTAAGCAAGGGTATACACCCAGCCCAGCACCTTCATTTGTTACAACTTACTTTCTTCTGCAGCAGTGTAGATAGTCCCTGGAAGAGTAGGATGGGGCTCAGCTGTCTTGGCAGCTATCACAATGTTGGCACCATCCTTGGCAGCTTTCAAAGCAATGGCCTTGCCAATGCCCCGGCTCGCACCCGTGATGAAGAGAGTGCATCCTGCCAGTTTCCTAAAGGTGAAGGGGGAAGTGGAAGGTAAAGAAGAGGAGAATAAAGCAGAAGCTGTTAATCATTCGACTTTTATCAGACTCTAAGGGCAAACGTAATTTGTGCAGTCTCCCAACCAGACAAATGCCATCATCCTTTTACTAAGAAAACAGCCCAGGAACACAAAAGGGATGACTACAGCCACAGAAATGCACCACTGAAAGTTCAACACTGGAATACATAGTTCAAGTGTAAAACTCAGTAAAGTAAGGCCAGAATCTAGTTTCTACCTTCAACCAACCAATATGAGGTCAGCAGAATTCATCTTAGTCATGGAAGAGGTAAATGGGGTCCAGTGAGAGGCAGTTCTGGAGGAGAGAGCAGCAGAGAAAAGCTGATGGGGCTGTAAGCCCTGCCTGGGGCGGGAGTGGTCTACTCAGGAAGACAAGCAGGCGTACCAGGAGACTAGCAGGGCTACGCAGGGAACTTGTGACTCGGCTCCCAAGAAAGGTATCACACAGGGAGTGGGAGCAAAGACAGGCCACAAAGAAGGAATTAGAAACATTACCAGGGCATGCTGGGGTGGTGCCAGGAAAAATAAAGTTCACCTGCGGCAGAAGCTTGTGAGGGGCATCAAGAGCGCAGAGACTTCTGCTACACTGGTAGTAAAAGCGGGCCCTTTGCTTAATGGAGTGGGTGAATGCAAACCTTTCAACACCATCACAGCATTTTTGCTTCATATTTAAGACATGATGCTATGATCTGGATGTGTATGCAACCTGACAGGTTGGTTGGTCAGGCTCAGAGGATGGCGGTTAGTTAGTCATATTTGCAAGACTAAAGATTTATTTCTTAATTCACTTAGCAGCCCAATCATTTAAAGTTTATAAAGCATGTGCCTGTCTAAAATTTCTTATGACCTGTATTGTGAAGGTCACATCTGCATCATTTCCATCAGAGTTGAATTCTGCTAATAAGACAGAAAACATCAAATTCACGTCTGTGCCCTACAATCTTGGGAATTTTGAAAAACATTAAGATTGGTTCCTTTCCCATCACAGATGACTGCCAATAAAGACCTTCAGGTCACATTAGGGACATTTTTTACAGCTTACGCAGACGTCAGGAATTTAATAATCCTGTTTAAAACACACAGGAACAAATAATAACTTATCTTCCCAGCTGTTAGCAGTATTGGCCTCTGAAAAGCCAAAAGGCAGAAAAACACCTCTAAATTAAGATCCTATACAGGAGGAAAATTTGACTGCCAGGTAAGACAGTACTAGAATACTAAAATACTATATAACAACGACAATAATAACAAAAATAGCAACAACAACAGTAATAGTAGTTATAATAAGAAGTAGTAATTATACTTTAATATAAATGTTCTATATAAAATTACTGATACACTG
>VZTA01001361.1:6006-34084 GCA_013398855.1 Mohoua ochrocephala
GGGGGGGGAATCTCAAAATTCTGAAAAGTACAATATGTAGAACTGTAAGAGGAATGCTTAATGTTTCCTAGTATGTGAAATGTTATTTCAGCAAAGAACCATTCTGAGCCACACACCAGTGATACAAATTTACCAGTTAGGATGTCTTCCAGCAATGAAATCAGACCGGATATTGGTGTCTTGCAGAGCCAGGAGCCTTCATTAAGTTAAAATTCATACTAGATTATCCTAAGAGCAGTCATTAGGGTTGAAGACTTCGAGTTACTTTCATGCCCATACTGTATTTGCTTAACCTAAAGCAATAAAACCCACAGTTTTTTCAGCTCTCAAGAGCTTCATCCACCTCCTGTGTTGCAAGGGGGTGGTACCCTCTGTCACAGATGTCAACAGCAACTTTTTCTAAGGTTTTTAGCTCTCCTCAGCACCACTAAAACAAACTGAAACTGATTTCAAGACAACGGAGACAGAACAGCTGTAACATTTCAGCTCCAGGAACTTTCCTTTGAATGTCCTGCATTCTTCATTTTATGTGGATTCTCAAGTGACAAATAAAGGAGGAGGGAAAGAGGCCAGGATAACAGAGTGAGAAAGCATATACCAAAAAGGACTTCCAGAAACAGCCTGTTGTTTGTAAGTGGCCTCGGATACTGAAATTGCTTACATATGAGTTTTTTGGAAAGCAACATCTTCTGGCAGAAACTACCTTTTCAGAGCAGGGGTTCCAGGAGCACAGCCCGTGGGTCAGTTTGCAGACCACAAAGCATTGCCATCTAGTCCGTGCTGCAACCTTTTCACAGAGCTGCTTCTGATGGACACAGAGCTACAGCAACTAAAGAGTCTGTGCCCACTGTGCTAGGATTTACATCTAGGGACCCCAGGAGGTAACGCCTGGAGACAACGTGACCCAAGGAAGAGTCATCCCACCAGACTCTGGACTGCACCCCAGCCATACAACCAAGTCCTGTATACTCCCCCAGTCACACCTATTACTTCACTTGGCAGGGAGAAGCTGTTGCATCGAACTTTTCCAGGAGTATTTATGTCTTTTGGAAAAATGGAGCTTCTGCCTCTGCGAGGGCAGAAGAAGAACAGCAGTCCGTTCCTGATATGCAGACAGGAAAGTGGATTGAGGAATTTTACTTCTCCCCTAAACTAAATTTTATTACTTGCTCCTGGCTGATAAAGTTCTAGGTGGTGATCATGTTTCTTTTCCAGTAAAAAAGAGCAATTTACTTACAGGGGAGTTGGACTCTGCTATAAAGTACTGGCACACCAGCCTTTAAACGTGCTAACATTACCTCCTTGCTCCCTTTGTGCCACTGCTTGCTATCGACAAGTAACCATGCTAACAGCCTTTCACTCACTAAAATATTGTTATGAGCCTTATTTGGGACACCTTCCCTGCCTTGCTAGTACTGAATGCTTTAACTAGAAGCATGATAAAAAATCATCCACAAGGAAGAATTGTGTGGACTTGCAAGGTATCTCTGAGACATGACTGCCTGGAAAAATCAGAAACTTTTTCATCCTTAACAAGTGGTATATGTTGTGTAAAAATAGCTTATCTCAAGTTTATCTATCAAGCTGAATTGCATAAAATTGGCCCTTGAACAGAGGTACATCAACTGTCACTGCAGTTAATCAATGCAAACTCTTCAAGCATCCAGTTGCTTCGTATTTTCCAACCCTCCTAAATGCCTGCATCATAAGTTCCCTTATTCATATCTGTTAATAACAGTACACATTATTCTTTCAGCTGTGCATCACTGAGATTATCCCGGAACCAGAAACCTTTTGAACCTCTGATGGTGTTCCTGGAGCCTGCCAGAGACAGCAGTTCAGGCTGATCACATGCAAAGCCTTACTGAGAGTGGTCCAAGACAGACCTTGAAGTCGGATCACCCATATTTTTAGATTTTTATTGTGATATTACTTTAAATCACAAAGGAAAAAGAAACCTGGAATGCAGTGTTGATTGCATTTTGCATCACAAAAATAAACACAAGGGAAGATAAGGTGGAGATAATCTGTACAGTTAACACAATCTAGTACCTGGCTACACAAGTAGGAGATGAAAGCCAGTTACTTTTTAATATCGTGGGGTTTAATAATAAAACAATAAGATATTTGGAAAACAATTCAGATTCTGGGCCACCAGAATTTTGCTAACATACAAAACAAAAGGACAGGAGAATATAATTTTTATAGCTTTATAAATCTCACAAGACTTCTGCTTCCTGAACTCTGTCTCCTGCTTTGTTCCAACACGTATTCCAACATGTAACTGAGCAGAGTCTGAACTCTCTGCTGTCATACTGTATTACCCTATTAGATTCGTTCTGTATTAGATGTGACACCTTGTCTTTGCAAGTTAAAGATATCCCTACACAGTGCTCCTCATAATTATACTGCTGTTTGAAATCACTACAGAAGGAAATGAAAGCTACATCCTGTAGAATTATTTGTGACATATTTCCTTAGTTATGCAGATATACACACTGCACAGAAAAACAATTTGTGCTGATACAGCCTGGAAACAAATATTTTCTCAAGACTAAAGGCCATGAATATGCTTATGAGACATCTATGGGCTATCCAGAAAAACCATATCTTTTAACAGAAGGGCCTTCTGCTAAGATGGACCCATACCAAGAAACAATTTAGAACAATATACATTTCTTGTACATGGTCATATAAAAGTTAAACCAGAAATACCAGCATTTCCCTTTGTCCTATGTCCTTTATAGTAAGAAAGCCATAGAAAATGCAACTGTGCCACTATTATTTGCTGCAGCTGAACACTACAGATGAGCTGTAAAATTCGTACAATAATTAATATCTGTATGCTGTATCTTCTTGATAAAGAATGAATTCCTCTTTATTTTTAATTTTTTTTTAATTATTTGTCTATAGGGAAAATAAGCAAAACATTGGCAAAAATATTTTCTCTTACGTTCTTTCCTTATGTGCAAAATGAAACTAGGTAAGAAAAATATAATTTCCTTGGGAAAAAAGTCTGCAAGTAGGAAAGAAAAAAATCATATATAAAAAAAAATTGAATTATATTTCAACTGCTTCTGAAATATGTTCTGGGCTCATATTAGTTCCCACTTTATTAGATTGGGACTGTATCTTATTTATCTACAACAGAACCCTCAGAACCATGAAAATAAGTGCTACAATGCTATACTGAACACAAAGTCATCACCATGTTGCTCTAATGCAACGCAGCTGAAGTCAACATAATGTCTACTAATGGCTGCAATAGGAGAAGGACTACTCAGAGAGACAAATGCCAACGTACAAGGCAGAACCGCCTGCTACAAGCCATCTCCTTGGAAAGAGCAAAGCCGTTTGTGAGGTACTGCCCTGCCCCATGCAGGCAGGTGGCAGAGCATCGCCAAGGGCTGGAGAGATGCCTGTCTTGCAATGAGATTTTACGTTCTCTAAAATCAATAGCAATTCAGCTGCAAGAGTACAATCCAGTTATGTTCTATCATCTTCCCTTATTACCATCATTCTTGAGAGCACCTAGAGTTTTTCTCAGTCTTCTGTTTGACAGCTGGCTAAAAGAATAAGCAAGAGAGCTACAGCAGGCAGAAAAATGAGTCCCTCCAGCTTTGCTCTGACTCTGAAATAGGACACACACAAACCAACTTTGTTTCTTGTCTTGTTGGAACCAAGATAAATAAGGAAGCCCTTTTAAATGAACGAGAGGAATACTTGGAGCATCTTTTCATATTCTGGAACGAATATGGGAGTTTTACATCATTTCCCAGCAGTTGATGCATCATCATTTTGACATATTTTTTAAACATAATAGTAGCAACATGAATTGGAAGGGGTACCCCAAACAGCAGCACCCATCTCTGCATTGCAGACTACATTTAACATTAAACACGTGATAAAGACACATAGCATACCTTTCCCTCTGGGTATGTGAAAGTTAAAAAAAAGCACGCAAGGGAAAAAATTGACTTTTCGTTGCCCTCTGGTCTTACAATTGTACTGCTCTGCATTGTATGGATAGTAATATACAGCAGAGAAGAAATTTGACTAACTGGAAAAAAAGAATTAAAAACAGAAAAGAAATTATGAAAGCATCCATAGTATGTTTTGTTTGTGTGTTTTATGAATTAAATTGCCCAAAGACCCAAAGGGTGAAAGGACTGCTGTAAGTGAATTCAGAAGACCAAGAATGTCTTGTAGAGAGGATGCTGAATGGTGGCTGTGGTTTTGAGGTGTGGTTTCAAGAGTGGCTCAGTACACAGGCTAGAGATGTGACTTTGCCACACATTGCGATCCTGCCTGGTAGCAGCCTAAAGCCATTATCAGCCACATGCTGGGCAGTTTATGTGAGATGAGTTACTAATATCTACTCCATACACTAGAGACTGAGCAAGCATAATAGAAACTCGCGTAATAATGATTTTTATTTGTCAGCTGTATGTGGATTTTATTTATCTAGCAAAAGTAAATTCTGCTCGAGCTGATGCCTGGAGCTGATTCTTCCACCACAGGATATGAGCAACTCTCTCAGTTTGAGTGGTGGTTATTCTCATGTGTTAGAAAAATGAAAATATAACCCCATGAGACCAAAGTTTGTATATGTAAATATCCCCAGTGATTTAATTTTCCTGAGGAATTGACTGTTTGTCCCTCTGGTTTCTGATTTATCTCGGCCTTTTCAGAGCCCATCCCTCTCACATCTCCACTCAGTGTGATAAGAACCAAGGAACTCCCTCACTGCTTGCAGCCACTACTTTTATCACTCTTTTCGTGGGTTTCATTTCCTCTTCAGCCCTGTGTCCACCTGTGGTCACTCACTCCTCAGATCTGCAGAAATTTGTCTTACAAATTTCAGACCTTTTAAATACAGCCACCAATAATTCTATGTTCTGAACCCCAAACTTGGTTATGAACCACAGTTAAAAATGCAGAGGCTTTGTTAAATAAGAATAAAATTAGGCATGAAAACTCGAGACGAGTGAGAAGTCCATTTGCACCCTGGGCCATGCAACATCTCCCCTCTTTATCAAATTCTCTCAGATTCACACTCTGAGAAATTTGAAGGTCTTAAGTTCACCAAAACAAAACAAAAACTCCAAATCCACAAAAAAACCAGAAAAATTTCTCTTGTGCAATAAAACTAGAGAATGTTAATAGACTGTGCTTATTTTTACACCCCTACTGATCTGAAAGAATTGAACCTTAAAATTTGATAGAATTTTTGATATTTCTAATCTATATATTGATTCGAAATAAACATTTACAACAAAAAGCATCAGTACAAAATCTACAGCTTCTTCCCTAAGGAGAAGGCACATTTTGCATATCCTTCTTCCACTCACAAAAAGCAAGCTTAGTATTTTCATTCTTCAGCGCCCTGACTCATTGTATAACTAACTTTGTGATCGGTTTTTGACTGCAGATTTTTCTCTGGACTGAACTGTGTCACCTCAATCAGGTTGACGTTTTCAGCCACAGGGAGCTAGTGATACTAACTGATATTGCCAGCAGTGACGGGAAAAGAAGAAGAATTGAACAAAGAAAAATCTGACAATTGTCACATTCCGACAATATTTGGTTTGTATTTAACTTTCCATACATTCTTAATTGCTAAAACAATTTCAGCAAATGGTTAGTAACGTGAAACTGGCTTAAGCATGAGGAAAATTTCCTCTCTGTAAGTCAGACGTGTTTTATGAAGTCTAGCCCAGTGCAAAATCAATGACAAAATTCTCATTAACTTTGTGGCATTAGGATCCAATACTTTGTCTATTCCTTAATTACCTGTAATTAACATCCACTGAAACTTCCCTCACACAAGTACTACTTTATTGACCATGCTCTCCAACTAATGTAAACAGCCAAATATGTTTCAACTCGTAAATTTTAAAACCAGATAGATAGACAATTTTAAATGTTTTCAGCAAATACCTCGAAACCAAAGATTAATGTTTGCTTTACTTGAAGCTCATTATCTTCTCTCCAGGGCACTTCCATTAGTAGGATCCGAGCACTTGAGTATTCACATGATGGATATGAAAGATCACTGTACTGGAGTAGTGGGATTCTGCTGGCCAGCCCATGAAGAGATTACATAGATATCCATCTAAAGCTGCTAAAGCCGTGCTGATTCACTGCAGCAGGCAGTAATAACCACACAAGATAGATGAAGAGATTATATCAGGTCTTTAGAAAACGGGCAATGGAGATCTATAATAGAAAAGGCTTGCAAGAAAGTCTTTGAAACAGCCAAAGCTCAGGAAAGAGAATTAGGTAAAAAAAACCTCAAATGTGAAATCCTAGAGAAAATGGAGAAATTCTGTTTTCACTATGGATGCGCTCCTGCTCACCCAGCACTAATTGTTTAATGGTTGGGTATCAGATCTAATTCAAACATCTCTGTGAAGCCAATGGATTGAAAGACAAGTCTGCAGAATATGATTAGTTTTAAGACCAGGTGGGCAGCCCCCCAAGCCTGCCCACCACCCTGAGCTGTGGAGCAGTACAGATCCTGACAGAGTAGCCAGGTCCAACCGAGGGTCCAATGCTATGGCAATAAGGCAGGTCCAAGTTCAAGCCAAGCTGCCAGTGCACAGGTTGAGCTCTGCAAAAAGGGAATCCGTGGGCAGGCGGGGCATCCCTGCAGCTGTGCTAGAGGCCAGTGCTCCCCCAGTGTATCCCAGGATGGGGGCTAACACCCTAATGGGTGGAAGTTCCAGGTAAGGCTAGTCACTAAGGTCTCTTAATGCCCTCAGGGCCCCAGCACAAATACAGCCTTCCACAGATTTAAACAGACCTGGATTTCAGCCAGTAATCCATTTCAACACACACAAATGATTAAGGAGGTAAGGCATTTATCTCTTACTGATTGCACCTTTAAGCAAATCTAGTCTCAGCATTAAAAATAGTCTCAACATTTCAAAGTAGTCTAATACTTACCTGTTGTGCATGATCAAGGGTTTTGACAGAACTGTTCCACGTTTCTCCTTCCATTTCTGGCTACTCATCCGTAGCTGTGCATTAAATCAACTTGACTCTTTTTCTATCTGCTCCAAGTTTGAGGCAGTGTGGGGAAATTGGCTCAGATGTTTGTCAAGTTGTTCTATAATAATTAAACAGAACAAGACTTTATTGATCATATGACTTTCCTGAGCGATGAGTCCCAACTGAATTACACTTGAAAAAATAATCACAGTGTTCTCCTGTAGTTATAATTTTCTAGTTTTCTAAACTAACATGACTTTTCTACATCTTTCCATATAGACTGGATTTTGTTCCCATTTTTAAGTTCCAAAAACAAAGACTCAAGTATTTATTTTTTCTTTTTAGGTGAGGACACCAATTTTCCTAACCCAAAATACATCTGCATAAGTTTTCAAACATGTTTCATCTGACAACCAAAACATTACTGCATACCTTGTGGTCGGCCAAGTTGGGGTGTCATTTTCCCTTCCTTGAATTCCCAGAAAATGCAGTGGGTTTTCACGTATAAACAGGAGAACTATTTGCTGTAAGTGGCGTATTCAAAACCAGTAAGATTACATTCAAACAGCGATAAAACGTGAAAGTTAGTTTCAGGCAAAGACACGTGCATTAATTTTATATCATTATTTGCCTCCCATCAGTGTCAGCAATAAGCCATTTACTTACCAAATACACAGGTCATTCCACCCTTGTATTTCAAGGAGACATTCCCATTCAGTTGATTACATGGAGCTTAATCATCTAATCCATTCTTGTTCTGAATAATGTCCTCCATGTAGGTATGGTTTATAACAACAAGCTTATTTGTTTTATTATTATAATCACTCCTAAGTCTATCAGGAAAAGGGAGTGAGAGTCTCAAGAATATTTTTAAGACTAGGAACTTGAAATGAAATTCTTTCAACCAGCATAAAGACTGTTGAAGAAACAGTTCTGTCAAGTCTTTTAAAATATTCTGATCTAACCCAAAGTGTATTTTAATGGTCTTTGGTCAACCAAAACCTTGTTTAAATATGACAGTAATCAACTAAGACAGTTCAGTGAAGAATGACTCCAAATTACTGAAGTTCCTGGCATTTAAAGGAATTTCTGGGCTTTTGATTCAATGAATTCCATGACTGGAATTTACCTAAAGATAAAAGAAATTCCCACAGAGTCTTTCATCTATAAAAGCTAATGAACTTTCAGAGACTGAAAAAAAAGAGCTATAGAAAAGGTTAACATGAAGTTACAATGCTAGGCCTGGTCATGACTCAGATCCTCATCAGTCTAATCCCGACACCATGACAACCCTGAAGTACAATTTTCAGTGCTATCTAAAGCAATATTTACAATATCTAGAGTGAAGAAAACCCAAGGGTTGGTTTGTCAGCTGTTGTTTTCAGCACTTGGGCTGGGGAACAGTGGAAAGATAAGGACTGGTAAAGCAAAGCGACTCCCACAAAACACATTATAACGAATCGCAGCCTCAATAATAATTTCTCCTAATCCTTTTGAGTCTTCCTTTTGGATGTAATTTCTTACAATTGTTTAGCCTATTTTTTCTTTTCTTCTAAATAGTTTAGATGTGTTGAGTGGAAGAGTCACAGGGAAAATGGACTCTTCAAGGCAATGGTTCTCCTCAGACACTTGACACATCTACTTTGGGCTGCTCCTTTTCTATTTACAATTTGTGGAAAAAAGACTAGAAGAAATGTCTCTAGTTCATTCAGAGGAACAAATACCTCAGGCTCAGTCCCAGTAGGTGTGCCAACCAAGCCCTAGAAACCCAGTCTCAAATATTTTGAAGTTTTCCTCAAACCTTGGAGCCTACTTCCAGAACGCCAGTGTATCCAGGAAAGCAAGAATGCTGTAACTGCATATCTCGCAGCAGAGCAAGAAGCGCAACAGGAGCTGAAAACTGCAGAGACAGTTGTTCTTGAGAGCGGAAGGCTGAGCCAGGAGGACACAGACATCCTGGACTCAGTTCACAGCCTTGCTGCCGGCTTCCTGCCAGGGGTGAGGCAAATCAGCAAAATGTTGGAGCCCAGTTCCCCACCTACACAACAGGGTCATTTCTTCCTTTCTCCCACGCACATTCTGTCTCCCTCAGTAACAGCTGATGGCTCAGTAGCAGCGCTGCTCCTGCCACAAAAACCCTTCTGCACCAGCCTCCTTGAAGGGGGACCAGGGACCTACAGGTGTGGATGGAGGAACCATCACCTGAAAACAGTGAGAAATGTATGTGCCATGAGATAGCACATGCAAGGTCTCCCAGGAACTGGTAAACTGAGGACAAGAGGCTGATGAATGTGCCCATCAACTTGGTCCGATAACTTGGACCACGTCAAAAGAGGAAACGGGCTGCTGCATGCAGAGAGAAACTACAGGTGTGACACACACCTCCTGACTAAAGATACCTCAAAGGAGTTTCCAAACACCTTTCTAGAAAACACGTGCCCAGGACGACCATCCACTTCAGTGTACTGCAGGGTTGGTCTCTCACTGCTGCTCCAGCTGTGTGCAGATGTGCGACCTGCACAAAAGAGTAAGTGAATTAATAGAAGAAATAGCTTTCTGCCATTAATATCTCAATTCTACTAATAAAAAACAAATTTGTAAGAGGTATTTTAACAAGTCTGGTTGTGCTCTGTTCCCAGGCCAGACTTGATGCCCTTTCAGAGAAATTCACAACGCTTACTCAGGCGTATTCAAAGTATGTAACATAATCTGGTCACAACTCTTTCAAGACCTCAAGAAGCCAGCTCTAGCTTGCAGTCACTGCATTATTATTTTTACTCTCAGTAGCAAGAAAGGGTTGTAGTTCAGGAAAAAAAGAATTAGTCTCAGCTTCAATTTACTACCTTGATTTATACCACGTGTAATCTACTTCAC
Organism: Mohoua ochrocephala; assembly: GCA_013398855.1. Taxonomy (NCBI): domain Eukaryota; kingdom Metazoa; phylum Chordata; class Aves; order Passeriformes; family Acanthizidae; genus Mohoua; species Mohoua ochrocephala. The sequence continues at coordinate 15,874 of VZTA01001361.1, forward strand.
TTGTAAGCGAGGGTTTGTTCTGAGCTTTTATCCAACGGCAGTGAAATACTATAAGCCAATATCATGATGCAGACAAATAGGAGAACAGAACTGGGTTGAACAAGCATTTTCAGATTGATGAATCGTGCAATTTGCAACCTCATTGCTCCTTTAACAAAGGAGCTTGAGACATACAGTTACAATAGAGACATTCCTTCATTTCCTTAAAAAAAAAAATCATATAGGGGTATTCTTTGTAACAGGTATTAAATGAAGTCAAGAGATTTGAGGGGGTTTAAATTTACTGCACTGATGCCAGGGATTGAAACCAATTAATACTAAAATAAAAATCTAGTAAAGGAGAAGACATTCATTTTGATGAACCTACCTTTATAATGCAGATCTCTCAGACAGCAGCTTGTCCTTGGACTGCCCTGAGGTGTTCAGGCAAGATCAGCAAGGGAAGTGAGAATAGCAAAAGGAGCAGCTGGAGTTTTGGCGGTAGATCTGAAACCTTGTTCATCTATAGAATTGCATGCTGCCCCATCCAATTCACATACCTGAAATCATAAAATAACAAAGATTCACATTTGACACTTTGTGCTTTGGGTATGTTCATGAGCTAAAAATACTTTTTAAATCAACAGTAACAATGTGCATTTGTTTGAATAACAAAACCTTTTTTACTTTTGTAAGCCAGTAAGAAGCTGATGGTTTAGATAGGATTTCCTGAAGTAACTTAATGCCCAAAAGTACTTCCAAGGTTCTCATAGTCCAGGAAAGAATTCTGCAATACAAGTAAAAATTGCATACATCAAACGAAAAGTTTATCTCCAAAAAATAAGTTTGGTTCTGATGTACAATTCTAGATTCTCGGGGGGAGTAACTCCTACTGCTCCCCCACCTCCACCAACTAATGCCATTCACAAGGTACATCAGGACAATCAACTCTGAAGCCCGATTTCAGTTTTCATTCCTTTGCTGATATTTTCATATTTAGGTCAAAGGATTATGCCAATGCAAAAGCATGGCAGAGAAATTAAGTAAATACAGGAAGGAATTTTAACAAGTAGCAATGGAGCTCCCCAGGTTCTCTGCCTTACTGACACAATGAACAGCTAATATCTGTACTTAAAAATGCCTCCAGGCTCACTTGTCTACAGCAGCAGGAGGAATTTCCTGGTTTCTTTACACTCACAACTATATATGTTATCAGGCTGCCTTCTCACGCATAATGCTCATATGGGTTTGATTATAATTATAGATCATAATGTCCAAATTCTAAGTAACATTTTTCAGCAGTGGATTTCAAAGCATATCGGAAAGGCAGCCAGCATTTTTATTCTCCTTTTATAAGTGGGAGAAGAGATTCAGAATAGAAAAGTGACTTATACCAGGATTCTTCACCCACCAGCACAGCACCCAAAATAGTACACAGTCCATAAAGCAAAGTTTTACCATAACTGCTAATCTGTTATCAATGATTACTAAAAATCACAGAGAAAACACTTGCATATTGGAAAGAGTTAAATATTTGCTCTTTTCTGACAGCAGGAGAAGTATTTTTTGTGTCTGTCCACCGAGCTGATATAAGAGATTTCCCAGCTAAGGGCAGCAGCATTTTTTAACCAGCAGACAGATTATCTGACAGGGGTCTCCATACTGCTCCCTCTAAAAGTAAATTGGAAGAGAAAATGGGAAGTTTTAGCACTACAGAGACAGATAAAGCCTGGAAAAAACAGGCAGATGAAGCAAAAAAGAAAACAGTATGATCAGCAACACCAAAGGGCAATATGAATCATAATACAACTGAGAAATCAATTCAGCTGTGAGACTGTCCAATGAGGCACATTTCCCTGACAAGTGGAGTCAAATAGGAGACCTCCAATTTCAGACTCTCCCCCAGGGAACTCCTCTCAGCCCCAGGGCCAGCCATGCTCTGGTGGGGCTTGCTAAGACCATGATTTGGCCCTGGAGTCTCCAACATTCAATAATACCAGAGCAGACTGGTATAAAGCCTGATTCATCCATTATCTCTCATACAACTGCCTGGATTCCTGGATTTTCAAAACATTCCCTTTTTTCCTTTTTTTAATGTAGAAGTATAGAAAGTGCTAATGATGGGGCCACCAAGCATGTCCAGGCTCAGGTAATGACTCCAAAGAAACCATCCAGAAATCCGTTCCTGGCTGAATGAGCCGGGAACTCAGATTTAGGGGCAGTGAAGATCACCCAGATCTGGTCCACAACACCAGCAGATTACATAAAACCACGCACATCTGGCCTGAGGAAAATTAATGAAAAGCAGAGCTAGGCCGAAAAAGAAAAGAAAAATCTCACATTACATGCCTGGAGGGAGAAACAGGGTGAATTACACAAGTGGGAGTGGGCATCTCTTGCATATAGTACTAAGGCAGGGAGCAAGTAGGAGTGGTGTTTTTCTAAATGCTGTTGGCACAGCTCATCCTCCCAGAGAGTCAGGTACCAGAGCAGTAGCTAAAGGAGTAGTGGGCTGAACACACCAGCCCCGATTTGAAATCTGATTACATCAATGGAAGCATTGCATCTGGCATCAAGAGCTTTTGGATCACACCCAATAGCAACAGCAGCTTTGAACTGGAACAAACTTTCATCATTACAGAGATCTTCCTTGGGCTCCATCTTTTCCAGTTTTATTTAACACAGAATGACAGCCCCCTTTGCAAATTAAACAGCTGGGGAACAAATTAGCCAGATCTACTTAGAGTGTAGAAAATTAAGAGCGTAAGTTAGCTTTTTGCAGTATCAGTGAGAAAGCTCTGGAAGTTCCCAAATTAAATTAAAGTTAAAACTCACCCAGTGAGCCAGGCTCACTGGTTTGCTCAGTGTGTTCACACCTCCCAGCACACTGATCTCTAGGCATAGCAGGAGCACAGAGCGCAGGCCAGCGATGCCCCTTGAACCTGCAGGGGTTTGTTCCAGTTGATGCCACATACCCACAGCAACATTTCCCAAAGGCATAAACTAATTTAAGAGAGCACAGAAAAAGTCAGTTTAGTAAAAAGATAGAGGGAAAGGATGGAGAACACATGAGGCAAGTAAGAGTGAAAGGAACATCCATTTTCACAGAGGAGCTGCACACAAAATTAGCATGCTCACATGTATTTGGTGAAATACAAATATGTGAGGAATACCAACTACATTTTTTCTGTCAGATTTTTTTTCTAGATAGCATCCTCCAAAAGACTTTTCTAACATCTTAACTTCAAAAGTCTTTAAAAACTCAGCACATCTTTAGTTGAAATAAAGAAGCTGAACCCCCACTGGAAATCCCTAAATGCATGGCATCACAAAAGGACCTGCAAGACAAAAATATGGGAGACACCTGACTTTGGCCACAGTCTGGAAGGGTTCCCCTTAACCCTTCCTCCAAAAGTTTACTTCCAAACATATTCTCATCCAGAAGTCAGTTCTCTATACCTTAAGATGAGTACATATGAAACATAATGTGGATTTTGTCACTGTCGTTCCTCAGACTTTCATTTTTCTTGGCCAACAGCAAGAAGAAGATATAAGAGAGCAGAGTGATAAAAAGGAAGACAGAGACATTCAGGAGTGAAGGTGAAGTAAGAATGTGAGGCAAAGAAATGTTTGGGATGGGGTAGAAATGAGAAGTCTGGAAGGATAAAACAAAGGATTACTGGGTGAGAAAACTGTATCTGGAAAGACAAATGTGATAAGAGAGACCCAGTAAGGAAAGACAATACCAGGAGGGAAAAAGACAGTACATGAAAAAATTAGTACATTATCCCTTCAAAACTGTCATAACCTATACACAGAGCAGGACTGGATTAAAGATTCACTATCAATGTTCATTCTATCATTGCCTAATTTGTTTTTTGGCAGGCACTTAACTTTGCAACCTTCATGTCCTTTTAATGTTGTTTTTGAGTTCTTATAACACCTTATCTGAGAGGCTGAGACTTACCCATCACAATTGCAGTTTTCAGATTTAAATGCTTCTGGAGCAACCAGAGCATAAAAGCATGTCAAAACAATCCTTTTTCACGCCCAGCACACTTGGAGCTAAAATGGTCTTCTTTGAAATCCTTTGAAAAAATCTCACTTCTGAGAGTAGAACAAGCATGAAGAATTGCACACCAAGAAGTAATTTGGGGGGATGTTATAAACCATGTACAAAGACAAATTAGAATGAAAGAGACGTCCTGTCTGTGCCATCTTAATTGTGTAGTGCCCCCATAAATACAATGTGTTTGCCAGTAATCCTTAGGGAAGACACCTCCAACAACGTATTTCACTCACAAGGTTTAAAGAGAACTTTCACAATGCAATCCATGGTTTGGAAGTCCTAAAACTTAGGAATTGCACAACATCCCTCTTTATGGATGGCATCCAAACATGAGACATCTTACTTAGCATCAAAGATCTCCAGTGCTTGGTATGGTTGGATGCATTCCTGGATGTATCTCTGCAGATGCCTTTGAAGGATGCCGTGGCTGAAAAACTACTGCAAATAATTTGGGTGCTAAGCAGCTTTAAGCTTTGCCTCCAGTGAAAGCATTTAAAACTTGCAAAAGATGCAAAGACCTTAAGTAGGCCATTTCATTATTTATTTATTTCAACTTATCTTTATAGGTTTGACAACGTAGACAAGAGTTTCCAAAGTCAGCTTATAGAACAGTCTCATATGATGGCCTTTGAGATATTTTCTTGGAATTACATATGATCTATTTTGCTTGATTTACAGCATCCTAAACATATATTATTCATAACACTAGATCTTTGATGCTAAGCAAGATGCCTCATGCTTGGATGCCATACATAAAAAGGGATGTTGTATAACTCCTAAGAATTCCAAACCATGGATCCCAGATCCCAAGTGACAGAGCTTGGGATATTCAGAATAGGTGAGAGCACTGAGCAATGTGTGATGAGCTGCCTTGGCACAAACAGCCTCTGACAACCTTTGAGATCCTTTTTGAGAGCCCCCTCCTTTGAACAATGGCCAGGAGTAGTTACCTAATTATAGCCATTAGGCCACACTGTAGGCATTGCTCTGATAAAACTGATGGAGCAAGAACGGCAGCAGTTCACTGGTTTAGACTATAATAACCTAATAACTGTAGCCCCCCTGTTTTAATTACTCTAAATTCTACCTTCACGTATTGTTAACATTCAACAAATGAGTGCAATCCACTGCTTTCATTGCCACAATCCTTGTTCGTTAGCCTGGAAGAAATTGCACTAACTAAATATTTATTTGGCTTTATTTAAAGGTTTATTTAACACAGGCCTTCTTGGTTTAGCCAATATAAACTAAGTCACTCAGTGCCACCAAGAGTAGGCATTCAGTGGGTAAACAGCATCTGTTACTTATGTGAGGTAAAGGTTTTCCTTTGCTGCTTTTAATAAACTTCTGCATTGTAGGCATCTCAGACTATTGCTAGAGCTTTCTGCCACATCTGCTCTCCGTGAGATACAAGACAAGAATCCACAATTAGAACTTTTTAAAGCGCTTTTATGTCATGCTTTTAATTTCATTTTTGCAAGCTCGGATAATTTTAAAATTGTTTCGTTCTAGCATTTCTTAAGTTTTCAGCAGCCAAAAGGGGAGATGCAAAATAAGCCCTTTGAATTTTCATGCTATTAAAAAAGCAGCTTGTCGGGATTGGCTGGAGCAATTTACATTAAAAGAAGCATCTGTACCTTAATGAGATATTACCAACATTGCCCCAGCACCACACACAAATAGATGGAATTCTCTGTGTTTTTACCACTTTCAGTCATTTCCAAATCTCCCATTCTCTTGGGAAAGATTCATGGCTCAGTCTGATACATTGCTGCCTCTGCAAAATTGCAATTCAGCCAAACAGCAGCATCAGTAAATGTAATGTCCCATTCAATTCATTGTTCCAGATATGACTTTCAAAGCCTAGCAGGGCTACTTATAAAACAATGATATTAAAAAAGCCATTTTTATCTTTCTCCATATATTTGTATTTACTAGGGAAAGGAAAATAACTACGAAAACCACTAGTGCCATTTTGAAGAGTAATAAATTAGGTCCTAAAATACAGGAAATGAAAATACTGTGATCCTCCTAGTATCAATGACTCTGAGTACAGAATAATATTGGCTGCATATTTAAACAATCCAACAGATAATTAAAGCTACCACATATGCAGGGTAGTGGAAGTAAGGCAGTCACATCAAAATGAGAACAGACTACCCTGTTTCTTCATTTCCTGGTTCTTTTTCTGTATATCTATTTGCAAGCTTGAAGTTTCCTTGGTATACATTTTAGTTTTAACATCTGTGCATGAACACAGATAGATAAAGCACAAAAATGCATCTATACCTATATTTAATATTTTATATATTTCTGAAGGAAAGCATATACAGAGTACTAATAATGCTGTTTCTTTCCCAGAAAGAGCTGTGAGTTCCAGGAGTCTGGTCGTATCTCAAGGATGACATATTTCAGTCTCTTAGGTGAAAGGAGGCAAGAAGGTAGCCAGCTGGCTCATGTGAAGTTAAATCTTCTATGCCAGCTGGACAAGCAGTAGCATTGCTGTTAGCTTTGGAGGCTGCTGCCTGCCTACTAACTACAGGAAGACCAGAAGAGTTAAGAAGCAAAACCTACATGCAAACAATTTTCCATCCCATATGGAGTTGTCATTATCCCTCTGAGCGTAATTAGGTTTGCCAGATTTACAGTGCTGTATGCAGCAATACCCTGAGTCAGACTGCTCAGCTGCTCGCCACTCACACAGCATTTCCAAGTCAGGCCTCGTTACCCTCCTGGCAGTGAACAATGAGGAGAAGGCTGCACATTAGTGCTCCTGGTCCTAGAGGGAAGCTGAAAAACTCTTAGGAAGAAGAAAGGAACAAGACACTCAACAAAAGTAGAATATGGACCTGCTCCTAACCCTTCCAATTCCTAAACACCAGATAATTGGTTATAGTCTTTCAGTTCAGGTACAGCCAGCATGTCTGCCACAAGATAAGACTTTCGGCAAATAACCTTAAAAAACCCATTTTCACTGACTCTCAGCTGCTGAACTTGAAGGAACATACAGAATATATTTAATTTCTTTTATCTTTCACTGACTTAGTATAATAATTACCACATTTTTGCAACATTGCCACATACACCTGAACATGTCACTCGGTTTGAAACCCCTGAGGCAGAGGCCATGGCTGGACTCAAATCGTAAGTTGTCAGGGACTGTTAAATTGATTATGTGTGTGTAAGTTTTATAGACAAAGAAAGTAAAGGGCAGAGTCTGACTCACACTTATCCTGCAGATCTGTGGCAGGAATGAGAACAGAGCACATATGCCTTGACCTCAATCTTGCGTGTAAGCCAAATGCACTGTCTCTTGATTTAACCTGTAAATTTAGTGAAGAGACAGCTGCTAGAGTTATGGTGCCTCCTGTTAACCAAGACCACTAACAAACTGCATATTTGGAGCAGTTCTTTCTACACTTATGCAGGAAATACTAAGTATAATCTCCAAGGAAGAATTCAGCTTGTTCGAAAGAAGTAATCTTAATTCTAAATCTTTGTACCAGATGTAAACAGGCGCCTCCAAAAAATGCCACTTGTACTATCTTCTATTACTCCAGCCGAGCCCAGAAACACAAAGAGGAAAAAAAAGAAAACATATTGACTGAGGTAGATTTAAAATTATTTTATATCAAGCCAGCAGTAACAGAGAACTACCTCACTCAATGCTTCAGTCATACTTCTAATTCATGAAGATGGGACCACCTATTTAAATCATATCAAGCTTCTGACTGTTGCGAACATAAAAAATTGTACTGGTGACACAATAGGGCAACATTACAAACACAGAGAACGTGAGATAAATTCAATATAATTGACAAAATAATTCACAGAATAAGCATAGGCATTCCAGACTCTGAAGCCTACAGCCCTGACCCGTGACAGTCAAGAACATGACCAAAGTGCACTGCATCTCTTCCAGCCTATCCACTAGGGCTTGCTCTCCTTTCAGCTGGGAAAGGAAAGGAAAGGCAACTTTAGGTCTCATCAGACAAAGTCTTGGCACATAACAAAACTTTCTACCAAAGACTGCCAGGGGATGTAGATCATAGAGTCAATCCCAGAGTTCAGTAGCTGGAAATGCCTGGTAACACAGATTTCAAGGACTGTGAACCATAAATATAGACATAAAAAGACAAATGCAATGCTATGACATCAAACATGGTAGAAGAAGTCAAAGCACCGTGTATTACCTCTGTAAGACCTTATTTAGAATTAAGCTTACAAATTTCAGTTACGTGGTTTATGATGCATTAGGACTGCTTCAGGTCAAAGAAGGGCTAAGATGATCAGTGGAATGAATGTTATCTTACATAAAAAGCACAAAATCCAGAAAAAAGAGAAAAATGCCAGCAGTCTTTGGACAGCTGTGTATGATATGAATTCACTGGGTTAAGAACACCGGAGGGAGAAAACAGCTGTTGAAATGCAGTGCAGACTGAAGAGTCAATGTATATAACCAGGCTATAAATAAGCATAGAGTGGACCCTCCATAAGACAAATGCGTATCCAGAATGTTCTGCCCATGCAGGTAAGAGGAGAAGACATCTTAACCAATTTTGTTGGAGCTGGTGCATTTATAAACAGGTTGATATGCCAATATGCTTAGCACAGCAGCTTGGAGTTGATGATCTATGGAATCCTTTTCACTTCTGTCATCACTTCTTTTGCTAAGTGGTTATTGTAGTGATTGAATTAGGAAAATTCATGTATCACTACAACAAAACCCATCATGGGCTGATGCAGAACAAAGCAGATCATTCCAGAATATTTATACTGTTTTACTGAGGGGGGGGGAAGAGTTGCGCTGTGTGTCCAAAGATATTAATTTTTCTTAACTATATAAAGTTGACCCCTAAAAAATACTGGTTTTACTCAAACTTTACCAGGCTGATGAACTTTATCCCTTGGTCTCTAACCCAGTCTAATACCTGTCCCGTGAAAAGCTAGATGATACCAGGATATATCATTTTACTGTTGAGGTCATTTATAACAACATCAACCATCTGCCCTTAGAGTGGCATAACAGGAGACATGAATGCAAATTGAAGGTGAGACATTTGTCACCACAGTAGAAACAATTTCGTTCCAGATAACATGTGTGATATACAACCATTCCTCATATTTTAGTTTCCCTTGTTCGGCTTTATTTATGGGCCATAAAACTGTAATTCAGCAGTGAAGAATGAAACACTTTTTTGAACTTCTATACAGTATTTACACTTCTTGCATCAGATGTCACTTTTTCATGGTAATGGGACATATTGGGAATCCCAGAACAATGAAGATTTATTGACCTCTGGACTACACTGGTAGAAATACAGAGCACCATGAGCAGGCTCTCACGACGAGCCCAAACTAGCAAACTTTCATGCTAATTAGAAATCTCTGGAGGATTTATGGGTAACAACTTAAGTTAATGGGAACTTCATTCTCTGTCATCCACCATTCTTGTACGGACAGTAATGTAGGAAAATAAAAAAAGAATTTAAAATACAGACAGCGTGTGACAAAGAAATTTTGAAATGTTGCAATACTTTTAATTTACAGGTTTTTACCAGAAGCTGGGCCTCCCAGAATTCATTATCAAGTCAGTTTGTAACACTTTTTTGCATGGCAATGATATTTCTAAGAGAAAGAGCAATTTTAAATAAATAAAAAACAATAAAGGAAACCATAATGAGTCAGGGAATTGACAAGTAAGAGATTTGTTGCTTGCAGAATATTGTCAGTGGCTCAGGTCAAACTTAAGCCAGTTTCTTGTGGGAATTTAGGTATAACCTCACCCATATACACGGGCAAGTCCATTTAGGACAGCAAGGCCATTTCAGATTAAGCCCAGGCCTGTATCTCTCGGGGCACACAGCATTAGCTACACCAGGAAAAAGAATCATGATTTTACAGAGGATCCAGAGTATTAAGTCCATCATCTGCACTGAGCTTAGTTTTGACAGATGGAAGCAATGGCAAAAAAATGCCTCCAAACACAGTTGCCAAATCACCACAAAAACATAGACGACTGCTCACAACAAGTGTTTTTAGCCAATGCTAGGTGAATCCACCAGGATTTAAAAACACATTTAGGAATAAGACTTTGGGAACCATCACCCAAATTTATCAGAGATTAACTGAATCATGCCTAGATTCTCAGCAGAGTCACCAAGAAATTAATTCCTATGCTCCACTTCAAAAATTGTTGGTACTTCTTTTTATCTCTCTGTTTTAGTACAAAAGGACAATCCTTGTGCAAAATTTCACATCATGTCAGTTCTGTCAGAGAAACCATTTGCCCAGATGAAAACTGTAAGTTTTAGTTGTACTGTTTCAAGAGTCACAGAACATGAGAATGTATTCCGTGGACGTATCTTAAAGTAACTACATCTGTGCATATCTAACTGAAATTGCTTCATGAGGAAAATTCCAAGCTGTTTGACTTCCCAAGCCAGGTGCCACACAGTGTCATTTTGCTGTACCTACCCACTATGAAAACAGAGTCACAAGAGTGAATAAAAAAATCAGAGAAGTTAGCTCATTATCCTGTTAACAACCTTCTCTCCAGAATCAAGCTCCATGCGATTTGGACTCTTTCCAGGGCTGCAGATTAAGATAGGGAGCATATGTCAAGAGCAGCTGAAACAAAACCAAAATGTGTTTTACCTAGAGCCATCTCAGCATACCAGAAGTAGTGATAAACATTTGCTTGGCTGGCCCAGCTTGCCTCGCTTCTGTTGAAAGACTTATAATGAGGGCACAACAAAAAATTTCATCGTTTATTAAAGCATGAGTGTATTTATTTCCTTTTACCATGAGAGCACTGTGAGAGACAAAAAGCAAGCTGTGACATAATGGAGGCAAAATGAACAGCAATAGATCAATTCAGAGATCTAAATATTTCAAACCTGTGTGGATCATGTACCACCACTGCAGAAAAACTTTGATTACTTGAGCCTTGGTCACTCAATCTGTTCACAGAGAAATACTTTCCTAAGGATTTACACTGAGGATTACTTACTTTGGTTTTCTAGATGAGCTATTGGGGCCAGAATTATATTCACGTAATTAAGCATCAAGGAATTGTATCCAGATTACCAAGAAGTGCCTAGAGAAATGAGACACAGCTGGACAAGTGTTAACAATTCTCTCTCAAGAAAAGCTCTCGGACGGGATCATCATGGAATTTGGTTGTACAACTCAGAAAATTATACAATTAAAAGGAAGCAAAATTATCAGTTAAACAGTGATTAAATTTGATTGTTGTGGTACTCCTAAAAACCCCAACCAGCTTCTAAAAAATAACAGCTACCTAATTCAGACCTTTTTTCCCAAGGAAACCTTTAGTTACAAATGGGACCTCTCACAGTGAGGTTAATATCAGCCCCAAGGTTTTTAATTCTTCAAATTGAAAAACGTTTTAGGGTGTGTCTTAGAGTAAATAAACTTTTAGCGATAGGAAATTAAATCTCACTAACCTGTGGAATTTGTCTTCATTTATTATAGAGAGCCTAATAAATTTTAAATGGTAAATATCTGTGGTGTACCTGAGTGGTACCTGGTGATACGTCAGATAAACAAAAGTGTATCTGAATTTATGGGAGAGACAGCCATTCATTAATAAGCTTGTTACACTCCAGTCTAGTCTTATTATTTGTCCAAAACCTCGGTTTGAACTACAACTACTTTATGGGACCACGTTTTAAGAAAATTTACTTTATACAGGTTTTACCACTGCTACAAGGTACAAACACTTTTGAATTTTCCCTTACAACAGTATGTTAAAATTTTGACTCAGTTTCCTGGTGGAATTTCATATTTTCAGTCAGAACAATGTGGTCATTGCTGTGCTGGGAAGGTATGAGTTTGCTGTCAACCTTCATGCTGCATTGTGGAATCTATTATTTCTGGGCTTTCATACCTGCCTGCTTGCTGCTTCCTTGCACAGGAAAACAGGATATTCATCTTCAGCTCATGAATAAGTAGTCTATTAGTGCTGAGACAGAGTGATTTGTCAATATTGTTGTAGCAGTAACTTCTCAGAGCATCTTTAGAGTTCCTCTTGCAATGCTAAGCAGGAGCTATTCCTGAAATATCCTTCAGATTCATCAAATTTAATAAGAATCGATACTTTTTCAAATAAAGGCTTATTCCTTCTGCTCTTAAGCTTCTCAAGCTCTCCAAACTTAACTACTTCTTAAAGGGTTCTTTGAATTTGAATATGGTATCATAACTAATGAACAGACCTTAGAGAGGTGCTCTTTTAAGTTTCTCACAGAATTTTGTGAGGCTTTGTCAGATAAATTCACTGCACAAAATATATGTTCAAGTTACTTTCTATATTAGTAACCAGCTGTGACATGATAAAACCCTACTGTATTGTACCTGGCTCCTCTCACTGTTCATGTAAGGAGCAAAGAGAAGTATTATGTGACGGTTCCTATTAAGATACGTTTGCAACATAGGTCTAATACAGGAAATCCATCCTGATTTGAAGTGTGCTTGATCATTTTCTTCAATTCATTGCAGTCAAGGGAACATAAATGTGGGCCTTAAGTGCTTTCCCAAATGGAGCTTTAGCGTTAGCTAAAGCTTACCAATGATTTAAAGTCATTGCCAAGTTAAGTTTATTGTGGCTTAAGTATTTTGCCTTGGCTGGACAGTGCTCAGGATGAAAAAGCTAAAAATGCTTGACAAATTACCTTGAAAATATGCAGTCATTTTCCTTATTATTCCCTTATCTTGGTCAGTGTATCAGCTTTCAGAGCACAAATGAAAAAGCCCTTGCAGCAATTGCAAAATTGTAAAAGAAAAAAAAAGCAGCAAGGGCGGAAAAGCACCTCATTGCATCAATAACTCTTTTGGTGCCTTGGTTTCTCAGGAGCTTCAGTTGTCCATTGCAATTAAGAGACAATCACGGGACAAACAGGAGCAAAGTGAGGACGAAGACTTGACAAAGAAGTTTTGTTGGAGCATGCAAGTACAAAAATGTAACCCTCGGCCTTAATGGGCTTAAAACACAGGGCTTTGCCAGCAGCCAGCCAAGGCTACAGAACAAATTCCTATAGGGGCAAAGGACTATTAAAAACGGCATCAATTCTCACTCCAAATGCAAATCACTCTTTTTCTGTCTATCTTGCTTCCCAGAAGCAGATAACAATCTTACCGAAACAAAGCACTCCTGCTAAGTATCTAGTGCTTCACGCAGGGAAGGGATGAGGCGAATACACAGATGCTAGTCACCTCACATACCGTAAACTCGCAAGGTGCTCATATACTTCACAATGAAAGCAGAATGAGAACCTACATAAAACAGAATGGCATACAAGAGCAGGGCAGGAGGAGACTGACAAGGGTATCATTACTGGGAGAGCAGGATACAAAAAAAGCTACTGAAGACATGCTGCTGCAGCTGAATTATGTAGAGCTCTGAAAGAGAACAAGCTCGAATTTAACACACTGATTTATTCCCTGTTTCTGTTTCCTCACTTATGACGTAATCATTAATCAGCTACTTTTACAGTGAGAAAAACTGGTTTTTGATTAAATTAATCATGAATACAGTCCAGAAATAGTTCCCTGCAAGTATTCTTTGGAGCAAACACTTCACTCCCACAGCTTTTCAGAAAAAGCTCCATAGCTGATAAAATAAGTACAAACATGATCTAAGCAAAACTCTATTTAGCAATTGTCAAAACACTAGTGAGTAGATTTCCTCATTATTCACTCATCTCTGCTGGTATCTTCCCAGTCAGGGTGCAGATGAGAACCCTATGCTGCAAAGCAACAAAGGCAGGAGGAAAAGAAAAATTTCTAGCTGGGCTGGAAACCTCTCTCCTCACCTTGGCGCTAGGTACGTCTGAAATTCAGGGCCAGAATTGTTTCTGGCAGCTCTCAAGCAGCAAAGAGGGAGACTGCAAGCCAAAGAATGGCTTTTGAAACAAGAACAGAGCTCCTGCAAAAGCCATTTCCTTGCCTACAATCACTCTTTCATCTCGGGCCATCTGTCTGATGGAAGCTGCCTGACCTATCAATACTAAATAACATTACAAGGGCAGTTCTGTTCAGTGAGACTTAACAGTTTCAGCTTGTCTCTAGATTAAAATCACTCTTCTGGAAGGACTTGTGAACAAAACTAGGAACAGGAATCACGTGCCCGGAGAATACAAATGTGCTACCCTTCGAGCTGAAATTGTAGCTCCTCAGCGCAAGAGACTCTACCACTGGACTAACATCAATGCTCATTACTCTAATTGCACGTTCAGATAAAACACCTGGTTTACAAACACAATGCCAACATGTAATATGTGTTTAAAAGCAAGAACAAAGCCCACTGACTGAAAGATCTGAGGATTTGCCTAGAGGCTTGTGTATAACAGCCACTTTGAACAATTCTAAATTTAACCAATATGCCATAAAAATAAAATGCACAGCACTTCATACACTTGTCACTAGCACTAATTTAAACCACACTGTGGAATAAGCTATTTAAATGGGCTTGTTGACCTACTTTTTAATCCCAGCTTTTGAGGAAGAAAAGAAGTTAAGCAATAACTTAGAAGGTTGTTACTTCCTATAAATCATATTTTTGTATGACTCTTACCACACAGTATTTCATTTTATGAGGATTATTTATTTTCCACTGAATGCGGGTACAGATTAAGCTGCAGAATGTTAGGAGACAGAAAAGCATTTTAATTCATTATCGCCTTGAAGTGATCCTCATTGTCTGGCATTTTGGAAATCTTTTTGCCTATAATCAGTTTTTTTTCCTCTGTCCTTTCATTCACTTCCTTTTGAGAAGAATCAGACCATCTTGAACAAGAAAAGGATCTTGTCACCATACAAAACCATTTACAAAGAGGGATAAAGGGACTTTCTTTGATTTAGTTCTTTTTCATAAAATTCTTTCCTCAAGATTATTCCAAAAAATTATTCACTTCTCTTTAATGTTTGTCCCAAGAATGTATTTTTAGGTTCTCCACTGTTCTGCTATACCCTCTACGTGTAAGCTCAATTCCAAGACATTTTTTCTTAGGAGAGTAATTTTTCTGTATATTTTTCAATAGTGTCCAAGTTATAGCGTAAACTAAAATAGGTCAGAAAAAGAAAAACCTGCGGTGCATTTCTTGCCAATACCTTATATGTGGAAGTTGATGAACCAAGGTAACAGAACAACTTATGGGTGAAAGCAAACAGGCATTTGCTTTTTTACAGGTATGTGACTAGAAACTAACTGCAAAAGTGGGTCTCTATGACTCAGCTTTTGTACCAGAAAAGCAAAAGGTCTAAAATGAGAAAAAATACAACAGGTTTCTGATAAGGGAAAGCTGTACATCTGGCATGTCTCCCTGGCATCTGTAGGCACCTCTCAGCAGGAAATTGAACCATAAAGTCCATCCACTAACTGGATGCACATGAAAAACATACAAAATCTATCATGTTTATAACTTGTTTTAATGTACAAGAGACCATAACATACTCGGGAGCTAGAAAAATAATGGCTTTGAACTACTTATTCTGTTGGGCATTTAGCTATGGCAAGCTGGACTTTGCCATGTCCTGACTGACCATGCTTCAAGGTGTTCACCCACTGCTCTGTCTAGGTGACACAAATCACAAAAAGACAGCAAAAGACCTACCAGAGTAGAATAATCCTTTTCCTTTGAGGGATAGGCAGAAAGAGAAGGAACTTAAAAATAAGAGGGGAAAAAAAGGTGAAAGCAATTTGAGCATTCTGGTGTCACGCCCATCAAATGCAACTGTTGACACCTGTATAGAAGAGGCCACTGGACCTGTGCACATTCACAGAAATGAAAGCTTCATCTGAGTAATAAATAACACGTTGTCAATCTAAATTTTTCTAGAAACCTGCATTCAGTAAGGAAGGAACATGTCCTGCTTTCCCTGGGACATGTGAATTTCTTAGTGGCGTGTGTGTGCTTGCACTTGACAGGAATAGAGAATTGTGAAGACAAGCTTATTTCACTCAGCATTACACGGGTGGTACTTTTAGCTTTAATCACAGTGAAGTAGCACTAAAGCAATCAAAAAAAAGCAAGAGGTACAGAAATGATGGGGTTAAATCAATAAACATCAATAAAACTAGGAAAATCACAGCACAAAACAATTTATGTAAGAGCTGGCAAGGAAAGATGGAATGAGGGAAATTTATACCTTTTTCTTTTGCATAGTCTCCAAATGGAGGAAAAGAAAAAGTGCCAATAATCACACAGCAGCAGAAATGCTGTAGAAAACAAAATGTATAAATAGTAAGGTGACTTCATGTAAAGACCAAAGAATGTAAACCATATTTATGCATGCAAAGAAGTCAAAAATTCATCTCCTGAAAAGGTCACAGAAGAGACACAAATACTAGACACAAGAGACGAAATAGGTAACTGGAGAAAACAGTACAAATATAGACTTCTAGTTCCGTTTCAGAGGAGGCAGATAGGAATATATAGACCATTAGGGACTGTACAATCACAAACCTACAAACCAAACAACTCCCTTAATATTTAGTAGTAGTTAAAATATAATAAGATATTTAAAGAGAAGCCTACTGACCCAGCTCCCTTGGTTTTCATGGTCTGCAAAGCTTTAGTTAGTTGAAGACCCAGGCACACCTCCTGCTCTTAGGGAGGGAGGTGGAAAGAGAAGAAAAACTATTCTAAGTCAGAGTCATTTCAGCTAACCATAGTCTGACACATTACCTTGCCAGGAGATTCTTTTTTGACTGAATGATGGGGTTGTGTTTGGATTTTTGGACACTTGTGATGCTAAAATCATAAACAAAAACCTGACAGGAAACACAAAACAGATCTTCTACCTATGTTTTAAGAAATATACTATGATTCAAGGTACATATTCAAAGTTAAGGGGACAATTTAAATGGGTAAAAACTGCATGCAAAAGCAATTGAGATTACTTTCCAAGAACCTAGTAAAAGTCAAAGCCTGGAAAAACCTGTAAGTACTCTTTAGAAGAAAGATGGCACTGAGGATTAAAAGGAACATTTAGAGAACAGATTGGCTTATATGGTGGGTTTATTAGTATCTAACATAAGGTATCTTTCAGAAGGCTTTCAGATCATCAGCTTGCTTTAAAATGCACGTCAACATTTTAGCCACAGTCTCTATGCATCGATAAACCAGAGCACTGACCATTTTCTTTGCAGCAGGCAGTATGTCTCACTTTATTGCAGAGCTCTGGGGAGCAGAGCAGATCCAGTGGCTCTTCTGGCTTTCTTTCAGCATGAGGTATTTCCATGTGCCTCTGGCTACAGAGAAGAGGGCTTCTTCAATCAAACCGAACACTACCAAGGACAGTGGAGAGAAATACAAAGGGGAAGAGGCAGGTTTGTGATGCAGAGTGTGAGGCTGTGTCTCCTTCCCTCTCTGCTCCATGAATGCTGTCCATGTGGCACATGCTCCACATCCCCCACAAGGCTACAGACCTGCCCTTTCTTTCAACTCACTGATTAGGTGTGCTATCTCCATGGGACATTGCTGACATCAGGTCCAAAATGTGCAGCATTTTCCAGAAGATTCATGTTTAGTGAACAGAAGTTATCGACCTGAAGCCCAAAAGGCTTCTCAGGCCCTTTGAGCTCCTGCCAGATTTCTCCCTTTGGAGCCATCCTTCAGGGGATGAAATATGTCTCACTTCCCTCAGCCAAGGCTCATGCAACATAAAGGCTTACCTTTCCTCAAAATGCTTGTGCTTGTTTTAACACACCTCAGTCGGATGATTACCACATTTTTGCCAGCTGAACTGCCCAACACCACATACACTTACCAGCTTATATTTGTTTAAAATAATATAGGTTGGGATCACCAAGTGACCGTTGGTATTCCAAGGTACTCCCAGGACAAATAATCTTTACAGTTTTAATGAAAGGTTTATAACCATAAAGAGGTATCATAATGCATCATATAAGTTTTTAAAATACACCTGTATGGTAGTTTTGATATTCATTTTTCACAGCATTCCTTTTTTAAGATTTTTCTAAAGTCTGAAGGCCATCCTCAAAGCTAGTGGAGGGTAGAAAGAAACTTAGTGACTTTAAGGCACTTTATTTTCTCAACCTAGGAAGAAAAAGTCTAAACCTACAACTAGGAACACAGATTTGACACCTGACTTCGTCCAAATCCCCCACACATCCCAAAT
>VZTA01001370.1:1121-12581 GCA_013398855.1 Mohoua ochrocephala
AAACTTATTAATTTAATAATTTTAGAAAAGTATCATCCCTGCTCTGATAAAAGGATTTAGCAAAGATCCAAAAAGACAGGCAGAGGAGGCAATAGCACTGCCACTTGGCTCAGATGTTCATTTAGACAACCAAGTTCTGAACCAAAGCCTGTGGAAATTGTTAGGAAGAGTCCCATGAATTTGAACAGCTGTACTCACAGCTGGGATCCCTCGTCCTGACCTGTCTCTGTGCTTTGTGTAAATAAATATAATAAGCCCAAATCTGAAGAGCTATCTCTAATATGACACATATTNGGCTTCCAGTACTTTGTGGGGATTAAGTGGGATTAGGCTGTGTTTGCAAAGAGTTACTGCAAAGAGCGAAGTCAATTAAACTTGTTCTGGATTGGCAACAGGGACCTGATACATTCCCTCCAAGTGCTGGGCTATTGCAAAGGTTAAAGGGATCAGAGGCAAAGTATGAAATTCACCCTGAATCTGAAAGGATTTCTTAGAGCTGGTCTTTCTTGTAAAGCATAAGTGTGAGAGGGTATTATCTTGGGCTCAGAGGTTTCATAATTCTTTATCACTTGAGACAGTTTAGCTACAAGGGAGTTTAAAAGGTCTGTGCAGTCTGATACAAGATCAACTGCCTGGTGGGGCCCTGGGCAGCAGAGTTGCTTAGGGTTGCTACAGCAACTCTAATTTTCTGTAAACAAGGGGGGAAGTTTGCAGGCTTTTCTGCACCTCTGCAGTTCCTCGTGGCGAGAGTTGTGAGAGCAGCTCTCCCTCCATACAGGTATGTGACCCTGCTCCTGGGCTAGGGGCAGATTCTGAGCACACAGGTGGATATTGTGTACGTTTCTTGTAAGCGTATTATTGCATCCTATAACTTGCAAAATGCTCCTAACTGCTAGTTGTTGAAAGCAAAGAGAGATGTCATTCAGCCTCTATTTCTTGACTGTTTATAAATCCAAGAAAAGTCCATTCACTAAAATTTATAAAGCCTAAATATACTGGTAATCAAATTATTTCGCTTGCATACCTTGATAATGTATATATTGCTAATATTTCACTGTAATTGCAATTAAAGATAAATATATTGAAACTTTAACTGCAAGAAGTGTATTAACAATTTGCCTGTTAATCATTATCTTGTATATAAAAGCCAGTTATATAAGCAACTACATACATATGTTATAAAAATATAAGTAGATATATCAAGTTTATGGCTGTATACATTTAATAACTGTGATATAAAAGAACATATGAAAGATACTGTATTAATTATTAATTATGGGAATTGTATAATTATTAATTAGAGGAAAAAGCACATATGTGCATTTCTGTGTAGTTTTAAAATTATAATTTATGTGCAATAAATATGCTGCTGGGACATAAATTAATTTTGATATGGAAGTCCTGAGATCAACCCAATAAATATAGCATAATCATATGCTATTTTAGTGATTTATTTTCTTGACCATTGACACAATAGCTATATTTATTCAGTGATTTTTTTTTTTTAACTTGGCAAAAATATCCTACTCATAAAAAATGTGTAGTCTGTAGTTGCTTAGTTTTGGGGGTTTCTTTCTGTCCTCAAGTGAGACTTCAAAAGCATTTATATAATTGGCACAACCAGGAAAATGATCAGAAATGGAAGGGGTTTGGGTTAAATTACTGTATTTTGGAACTACTGTTTTGGGTTTTTTTTTCTGTGACTGGTAGTTATATGCAGATTTCTGTAACATGTTTTTATCTGAAACAGTAATGCCATGTCTTAGGATCAAAAATTACATGATCTGAGAAGTTTGGGGTATCTATTAGTTCCCTCATTCATTTACTGCTAGTGCACAGAAATCACTGCTAGCACTTTTTCTACTGCTCTGTTCTTCATAGGTGTTAATATTTCTCAATACACAGTGATATTACACATTTTTTCATAATTTTTTACATCTTCAGCTGCTGCCAAGGCATCTCCTGCGGCAAGGGTAATTTTATTTTTAGTGTTGGGGTTTTAGTTTTTTGTCTGTGCGTGAATGCTATTTGATTCTTTTATTGTGGTAATTAAGTATCTTCTCAAGAAAAATGTGAAAAAAAGGAAAAAAAAAAAAATCCTTTTTTTATCACAAAATGTTTTTCTCTATTCCAGCCACCGATTCTGATTGCCGAAGTGGGGTTGGCAGCTGCCCAAGGACGTGGGGTAGCTTCACTAAAGCTTTCTTGTCGTGCTGGCCTGATGAGGAGCAGGGCTTTTCCTAGCAGTTGGCTGATGGTTTGGCTTTGGTGTGTGAGGCTGGACTGAAGCCCCAGGGGAGATCTTCTGTACATTGTTCAGACCTAGGACATATCTCCAGGTCTGGAACATGTAAACTGAAAGATAAGGGTGTCGGTCATTTGACAGGTCTTCAACACTTGAGAAGTCACCAAGAAGTTGACCTTAAACTTAGGTCTTCACAATTGGAAAAATCCCCTGTACGTATGTAGTTCTTAATTATTACAGAGACAAAATTACAGTGTAGCTAGTAGACAAAAAACTAACATAAGGACTACCCCGTCATTCTTCAAAACCACTGACATTGGCTAGGATGATTCATTATGGTGACTATTTCTCAACCAGGTATTGCACCAGTGAAAGATTTTAGAATTACTCCATTATTCTGTGACTTCTGATCTAAGGAGAAGAGTTTTGCAAGAAGTGGAATATATCCAAGTAGGGACGAGATTCATTAAATTTCTCATGACTTTCAGAAGATGTTTGCTTTAAACTTTTTGTCTCCTACCATTGGAGCCTCCTCTCTGTGCCCCCCTTGTGATGTCTAAGACAAATTTTTTGTCAACAGCGTTGCCTGATCAAATTTCAGGGCCTGACCCACTTCAAATGTCATAGACCCAGGGGAATAACAAAGATTGGGAGGAAGAATCTGCTACTGCAGGACACCCAAGATAAGAAGAAATTAAGAAAGCCAGCCTCAGCCTGTCAGTAATAGAATTGTGAACACTGATGACCACCAGGCCATCCAAGATAGGAAGCCAGCTCAGCACAACTCAGAAAGAGTCAAATACTAAACACTGAAAATACTAGATAAGCAGAACATATAAAAAGAGTCCTTATCTTTTCTACTTGGTGCGATAGCTTTGTGGATTCACCACCCAACACCCGTCTTTGTGCAAACATGAAATAACAAAGCCCTTGGCTCTGTGCGTGATTGGCTCGCTGTATACTGGGTGATGAATCCCAGTTTTTGGGACAACACTTAGGTTTCAGTGAGAAATGTCTCTAGCGTTAATAGACCAACCCAGCCCTTTCAGTAAGAGATTTTCATAGCTCTTCACTGTTCCAGACTCACACGAAGCCTATGTTACAGTACTACTGTTTCTGTACTGGATTCTGTTGTACTAAGTTCCTTCCTGTCTATATTCTGAGTCACTCTCACATGAACCCAGAGTGGTAGAATCTGAGTCTGCTCTATCCCTGCTGCTCTTGGGCTTTCTTCACCTAATCCCTCTGCTAAAATCACTTGGAAACAAATTTTAAAAGTGATTTTGAGGACTGAGAAAGGCAGCAGTTTATGCATGCCACAATCAGTGAAGAAGATCTCAGAAGCAATATTTCTAGGGGAAAAAACCTGAAGCAACTGCTGGGTTTTCTATCACCCATTTTCCCCTTAAAGAACCTTGTTACAGTTTGACAGAGGAACTCATCAGTGACAGGAGCCAAATATATCACACTGTTTCCACTGTGCTGCTGCCAAGTTGGCTTGAGCCACTGGTATTTTAGGATGTTTTTCCATATCGTCAGGACACATTGAGAACCACAAGGGACAGCACCTTAGGTCCTAACACTTAACAGAGCTGGGAAAGCTACAGCTGGGAGTCTCTAGTGGGTAAAGGAGGAGCTACACAGCAGTTTAGAAAGGATCTTCCAAGCTCGTGTGAAGAGAAGTAAGGTATTAATGCATGTTGGGGAGGGGTTTTTTTTCAGGAGGTTGAAAAATGTTTGATATGAGTGGTTGCAGTACGACTCAGGGAATGCACTGGCAAGTCTTGAAGGCCAGCACACCTGCAGTAAAATCTGTGACGTGAGCTGGGCAAAAAAATGCTAGACCATGTCTGCAGTCTTTGTCCAAACTTTCCATTAATGCCAGGTGGTAAATATGTTGAAGTTTTGTTCTTGAATTTTCTATTTGTTTCATAACTTGTTTGCATTTACCAGAACCCTGTATAGCTGTTCAGGTACTGTCAGTATGGTGCACTGATGTGGAGAGGAAATGAAAGATGTTTTTGGAGAGTTTGAGTGGAATTGTTCTAACCTTAACCTTCTAATCATTAGATGTCTAACTTAAGTCCGTTGTTTAGATGCTCTGCCGTTAAAGGGGAGACATCAGTACCTCTAAAAGATATCTACTCCCTGGAATTGTTCAAAAATAAATAGCTGTAGCACTTTGTGATACGGTTTAGTAAACGTGGTGTTACTGATCAATGGCTGGACTTGATGATCTTGGAGGTCTTTTCCAACCCTAAGAATTGTATGATTCTATAAATTCTTGCCTAAGATAAGTTTTAAAATACTTGGGATGAGTTGTGTTCATTCATCTCTAGGGAGAGGAAAGGAAACCAATTTGTCTCCCTTAGACCAGATGCCTGCTTTTAGCTGGATAAATTTACTGGTAACAAATATTTGTAATTAACTTAAACAAGAAAAAAAAAAAAAATGAACCTAGGCCTTTCTTTTATTTTAGAGCCTTATAGATAAGATAGTAAAAGGAAAACTGAAACAACTAAAATATGTTTATGCTTCCTTCTTTTTATGTGAGGTGACCTGACCTATAAAACTCTGTTCTATCCTGTGACTTTTGGAAAATAAGGGACTACAAAAACAGCAGTCACTGTGAGAATAGACGAGACAGAAATAGTGAACATGAAATTCAGGAGCAATATTCGTTCTGTATTACTATTTTATAATTTGTGTGTTATGTATTCATGTTCTTTATGTGCAATATCTGAAGACAGGCCGTGTTCACTCTAGGAGAGCCTCTTGTGCAGTGGAAGTGAAGTAAATTGTTGAAGCTAGTCTGAGTGGATGGCTTGTGCTGCTTCTCATGTGTATTGTGATGATGTGATATACAGAAGGTTTTAATTTCCTTAGGAAGTCAAGTTAACTTTCATGAGTGCAAAATTTCTCTCCCTAAAAAGTAATACCTCATAGTGTCTCCAGTACACGCAGAGAGGCAGAAGTCTCACCCAGCTGGTGGCATATTGCACATTTTCTTTTTCCTCTCTAGATGATTCATTTTCATCATTCTCCTCCTCAGTAGAACTAAGTGCACATGGGTAAACATGAGTGTGTTGAATCAGAAAGAGCTTACTGTGGACAGAAGCCACGGGTTCTTTTTTTTTTTTTTCTGTATGTGTATGGTTTGTTTTTTGTGAGGGGGGCAGGTTTAGTGATTTAATCTTTCACTACTGAGCAAGGTCCAACCCTTCCTGTGGGACTTTTCCACTTCCTGTGAAGAAGCCAGAGGGCCACTAAGTGGAGACAACAGGATTTTCAGTAGAGACAATAGAAGCCACATAAGATGATGCTAATAGAATAACCTGGATAAACAACAAATTTCTGCTTTTATTTACCATGAGAGATAAACATAATTCCTCCCACCTTTGTCTCAAAACCAGGGAGAGTACCCAAAAGCTTCTAGAAAATCATGCTTTGGATGCTGAGAATATTAACCTCATCTGTTGCCCCAGGGGCTGGCACTTTACCTAACGACTAGAAGGTAGATTTTGTTGGGGGTTTTTTAACCAATGTCCTTAAAAAGTTCAGAGGGTGCAAAAGCACAGACAGGGCTTTCCTGGAGCTTTCTAATTTGCTTCCTAATGTCATCTAGCATATGCTAACACCTCCACATCTGAAAAAGAATTAATGTTAACTCCAGTTTTTATAAGCTTCATGATAGGCAGTTGAAGAAAAATTCTGAGTGCAATAACTGTGGAAACACAGGAATATAAACTCATGCTGTGCTATACTGTACAACAAAGAATTCCCACAGGAATGTGGGAATGTTTATGTAATCATCTTGAAAATTCAAATTAGATGTACCATAAAAGTATGTCATACTCTGATGGAATGGATCTTAATAAGGGGAAAAAAAAAAGGAAAGGGAGACATAACCTATTTAGGAATCTCAGGACATATGAGAAAGCACCCCAAAGAAAATGTTTTCCAAAAGGCCCTGTTATGAGATATCTATAAAAGCCACAAATAACACTCATTTCTTCAGCATTTTCTTGTCAGTAGTAGGTTTCTCCAGAAAATGTATGTGGACTTCATTTGGAAATAACAACAGCATTTCTCCTTTTCTGCTTCCTGCAGTTTTCTGCGTCTTCATGAAGCATATGAGTGTCATTTGCCCTATTTCTCCTTTTTGACAACTTTTCCTTGTGGGGCAGTTTGTCTGTTGCACCACTGGGGACTCCGATGAAGCACACAGTTGTTTGTTTTGTGTGTCCTTCCTCTGTTGCTGTGTGTCTCTGCTTTCTCCTTCACAACCTCTGAACTCTGATATGAAGCCAGAGAACACAGGGCCATTAAATACTTATGGTTTCTTTTAGTTTGCT
Source organism: Mohoua ochrocephala (assembly GCA_013398855.1). Lineage (NCBI taxonomy): Eukaryota > Metazoa > Chordata > Aves > Passeriformes > Acanthizidae > Mohoua > Mohoua ochrocephala. The sequence goes on from VZTA01001370.1 coordinate 7,722, forward strand.
CTTAAGAAACAGAAATGACTGACGTCCAGAGATTCACAGCTTCTCTCTCAGTTTCCCGTCCTTTTAGCTGGTTGACCCAGGCAGTCCTCATTTCACTGCCAAGCACTGCTGCTAGAAGAGATTTTGCTTATACAGGATGATAGTAGGATGTTGTAAGTCATCACATTAGGTGATACAACTCAGCACGTAGATGTTGAAAACTGAACGTCATTAATTGACATTAGCATATCCCAACAGAAATCCCTGTTGGAAATTTTCCTCATGAAGGGTGCACACTGACTCCCACACACTGCAGACAGAGAAAATGAGCACGGTAGGGAACATCTCCACGGGCAGCAGTGAAGGAGGATCCCAAACAAGAGCATCCTTAGGAGACACATGGGAGGACCTGTCCAACAGAAAGACTTACTGACAACATTCATACAAGTAGTTCATGGCAATTGCAGTGTGGCGGACTGCTTGGCTTTCAGCAGTTAAACATCCTTCTTTAATTAGACAATAGAGGAAAACAAATCTTCTGTGCTTTTCAAGGATGAGAAGCTGGAGTTATTCAGGGTCACAAACTTGCTCTGTCAGCAAGCCTTGTACTGAAAACTGCCCAAAAGATTGTTTTCAAATCAAGGCCAGGCTCACTTTCAGCCTTGCCTTCACTACTAGGAGATAAAAACCTCAAATTCATTAATTTTCATCCACCTTAGATTTACTTAGCAGAAATAGATTAGAAAAAGGCAGGATTCTTCCACAAAAGCTAAACTTCCAAATAGAGCAACATAAAAGAACGGCAAACAGTCAGTCAAAACAGATAGAAAATACTAAACCTGTGAATTGCAAACTATCCAGTGCTGTACCATGCAAGTCTGGACCTAAGAATCTATTTTTAGGAATATTTTCTCTCTCATAATTTAGCCAAATAAAAGTCACTTCCTCTTGCTGCTGCCAGAAGAATCTTTAAAGACAATCCATTCACTGAATTCACCTGAGATAAAGAGGAATTTATAAACTATTTCTGCAAAAGCTTGCCAAACTGTTTATTGTTTAGTAGTAGACACTGTGATGGAGTAACGCGTTGGTTGACAGAGATGTCAGTGTAAAAATAAATGATGTTTAGATACATTCAGAAAAAGAAGCTTGTGGGATGATGTTCATTGAACTTCCAGTAAAATAGGAAGAGCTCTAGCACTTTGCAAGGAAATGCTGTAATCTGATACGTGAAAAAAAACATCCCTTTGAAAAATATTCTGAATTTTGCTATTTTTTATTACTTGAAAATACACTATCATGATGTGTAAAATGCAAATACGCAGATATGAAAGAAGAAGTGAGCAGTAACCAAATAAGTAAGTTACCCTTTTGTCTCCTTGACCTTTGACTCACTTGGATCAAAATTTGATAAAGATTGCAGTTGCTAAGTATATTACCACGAGATGTAGGTAGTGGCTTTTAGTCAGGCTGTAAAAATAACCCCCTCCCCCAGCAGCAGTACAACTTAACTTTTTCTTCTGGCAGAAAGATAAAGAGGGAACTGACGTCTCCTGGAATATATAAACACTCCCTCACAGTTCACAGCCTATGTGCTTGGTGGGGAGATTTAGCTGCTTGTCTGCTGGTAACTTGATGCAAGTCATGTGTTAAGTACTTGTATGTTCAGCTGAAAAATCAGTTGCCCTTATTCAAGGTGAGTCATATGATACAACATTTAAAGTCAGAGGGTTTTCCTCAGGAATACTTGTAAGATCAGTTGGGTGGAAGCTCTTGAAAATAGTTATTTTTAATGCAAAATAAAAAGGAAGGATTTTGCAAAGCTGCTTGCGAGAAAAAGTGACATTTTACATAGATTAGTGAAATGCTTTGTTACTGTGATAAGAGTGGTGTTTTATGTTCAGTATTGCTGGCTTTCCCAATTGCATTCTGTCTTTTGATATTTAATCTTCTTGAAAATACAGTTCTGGAGTCATGTGCATTTTTAAAAGTCATTTTTCTAGCATTTACTAGTGCAGTTGAAAAGCTTGAAACTATAATTTAAAAGAACATCAAATGTATAATGAGATTATTTGTATTTTATAAGGACTTGCTTTAAGAGGACATGGACAGAAGTCTAAGTTAAGTAGTGAAGAAAGAATTTAATAACATTTTGCATCTCTCCTCCTATACAGTTGCTTATAAATTGTCTTTCAGAGATTTGAATGGACCCTTTTAATTGTTATTAATTAATATTCTGTTAAGGATCTTTGAAGCAATATTAAAAAGTACACACCCAACACTCTAGAATGGGGTGAATAATCTTATTAATCCTATAGTCAAATCTAAGTTTATATGATACTATGGCCTCATAGACCATATCTCATGTTGTTATGGTACTTTCTATTCTGCTTAAGGTACATAATTTTCACTTGAATATAAATTCCCAGAAAGTGCATTCTTACTGGAAATTTCTACCGTCATCTTCATATTTTCAATTCAGTTCTGATAGATGAGAAGAGCATGTTGACTTCTGTGTGAAATTGAGTGTTATGGTGTGAGTGCTCTTCATTGCAGTTGTGTAATGGATAATTTGAATTGCATAAATTGGGCTGTCTAGACTGCTATTACATTGTGTTTGGTGGGAGAAGGGTGAATATTTTTCAATTTGCAGAAGCTTGGAATAGACACAAGTTGTTAGCAGTCGCTTTCTAGCTGCTTATTGCTAGTGCTCATGAGAGATAACTAGTCTGCCTAAAACAAAATAAAATCATTGGAAAGGCTTGTAGAAACTTAGATGGAAATGTGTTTTGGTGGAAAGTGTAGTACTGTTGAATTTGAAAAGCTTCAGTAAGTAAGTCCAGAAGAAAAGTCTGATGATATCTAAAAGACCCCCTTAAACACTTCTGAAAGAACTAATTTCCATTTTAAATTTTAAAATGTGTGTTTCTACACTGGAAAAAAGAAATCTGCTGGTATTGGGGGAAAAAATCAAGTGGAGATAGGTACTTTTCAGAATTTGATTTATTTGACAGTGTCTGCTTTTCCTTAGATTTTCTGCAATGTGTAACAGCAATCAGATTTTCAAATCCCCACACCACCTACCCAATTAGTTGCCTTTTACTGTTCTGTCTTTGCCAAACTAGAGGTCCTGATCTCTTCATAGCTACAACGATACGAGATTTGGTCCTAGTGATTTTCACTTAAGAGTTCTTCAATAAATTTCTAACTTAAATTTGTTGTGAAATTTGTGGTTAAACACATTATACATCCATCTACTACGTCAAAAAGCCTTTAATGGCTTTGGAGTGGGGACCACATAGGATAACCTGGTGGCAGGTGGGTGGGCAGGCTGACTTTTATAGTAAGGACAGTAAGGATATTTTTCCGAGATTGCAAACAGCCTTTTTTTGGTCATTCTGCTTGAAAACATCCAAGGAGAAATTCTTAACATACCAAATAATCTCAAATGTACAGAAATAGACAAGGCAAGGGAGCCATAGCCCGGTCCTAGTGCAAGAGCAGGCAGAAGGTGGGTTTCCAATGCCGTTAAAGGGCGGTGTCTGGTGCCAGGTAAAGGTGTGACGTGATTGCGAGTTTGGCATGACAAGGGAGGACACTTCACTGGCCCGCTGACCATGGTACCTAATCTGTTAGGGCATGCTGTATGTGTCCTTTCTGTGATAAAAGGATCGCATCACTGATTATGAAAATAGAACACACATAATTCCTATACCTGCTTTACTATTTAGAAATTCATGAAGTCCTTTTAGTTCTTTAGTCCTCATGAGCAAACTGGTTGAATTGTTCTTCCACTTCAGCTTTCTGGTTTCCTTCTCTCTGTGTTTGGCCTTGAATGTGTAATTAACTCGTAACTAATACCTGCTTTAAAACTGATTTAGAGATGTTCACAACATGTTAACAAACAGAAATTGGTAAGAATAAGAAGGACATGGACAGTGACATCTAAAATAGAAAAGAGCAGATTTTCTATTAACTGGAGCAAAGCAAATAACCAACTTGCAAATTCTGTGGATGTGATTAATTCATGACCAAGAATAAATTGCAAATTAGGCAATTCTTTGTCTCAATTATTCATAAACGATAAAAAATCAGAAAAAATATCACTGAGAGCTTGTATCTTACCACTTCAGCACTGGTATCATTCTGATTTTCTTTACAACCCCTTTCACTAGCGGCCAGTTTGTAAGATACATTAACACATATTACTAGCAACTCTTATTTTCCAGTGAGTAATCACAGACATTTTTTCTTCTGAGACTGAATAATCTTGAAATTTTAGGTATTACATCTTTCAAAGATCAAGCTCTAGTCTTGCTTTAAAAACTCTGATGTTCTGTAAGGCAGTTGGGATTGATGAAATCAGCTGGTGGCAAGAATGCAACTCTAGAAGGAAAATGTGGTTGTGCCTTTGTCATGAATTTGCTGAAACAGAGAGGATCGTGCACTGGTAGAGATCTGGAAAGAGGCTTCTTGTGGGTGCCTCCCATTAGAGGCTGCCTTTCCCACCGAGGTGCTGATGGGCCTTGAGGACTTTTTTAACGGGCAAAAAGCAGAAACAAGCAGGGGAGCTCATGCCAGGAGAGTGCAACTCCTGCTTTTGCCTGAAGTGGGAGCCATGGGCATGGCAGGCTGAGATAAAAGCAGAGCTATCTGCAGCCTCCTTCTTTGGCAGAGGGAGATTTAAAGATGTCTACATCAGGAAGAGTGTCATATGAATAATAACAATGTCAGCTTGCCCTAATGCAACAGAGCCAAAAAGAAAAAAAAAAAGACTGAAAAAAACTTACCCGTATGTTTGAGCAACTGGAATGAAGAAAGATAATCATACATAATAAGCAATTAGCTTGCCAAAAGTACCTGCAACTTTTTTTTTTTTTT
>VZTA01001370.1:12597-30988 GCA_013398855.1 Mohoua ochrocephala
CCAGTGGCTGGCCCCTGGCTGGCTGGTTTTGACTTGTTATCTTCCTACCTGCTTCATGTCATGTACTTTGCACTTTGCACTTCGCGCTTTGGAATTTGATTTTTGTTCACTTTCTGCTTATATTAGCAGCTTCTCTGAGGAAGATCAGTGAGTCTCTTGATACCAAGAAGTGAGGAAAAACCATCAAGCCTTACAGCAGGGATATTTGTACACTATTCACCTGCACCCTAAGAAAAAAGAGGAATGGGCTGTAACAGAAACTGTGGGCTGCTCACTGGAGCCATCATCGGTGCTGTACTGGCTGTCTTCGGAGGAGTTCTAATACCAGTTGGAGATAATCTTATACAAAAAGCAGTAAAAAAGGTACTGTTTTTTTTCCCCCCCCAGGGCACATGGTTTGTGGTTATTGAATAGTCATTATTTCTAAATCTTACATTCGGATTCTGTTTCTTTCTTTTTTTTTTTTTTTTCTTTATTAAATATAGTTTTTATAATAGATTTGATTCAAACTTCCCTAGGAATATATGCAACAGCACAATTTTTTAAAACATATTAATTATATTGCCACTTTCATTTGTTTGCTCTCTCTTGTGCTTCACATTACAAGCTAAAATATTATGTTTTCAGTATGTAATTTAGAAGTAAGTGGGTTTTATTATATTTATGATTTTTCTTGGTTTCTTTATCTTTTTGTTTTGTTTTGTTTTGATATTTTTTTCATACTTTAGTACTCACTCCATGCACTTCTATTTATGTACTGCAAATATTCTAAACAGTCTTCTGCTGCAGAATCTAATCCTACACTTCATGTATTTAGCTCACGTTCTGTGATTGTATGATCCAAGTCAATGTTCTCCATATGATTGGAGGATCTAATAAAACGCAGCGCTGCGTTTGGAGTGTGAAGATTAATTGAAGTAGAATGTTTTAGACCTGACAGACAAGGGTTTTTTCTACTTTTTAGATTATTTTCTCTCCCTAAATCTAGATTTTTCTGTAAAGAAAACAGAAAAAAAATCATTTGGTAGATCTTTGGTGAAAAGGGTACAAAGCCTTGGCATGCCCACTTCGGTGACATGAAGTCTCCTTGGGGTCACTGCAGCCAAGGCTGGTTCTTTGACAGTTACAAATCTGAAAATCTTAAGATCTTTGGCTATTGCTTAGTCCTGCTATTGATCTGCTGTGGAGCTGAACACTGTGGACGTCTTGGAGACACTTATCCAAAGGCTCTTCTGGAAGAGAAGCCTTAGTTCAATAGCTGTTGAAGTCAGTTGAGGAGGTGGATACATGAACTGTCAGGAAATGTTGAACTGGATGTTGAGGCCCTGCCTAGATTATAATATCACTTTTTTAAAATAATTGAAAAAAATGGCTTCTATATAACATCTTAATTTTTTCAGGTAACCCAATGAAAACCAACTTGTAGAGGAATTCTCCACCTGTCATTTTATTTTTCAAGAATTTTTAAAGTTGATAGAGAATAAAAAAAAAAATCTCACTAGATAATGTCTCAACCACCTTGCAACATTTTACAAAAAAGTCACACTCTATATTTGCAAACAATTTTAATTGTTTGTCATATTGAGGAAATGGCAGGCTTTCTAGAAGGCGCATAAATTTAAAAATATATATCTCCTTATACCGAATAGTTACTTTAAGTTAATCCCAAGTGTTCTCTCATACCATTAAGCATTTTGAAAGCAGATTACAAATACTGGCAGTGTTATGTGTTCATCTATTTACTAACAATAATGAACCAGTTATACAGCATGGTTTGCAAATGTCTACATATTCAATTATGCCTGCGTGAGTCCATAGTGGTAAAGCATTAGAGGGAGTAATTTTCCCCTCAACCACTTTTTAATTTTCTGCATTGTGATCATGTTTCAGATGCTTGTACCTATTTCAAGGCACCTTGTTTGATGTATATTAAAAAAAAAAAAAAAAATTGTACCAGTAATCACATAAAACATAAAAGAGTAAATTTGTAGAGGCTTTATTTACTTAAGTAAATGAGTATGTTTTTTCCTGAGCACAAGTCACACCAGACTTTCTATTTAGCCTGCTGACTTCTCGGTGACACCACAAGGCTCTTGAGACAATACCTTTTCAAACAAGATGTGACCAGGTACAACAGCTGAAATATGTAATCAGTTAAGCAGATGCTCCAGAGGGACTTGTATTTAACTAATTCTGATTTTGCTGTGTTGATGAAAGGTCTGTTAAGAAAAACAAATTTGTTATTCATTGCAGTTATATAAGAACTATTTAAGATAAATATAGAGCTGACTGCAAAGGAAACAGGTCTTCCAAGCAGAGAGTGCTCAAAATACTTTTTTTTTTCTGAAATATTTCACTTTTGGAAATGTAATTTTTACAGAAAATCTGTGGTAGAAACAGATCAGTTTCAGTGGCAAATTTGTTTGGAATTTCTCGAGAATAGTGACCCTAGGACGGGAAAAAAATCAGAATGTGATGTTCTTTCAGATCTGGCCTGTAAGCATTTATATGGAACAGCCAGCCTAGGGAAGTGGTGTAGTCACCAGCCTTGGAAGTGCTCAAAAAATTAGTAAATATGGCACTTCAAGATATGGTTTAGTGAGCACTGCAGTTAAAGGTTGGACTGGATGATCTTGGAGGTCTTTTCCAGACTTTCTGAATCTATGTTATTTCCATTTGTACTCGTATGAGGCAAAATCTAAACTTAGGTCCTCACCTCACCCCTTGGGTGAAAATAAAACTCAAAATTCCTTTATTTCTAAAGAAAAGTAAAAACTGTTTCAGATACAACCAGTAAAGGCAAAATCTTGTCTTAAATTCTTCACAGTCAAAGCTTGAAAAAAGACCCCTAGTTTTTCCTCTGGCTATCCTATCTCAGAATAAATTCCAGTTCTTTGCACAGTAGTATGACCAATTCTGTACTTTTGGCAGAAATGAAAGTTGCTATCAAATGTTATTGCTGGATTAGAATAACAAATTTTGAGTAGTTTTTGGACACTCCATACTATACCAAGCAAATTGTCCTCAATTAACTTGTTATCAAGGTTTAGTCAAATAGCATTACTGTCAATTTACTCTCAAGCAAGTCCAGGTGAACTTCTTAGCATCTCCCAATGAATTGAGGAACTTTAATTTCAAAATTCGATGCAATCAATAGTTCTTTTTGTCCTTTCCTGCTAGCAGCGGAAGCCTAAACGTGCTTCTCTTAAGCTTCCCTTAAGCACACATCTTTACACTTTACCAGCCTCATTTCTCCTTTATTGCAGTCATTGAGAGATTAGCTGGAGTAAACACTGCAGGATATATTTTGCTGGAAGGTTGCAAATTGTTTTTGAAGCAAAGAGAAAGCTTCTGCAAGTGTACAGAGAATCTCAGGTGCCCTTAGGAATTGGACAGAGACTCTATCAGCCGTTATCTCCTGGAGGGTGGGTGCTGTGCTCCACCCAAGAACAGTCCATGAGTGGACAATCCAGACAAAGTCTATGTAATAGAAAACGTCCAGATGTCACATCTTCATGTGTTCCAATTTATTATCAGACATCTGTGGTTCAAATCAGAACACATAGCTGTGTTTTCTAGCCCCAGAATGCTTCACCTGTGTCTCCGAACATTTTTGGATAAGTTGTTTCAACTCCAGCCTCAAGCAGGGGACAGAGTTTTTTAAAAAATCAGTATTTTTTATTTATATCTATATCTATATCTATATATATATATATGTTCTGAATCATTTTGAAGGCTCTTTAAAGAAACTGTCACTTGAAGAGCACACTTGAAATGACACCAGCAGCAGCAGCACCTTGGCAAGGATTCACTGAAGGAGATTAGTGCTAAACTATTTCAGCTCTGATACTATTCATAGAAAGGTGCCTTTGATTTCAGGACCAAAGGGCAAAAGTCCAGTCCTAATTTCTCCAAACATTAAATCTGTCCAAAGGGGAGAGAAGTTTCCATGAAGGTCCTAGGAGTTTAGAAAACTGACCGTGGTAGAGTTATGAGTGAAACATGGAAGTTTCAGAGTTCTCTACAAAAAAATACTTTGCTTGAGATTATCAAAATACACCTTTTGAACTGACTCTACCCATTTCAGTTGAACATTATTGTGTCTGTTTTCATTAATACTAGATATAATCATGTCTAAAATTAAAAAAAAAAGGCAGAAGGAAAGGAACATTCAAAACAACAAATCAGAAAGATTTTATCTGATATTGTTGGAAAAAGGTGTTTTGACATGGCTCAATTTCTACTTTTTGCCTTTCCCTCCTTAAAACAATATTGTTTTTTTAGGCAAAAGTCCTATCACTTTAGCTATGGGGGTTTTTTCCCCATCTAGGTTGAACCACTCGAAGCTATTGGTAGTGGATTCATTTGCTGGAAAAATCTTTATCACCACTTCTCTAAGTTCTGCTTTTTATCTGAGTGCATGAGCTCAGGAGTTTAACAGAAGCCACATAATAATACTTAATATATTGAACTCCCGATGAATTGATAATGCAGAATGGTGAATGATTTGTCACAATGCCTCAGCACTGTACTGGGTTAGTCTCAGTTATTTTTAGAAATAAGGCTTTCAATTGTAGCTATTATTATGTTTCTTCCTCTGTCACTCTACATATGTGTGAGCTATGATTGGCCAGGTTATATCTCCTCAGCTACTGGAGGCATTGGAAACACTTCTAATATAAAATTGTGTTTGTGACATTCATATGCCACTTCTTTATACAAACTAATGAAGCTAAAGCAACTGCTGGCTCTCAGCAGAACACAAGTGACCTGACCATACGTATTCCTTTTATTATCAATTTTAAGTTTTATTTACTCCCTTATTTTTTTATTATCAAGGACTGAAAAGGAATAAAAGTTATGATCCAACAAAGCCTGATAAGAAAATAGAATAAGCTAATAATCATCACTTAAGAAGTAATAAAAGTCATTCTTCCAGCTGCAAAATGGGAGGAGTTTATTTGCTTTTCTTCAGCTTTACTTTTTCAGTTTTACAGAATTGTATTGTTTGCTTCCTCCAGTTTATGTAGGCAGCCCAACGTACAATTTTGTAACAGCCCAAAGTATTTGTGTCACTTCTCAGTTCCCAGAAAATGGCATCTTTTGTCCATCTGGCCAGACTCTTTGTTAAGACAGAAACTTTGTCTTATTTTGTGTTTCTTCATCAGAAATCACAATGCCTTAATTTACTTCGAATCAATGAAGTACAGCAAGCTTCTATTGCTGACTGCTCAGCATTTCTTGAATTTATGTTGTGCTCGTTGACCCACCTCTAGTGGGGGGAAAATCATCAGAAACAAAAAGGGTCAGAGTTCCCACTGGTTTTACTCAGTCTTGTGCAGTTAGGCCATGGGATGAGCTTGGCTGTGTAGCAATTGCATTTGTGTAGCTACTTTTGCTGACAGTAGTTAACTTTTGCGTAAGATATTAGAGCTGGCGCAGATGGACTGGGGAGTTGAGAAGTGTTTTGCACTATCAGTTTCATATTAGTTTCCAAAATTACTCCTCCTTTCATAACATCCCAAAGCACAGCAGTGTTAATAGGGAACTATGTAGCTGTCCAGACAGAGGAGTAATATTTAGGGGTGGATCACCAGTGATCAAACAGCAAAAATAAAGGGTTTGCTGGTGTGAGGGTATGAGTTTATTAAATGAAGACATGAATAAGACATGTCTCTGGATTTTATTCCATTTTAACCCACCATTTGCACTCTCAAAGTATGTGACAGAATCATACACACCTCCTTTGTGGGAGAAATGTTATTAACAATAATGGCCGAATGCCACTGAAAATAATGGTCTTGTTATCTTCCTTCCCCCTCCTTCTTTTGTCTTGCTGCTTCCCATGTTCTAATGCCGGTTCCCTCTACACAGACCCCGGAGCCAAATAGCTAACTGGTAGAAAGGTAACACAGAAAGCAAAAAAAAAGGGGAAATTATATTCCTCCTGTCTGGCAGGCAGAAACAGCACCCTGAGGAGTAAGAGCTGGTGCAAAGGAAGAGGGTGTCGCGTAGGTCAGGAGCTGTGGACTGTGAGACCCAGTTGCCCCTTTGGCTGCAGCACTGCCAGATTGGATCAGCCGTACCCTTGAAGCATTCCCCAAGTGTGTCGACAGTGACGTTAGCTCACAGTGAATGGTGGGCTGCAAATCCACGCTTAGTGACCTGGCAGAGTGCAGTGGCAGAGTTGGCATATCATTCTACACTGCTCCAACCCTTGGCAGAGGGCTGTGAGGGGGAGGGGAATGGATGGAGGGGAAGAATTGTAAAATGTAAGTAATACCACTTTAAGATCTGTTAAATAGATCTATTGTCACAAGATTGAAACTTCTCTGTTTCTGAGTATTGTCTTCTAGAGAGATTAGGTTATCCTCTTGACCATATATCTGCTAGAAATTCAACCATTTCCCTATTCTAGTTACACAGTGGGAGGTCAAATCCTGGCATGTCCCCATCTCAGAACCCTGCTGAGTACAGATCACAGGCAGACTCTGGGCAGACTGAGTTGCACGTTTTATGTTATCTTGTTTCTCCCAGATTCTTGGAGCAATTCTCTGGAAAACTGGGAAGGTGATTTCTGAATCATGTAAGCTTTTCCCTGTTCATTCAGGAAGGGGACTGCCCCATGCTGGGCCACCACAGCTGGGATAGTCTTTGACCTTGTGGAGTTTGAGTGCAAGGCCTCAAGATGATAACGCGCTTGCTGCCGCAAGGTTTCCTTCCCCTCTCACACAAATGCACATAAATTATAGCAGATATTCAGCAAGCCCAGTGCTTTACACCACCAGCGAGTTGTTTGCGACTCCACCGTACAAACAGGCTTTTCACAGACAGAACCTTGACTGTGCTGCAAGTTCTCCGAGACATGATACTTGTTTTTAACTGCGATAGTCATTAACTGGCAGTATCTGTTTTGTTTAGGTGATGATCGCTGAGTGAACTTCAGAGGCAGAAACTCAAACTAGAAAAAAAATCTAGCAACTTTTGATTTAAAATGTCTTTCTAGCTAGAGAAATTAGAGTCTTTTAATTTTATGAGTTGTGCAAATTAGCTAATTCATCTTCAATCTCTCTGATAAAGAAAAGCATCTTTTATGTTGGAGACGGGCAGCCTAGATTTTTCTTATTACTGAAAAACACTTTTATGAATTTTTACCACCAAGGGGAAACTTACATTATCCCAAGGCTTTGAGAAAATCCTGTAGAAGAGACCTGATATAGACCAGGCAAAGCAGGCATTCCCCTGACTATACGGGTAACATACTTTAAAACTGTCCTCACTGTACAGTCCTGAGGACTGAATTGCCACTTACCATATGACTGAGTGGCACAGACTTAAAGCTGTTGATTCCTCTAGAGTGGTTCCTGATGTACTGTTTTGTCCCTTCTTCCCTAAATCTGGGAGAGTTTCCCAATAAAATGTTGTCAGAATTAGAGAGATTTCTTAGAAGGTCTCAGTTTTGGTGACAAAATTTTTCGTCAAAGAAACTGTCCTTCAAGAGTACTATGTGACTTCTCTGGGAGCAAAATTATCTAGAGCCTGAAAAATCCTCAGACGTAACTCTCATTTCCTCCCTTGGGCTATTTGCAATGTATGAAATGTAGTTTATAGATTCTATAACCTGCTGGGTATCATTCAATCATCAAAGGTTTTCCCTTTGTAAATAATCAGTGGTTTTGGCAAGTGTTTGAGAACTAAGGCAATGCCCCGCCACAGCAGTAGGAAAGCTTTGCTACCAGCTACATCAGCAATTGTATCAGCTTTGTGGTCATTGGCTTTAGGGGGACTCACTTTTGCTCTCACTGAGCAGGAATGTCAAGCTGCTTCCAGATGTTGGCCACCTGGGCTGTACATATCATACTGGTGCTAAAATGGTGGTTTTTTCCTGTTTGCTGTGGAATCTTCAACGATCATCTAAAAACTAAATGCAACTTTTCACTTGTTTCTTTTGTGGTTAATTTTAGCTTTGATTGTTTGTACTTTCAGGAAGCTGTCATTGTCAATGGTACCACTGCTTTTAAAAATTGGCTTGTGCCAGGAAGCTCAGTTTACAGGGAATTTTGGATTTTCCATGTGTTAAATCCTTCGGACGTTATAAATGAAGGGGCTCAACCAAAATTTGAACAAAGAGGACCTTACACATACAGGTAAGAAAAGACTCTTTAATATGTGACATCATATCAGAAGTTTTGCTAAAGTCAGAGAAAGTTCTGCTGAGATAAAATTTATTTTTGAAATTCCAGCATCATACTTCAGTTAGACAGGACAAAAATGCCTAAATTGCAGCTACACACAGCAATCCCAGACATTTTCTGGATTGTGTCTAACATAAGGAAAACACAAATAGAAATAGGTAATTGGATGGGAAGCTGCTTGCTCTTGCGAAAGACAATAAATCATTGGCCACAATATCACAATTCACCAACTTTATAATAGGACAAAAGTTGCCAGATGCCCTAAAACCAAGATATTATCTTATCATCCACGCGTCATTAATACTTACTTTAATAACGTGGTTTGTTTTTGTTTTTTCTCCTTTATGACATTTTTAATCAATAGCTTTTCTTTTTTCAAGTTTTCCTTGGTTGGGCATTCCTTTTTCTGAGTGTACTAGCTAGGATGTGGATGCAGCAGTCCTCCCACATTCAAGGGAGATTTTATTATGTATTTAATGTTAAATGTGATGTTGACATAGGACTGACTAGTTGATGCTTCCTGAGTTATTAAGCCAAATATCTGCTGTCACTGGCACCTTTGTTAGGAAATTGCTTTCCTATGATGGTAGGATATTTCTTTCTCCATAACTTTGAGGATGTATATTATATTCACGAGATAGTTTTCCATTTCAGCATCTACAGCAGAAGTGTCTTGATGCCTAAAAGCTTGTTTATTTCTCAATGGAAAGAGAGAACTCATGGTTCACAGAGTACCTGGGAAGACAGAGGAAAGGGTTACATAGGAATCAGGAAAAAGACAGTTAAGAAATACTGCAGAAGGTGAATTCCCACCCAACAGAAACGTTTTACTCTAGTGCTGCTGCTGATGATGCCTGTTTTCTCAGGGACAAAGCTGAGCCATAAGCCTAAATAAGACTAAGTAAGAAATGATGACTCTGAAATGAAGGCTCCTCTCACTGCAGCACTCATGCTTTCCTGGGATATTGGGTCTACCTGAGCAGCTGTGACATTGAGTCTCTCTCTCTCTCTCATTCTCCCTTTAAATATTTAATGATTTCTTATAGTGTAGAACAACTTGAAAAGACATTGATTAGAAAGAAAAATTTCCCAACTTTCAGGTAGGTGCTCTACACATTAGGCTAATAATTAAAATTACATGTATGCAAACCAATTCTGAGAAGCCAAGATCCAGCTGCTCTTCAGATAAGACCCACCTGCACTGGCTACATCCGTACCATGGGAAAATGTTCTCTGTACCTTTTGTACCCCCCCACACTCATGCTGGAAGATCTGATGGAGTATCCTGAAGATCCCTGCCGCCGAGATGGAGCTGGGATAAGCTTTCTGGACCTACACCATAGACTGTCATTTAATCCCTGCTGGCTGCTGTCCCCACAGAGGGGTCAGCAAGAGGATGGGACTGGAAGAGTGGCGCTAAAGCCAGAACTGCAGCAGAGATTTGTACCTTAGAGATCTGCTGACAGGGCATGACTGGCAGAACCTCACTGGGACCGAAAGATTGCTTATAAATCTCTACATGCATATTAAATATTATCAAACTAGCGTTATGGGTTTAACCTGTTTTGTTGCAACACATGTCTATCAGATTAAAATCTGTGTGTTTATAACTGTGTCACCCCCTTCTAATTACATGCAACCATGAGACAGCTTATGAAAAAACATGACAAAGCATAATTCCTTTAAAACAAAATATAAAAATATACAAGATCCATTAATGACATAAAAATAAAAATAAAAAAGAAATGTTTATTTTCATTTTAGTATCAAGAAAAGCTATTCCATTTGGCAACAAGGAAATGCTTCCAAAAGAATAGAATTTTGCAAAAAATTGAATTTTTACATGTATTCACATGAAAAGTTTATAAACCTTTTAGTGGTTATCAAATGTTCAATATTCATTTTACTAAAATGTTAATTAACTTTTCAAAAACCTTCAGTCAGGCACGGTTATGTGTTTTCTCAAAAATCAAAGATTAAAAATATTCTCTGTTTGTATTTTGTATTTCAAGGGTGCGATATTTGCCCAAAGAAAATGTCACGGAAACCGAGAATGGCACAATATCCTTCATGTTGCCCAACGTTGCTAGTTTTGAACCTGATATGTCGATTGGGACAGAAGATGACATCATGACCGTGCTCAACCTCGCTGTTGTAGTAAGTAAAGAAACAAAGCCCATAGTGTCCAGACACAAATGTTGAGTTACTGGAGGAAAGAGGGGAGGAGTTCATAGAATCATAGAATGGTTTGGGTTGCAAGGGACCTTAAAGATGACCTAGTTCCAGCCCTCCTGTCGTGGGCAGGGACACCTTTCACTACAGTGTGTTCAAAGCTCAAAAAACATTCTCCTAGTCAATTTTAGCATGGGAATAAATCAAGAGTTTGCGGATGGATTCCCTTGGTGTGTGAGGTACAGCATGAATGGTACAGGGTGGATTTGCCTTGCTGTTTCCATAATACCCTCAGGCCTGCTTGGCAGGAGAGGCTGCGTTGATTCCCGCACCCCATGTCTGCACGGCCTCACCGCCACAGAGCCTGGGCCCCATGGTGCAGTCCTGGAGCTCTCCTGTCCTACTGAGACATTAGTTATTCAAAGAAGAGCACAGGGATCTTCACCTAGAGTAGTGCTAGAGCCTTTTTAGTCCAGGTGGTTTTGTCTTATCACAGGCCGAGAGTGTTTGCCTTTAGAGTTTTCATATTTATATTCAGTGCTGGTTGTATTGCACCAGCTTTCTGGTATCTGCATGTGAGTGCTCAGGATTGCTGTGAGAAGGTGTCTGCAAGGGGCAGAGTATGAAGATGCTTGGTGTAAATACAAAATAGAACCATACTAGCAGTCACAGAATCACAGAAGAGCCCATGTTGGAAGGCTCCTCAGAAGATCCTCTGATCCAAGCTTCTGTGAAATCGTTGCTTGCAGATATTCAGAAGCCATCTGGCCATGGTCCTGGGCAACTGGCTCTCAATGGTCCTGCTTGAGCAGGGGACCACATGGTCTCCGGAGGTCCCCGCAAACTTCAGCTGTTCTGTCATTCTGTGATTAGGGCTGATCTAGTGAACTCATGTAATCAGTCAGGAAGAATTGTCTGCTTTTGTGTAACGTATGGCCAGTAATTGTTTTGTTAAGAAGTGTCAGTTTTATGTGGAAACTCAACTTCAAGGGAGCTGCAAATCTGGGAACTGGTTTTGCCAGACATTTCTTGGAGTCAGTCTCTGTGTTTTTAATTCAAAGCACGTGAGGAATTTTATGTTAAACGTTGATTTTATTGCTGTCGTAGGCTGTACCTGCCGTATTCCCAAATGGTTTTATGCAATCAATAATAAACACTTGGATTAAAACTTCTAAGTCAACCATGCTGCAGAACAGAACAGTGAAAGAAATACTGTGGGGCTACACAGATCCCTTCTTAAACGATGTCCCCTTTCCTGGTGTGAACCCAGTTGTGGGAGTCTTCTACCCGGTAAGTGAAACCAATGAGGAGGCAATGCCTTCAGTTAGCATTCTATGAATAAAACCTAAGACAGCTGCTCTGAGGAAGAAAAATCTGACAATGCCATGAATTTGTTCAATATTTCTAACTGTTATTCTTATTGCATCTGTTACAGTACAATGGGACAAGTGATGGACCTTACAGTGTCTATACTGGAACAGAAGATATTACAAAAACAGCAATAATTGAAAGCTATAAAAATAAAAGGTATCATAACATTGTAGAGTAAAAAACCATCTATTTTCGAGGTGTGGCTTTTAAGAGTTGATTCACTAGGAGCTATAGATAAATGGAAAATCCTTCAATGATTCAAAGGAAACAGGGTCAAGCCCTGGGCTTAGCAAAACCCTCTCTTTCTTTCAGCTGTTAATAGTTCTGTTCGGAACTTGGACTTAAGACAGTTATTGATTCTTTGATACAAGTAGTTACTTCTCTTTTGCAAGCTTAAGTAGCTAGATTCCTTTTATCCTGTTCTAATGGATCGTATAATTTATCTGAATAAATGAACATCTCTATCCTTTGCCTTTGCTAATGGGTCAGGCTTATACTGGAGCAGTTATATTTGGCAATACAGGTAATTAAATTGCTTACATGGTATAATTTACTACATGCAGCATGACTTTTATTTTACCTTACAGCACTCTTTCATACTGGGAAGGTCACTGCGATATGGTTAATGGCACAGGTGAGCCTATTAAAGCTTTTTAGAACTTCAATGCTTTTCTTGATGTTGCAAGGGAATAATGAGATACAATATTTAAATTAACTCCCCGGGGCTTTGCCAGTTCTGTATTCTGTATATTAAGTATCTATATATATGCATACATACTACTACTATGATATATGCATGTGTGTGTGTCTATTAAAATATATGAATTATTTATTACTGCACATTATTTTATATACACATGCACACAGCCTCTGCATTTAGAGTAGATGTGGAAGAGAAACAAAATTATCCAGTTCTCTTGTTTCTGCTAATTATTTTCATAGTACAATATAATTAAGATTCTTTTTCTTTGCTATAGCAATTGAAAATTATCTTTGCATTTTAATAATGCACATTCGTTTACACTGTTGAGAGTTTAATTAAATGCACCAGAATGGACATCCTGATATATGAAAAGAAATTGAGGCAACAAAGGAGGAGGAGGCTGTCAGATGAATCGCTTTTGAATTAGAAAGTGAAAAGCAACGAAGAAGAAAAGTAGTTTAGACTGGGATGAATAGACTATAGAGGAATATTTTTGAATTTGCTTTTTGGAATGCATATGTAAACAGCTGAGTTGTTTAAGATACATTTGTTCAAGGTGATATTTTTCTTTTTGATGAGTGAAAGCATTGCTGTGAGGACACCACAATCTGTGGAGCTGAGGCTGGCAGGTGTCTTGGTGGAGGCTTTTGCAGAGAGCTCCAGGCCTTCAGTAAATAAATAGGCTTTTGTGTTGGGTTGTTTTTTGGGGGTTTTTCCCTCCATTTTCCATTCTGCTTTACCTGGCATAGATAATTTTCCTTATAACCCAGATCATGCAACAAGTATTTGAAGTATTTAAAATACATCACAAGAATCTGATTTTCCAAAAGTCTGTGAGCCACAAAGGAATAGTTCCTTTTTAAACCATGTAATTAATTTTATAAGAAACAGTATTTTCTTACATTCTAAGACTTGCCTTCTTTCTTATGGGGCCTGGCATCTTGTATTTTTTAGCCAGGGTCATCTTTTTGTTTATTCTTCTTCCGTAGCTGATGGAATAAACATACGCTGCCAACTAATTAAGTGCTCCAGTACAGTGAAAATGAGCTTTTACTCTTTAGCAAAGATTGCTGCACAGTTTGCAAGGGCATTCAGTGTGACATTGCTGTGTTTGGAGATGCAACAGGTTTAAAAAGTCTTGTAAGTGTGAGAATTCTACCTTTTCTTGGAAGCTTTCACATGAAAGCTCAACATGTATAGTATAAGAAAATACATAGATAAAAATATAAAACAGTATACTTGTATGGGGCTTGACATGAATCCATGTTTGCCAACCTCACAAGAATGCCAAGATTTAGAAACAGAGTGTGTGTTTAGGACGATCTTGAATCTTTGAAAAAAAGTGCTTCTCTCAGCAGTGGGCAAGTGGCAGTATGTAATTTAGCTTTCTTGCTCTTGCCAGCTAGATTCAAAGGTATCGCAGATGTTTGCAATTGCTTGGTTGTGGCTGCTGCCTAAGAAACTAAACAGAAATTGTCGCAAAAACTAACAAATGTACTGGTTACAACACCTTAATAGGGAAAATGGCAGAGGCTCCTTTTACATAACTCTTGAGTGCTTGCGGTGCAGAAGTACAAATCTGAGTGTCTGCACTCTTTTCATAACAAGTGGAGAGAAAGACAACACCAAAATGCTGCTCCTCTGACTTAATTTGCGTATCTACCGTGGGGTGAGGTGGACTGTGCTCTAGAAGTGCTTCCTCCTCTCCATTAGTTCTAGAAGGACCTCAACTTAGAGGCCCTCTTGAGCAATCTTTGGTGAAAAAGGTTTAGCATTGATTATTAAATAGACAGTGATGACATCTAAAGCTGTGTTTCTTGTAAGCGCTGAGTGTCGTAACTGCAGGTGACCCAAGCTCCTCTAGGAAGGTTTAGATCCGTAGACTGCATAAACCTTGAAGCAATGGCAACAGGTATTTGGTTTCGTATTAAGCAGAATTTTTTTTTAAATCCCCTGTTTTAAATGGGCTTGATCATATAGCTTCACATCTTGGGGCGGGGGGGAAAGCTGCTGTATCTTGGCTCACTTTCAAAAACAATTACATCTTATCTGTGAAGTGCCTGTCAATGTGCAATAACTTACATAAACATTTTCCCCACATATGACTCATATTGTTTACTTTTTTCACAGCTTTATAGGAAAGTAACAAGTGAGTATTGAGCAAGACATTAAATCATATCTTCTAAGTAGAATTGCTTTCAAGCTCTTTTTTTATTTTATTCGCAGATGGAGCATCCTTCCCACCATTTGTTAAGAAGGGTCAGGTACTACGCTTCTTCTCCTCTGATATTTGCAGGTAGGCTGGTCCCTTCCTGGAGTGTGTTCACACCTGCACGTGCCACTGAAAGCTCTTTGTTTTCAGAGAGCGGCTGCAGTGGCTCTGCTTGGGCTCAGGTCAGCCAGGCAGTGCAATGTAAACTTCTCATCTAAAACACAAGTAAAGTCATGAGTTGTGCTCATGATTCAGAGCCTGATTCTACCACTTTTATATCTGTCAAGTAGCAAGCTATTTACAATGTGCTTTATTTCAGCCAGTTACAGATGTTGTATATTCAGGAGAATGTGACATTGTGAGCTGTTGGAGATCTGTAAAAGGCACTGAGAGCCACAGGGTTCAAAGTCTTGCGCTTCTTCTAAGATCAGGACCTAGCCTTGTTTTGTCTGAGAAGGCAGCAGGTACAGCAGGGTCCAGTTAGGTCCATCTTTGGCATTTCTGGAGAAAATCATCTATGCAGAACAGTGTTTGCTATCATTCAATGGATACTGAAAATTGTTTTCTCACAGGATATTTTTACATATTTTATTTTTATGTGTTTACAAACAAACAAGCCTGCTTAATACATCCCGTGCTGATGACTTTTAAGCCTGCTGCTTCTGCTGGGCTATCCAGTGTCCCCAAGTTTTCCAGTGGGATGTCTGAAAGAAATGTTAAAGATTTAAAGTGCATCACAGTGTATTTACTTAGGGAGGTTGAAACCTTTTATTTATTTTGCTTCCTGAAAACAGATGCTTCCTTTTTACTAGGTTTAAAGTGGGCCATTTGCTTTGCAGAGTATTTCTTTTCAAAGATCAATGTTCTTATATGGAGTTAAAGGGGTTTTTTGGTGGAGCAATTCTATCCCCAAACTGGAAAATATTTCCCAAGTCATGGAAAAGGGAATTCTGTGCAGGGGAGAAGTGATAAAATTCTTTGGATTAATTGCACACAGTTGGAGAGATCCCTCCAGCCATTTAATTCTCACAATTCGTGAACACCAAAGGACAGTAACAATTGCCCAAAGGTCCTGCAGAAGCAGGGTCAGGGAAAATTGTTCTGTCCATGTTGCAAAACCCTTCTTTTGTTTGGCTGCAATACAAAGTGTTGGTGTCCTGGTTACATTACTGTGTAGCAACCGTATCTCTGTGTCATCTGATAATGAATTAGCAAACAGAAGCTTAAGTAGTATTCTGATTCACTTGCAATGGAATAAGGTTATATGCAGGATGTTGCCTGCATCATAAAGCTTAGATTATCACGAGGTCAGCAAAAAAACTGTATCAGAGATGATTTATATGGATAATCATCTCTACTGTAGTCCAGAAACTTTCAAAAACCTCATAATGACAGTGGGTGTAGAAATGTGTAGGGAAAAAGAGATCTCAATTAATTTGTTAGTTTTGTCTATATTGTTTGTTATTAGTATTTAACTTTCGTCTCTCTTTTTGTGTGTTGTCATGCTCACCTCTAAGCTTGTACCTCCTTTTGTGAAAGTGTGGAATATTCTCCAGTACATAGGAGCAACCCTACAATTCTCTGAGCAGTGTGGCAGGAGCCTGGACACTGGCTCCCTGTGGGGGGTTTCTTCTTTTAAGAGAGAGGCAGCTGGGGGATCCTTCAGGAGCATTGGCACAAAATCAGACTTTTAATCCAAATGGTTGGAACACATTTTTCCTCTTTTGTGTTCAGGTCGATCTACGGAGTTTACCACAGCAAGCAGGTTGTGAAGGGAATCACACTCTATCGTTTCATAGTTCCTCGTGAAGCATTTGCGTCGCCAACTGAAGTCGGAGACAATTATTGCTTCTGTACGGACCCAGTCATCTCAGAGAACTGCACGTTAGCTGGAGTCCTGGACATCAGTGCCTGCAAAGCAAGTATGGTGGTGACACAGTACTGCCACACCAGCCATTTAACTGGGGACAAGGCACTTGTGCTGTAGCTGAGGTGTTACTCTGAGATCCAGGATGTTTGTGTTTGTCTGTGAATTCTTCCACAGATTGCTTGTGAGACCCCTCACATTTCTGCAGCCTCATTGCCCAAAATGAGGACTACAATATTTCTGTATTTTGCATAGTGCTATGCAAAATTGGGATGCCATAGATTGTGTACGGAAATTGCAGGAATGTGTATAGAGAAAGGAAAGGAGGGGCACTGTATAAAATCCAGAGATAGTCACAGTCCTTGTGTTTGTAGCAAGTCACACACACGGCGGGGGTGGGTATGTACACAGTTACATACACATTCAGAGAGTGAGAGACAATACTGGCTTAGTTTGGTGTTGGTAAAATAAATATGTACTGAGTCTGCATTTGGTGCAGAGTGAACTGCGAGGGGTCCCTTCAGGCTAAAGGAGATCGTGAAGGTGGGGGGAAACAGTGACAGTCATGTCCTCACCTCAGCATGAAACTGAGAGAGCACTGCCAGCTCCACAGTGTAGACACAGACAAGCAAGACTTGTAGCTGCATTTTTATTCACCATGCAGATTTTCCTCATGACAAAAAAAAAAAAAAAAAATCTCTGAAATGCTTGAATTTTGGTTGTTTGTTTGGGTTGGGTTGGGTTTTTTGGGGGTGTCTTTTGGGTGGTGGGGTTAGACTATTAACATTTTTGTCAGGTTTGTACATCTATATAGCAAAACTATGTTTGGAAAATGACCTGTGAAAATGAGCCCCAAAGCAAGGCTTAATGATTCAAGAGAGTTTGGTTTTTTTTCAACAGAAAGACCGGTATATATCTCTCTTCCTCATTTTCTTCATGCAAGTGAATCTATATTACAAAAAGTGGAAGGCCTGAGACCAGATGAAAAGGAGCATGAGACCTATCTGGACATAGAGCCTGTAAGTCCGCGTATTCAATACTTGTACCTTGGGAAACTTGCGATGTTTAAAATTAAAAGTAGTAGAATTGGTCTTTTACCAGAGGGACAAGCAGAAGATGCATTATTTTCATGTTTGCTTTTCTAAGATCTGCTCTCAAAGTGGTATGGTTTCAGCAGGGGAAATTTTGAACAGAACTTGATCTCATTCTGACCTTCAAAGTTTGGAAAATCTGTTTTGATTTTTACTTATTGGGAACGTGGGATTGAATAGATTCTGCAAACTGTGAAGTATATTGTAGCTTTTCTGTCACCTTCAAGCACTTTGAGAAAATTACATTCTATGAAACTTCTGTTTCCTCTACACTTCATTTTTAAAAAATTTTCTATAACTAGCCATTTTTGGATAATTACTATCTCAATTGAAACGAAATAAACATAAATGAGTTTATTTCCAATTGGTAGAACTCTGAACAGACTGATCTAAATAGACCCAATTCAAGTCTTTGTAACTTGGATTGTCCAACAGATCTCCCAAACAGAATGAATTTATTTTTATTTCTTACAAATTTACTTCTGTTTCTATTTCAGTGATTCAGATCGTTAACTTTAAGTGTATTTACCAAAATTTTCTGAATTGTCTGATGAATTCTAAGGTTCCAAAATTCTATTTTGCTCTTACTTTGAATGAAAAGGTAAAATTGAAAATTTCTCACTACAATTTGGCAGTTAAGCTATGTAACTTCAATGAGGAGATATGAAGTTAAATCTTTGTTTCATCTTTTTTGGAATAGAGCCATCAACCAGATTTTCCTAAATATTATGCAAAATTTTCAAGAATTGCGGCCTACGGTTTTTGTTTTTTTTTTTTTTT
>VZTA01001370.1:30997-136737 GCA_013398855.1 Mohoua ochrocephala
TTTTTTTGCGAAAGACAGTGGAAGAAAGATATGAAGAAAAGATTTGACCTTTGTATAGATATGTTTTCACTGATATGAAAAGTTTGTTTTCTGCCCTATGCAAGTTAAATATCCTTCATTTTGAAAAACAAAATCTAGATGATTTTTGGTGGGAAAAACCCCTGAAGTATATTTTTATATGAAATATGCCATGACTGATTTAGTAGTTTTAACCTTTGCCTTCAGGTTTAAGTGTAAATTACAAAAGTAACTATGGTAAAGCCACAAAATTAGAACTTCTGTGAGAAATGAGAAACCCTTAGAAACATTACCGTTCATAAAATTAATCCTTCAAAACATAAGGATAAAATAATCCCAAAGTGCTTTTTGACACAGTCCATATTAGAGGCTTTTGCATCTTATTAAAAAATTTAAATTACTGTTTTGTTGGGTTTTCTTCACTGGTTTTAGGTGACTGGTTTTACACTACGATTTGCAAAAAGGCTGCAAGTAAACCTCCTTGTGCAGCCTTCAACAAGAATTGAGTAAGTGCTACTTCATTCTTTTTTTTTTAATGAATTTTTAAAAGGGCTGATTGGTCTATGAGAGCATCAGTAGAGATTTCTTGGAGAAGAAGGAATAAAAATACTTTCCCAAAGCTTGTTCAGAGCAAATCTTCCTGAGCAGGACACTGCCCAAGTATTTTAACACACATTTGATCTCCCTACAGAAGTTTTCAAGGAAACATGTTCTTAAAAATAGCATTCTTATAAAACCCAAATGGGGGCACGAAGATGAACGGAAAAGACAAAATGTATTTTCTGTAATAAATCCAATGAGAAAGAGAATTTATATATTCCCTGTCACTGTTTGTTATTATCACAAGGGTCAGTGGGTCTCTGGCTGGCTTTTTTCCTCTTCATTGGCCCAAATGTGCATGGATAGACACACCTTTGGCATCCTGTACATATGAACACCACACAGATCTTCAACCCTCTCTGTGTCTGACTGCCCAAACAGAGAAGATTAGGCAGAAAGTGATGGTTGCCCAATGTGTAAAATGGCTGTTATTAATTGTAGGTTTGGTTTGGTTTGGTTTTTTTCACTCCAAAAGTATATTTAAAAGGTACATCTGGAAGTCAGAATTGTAGTTAGAGGAGAAGAAAAATGTTTAAGTAGAGACTGGGCTTATGTAGCAAACTAAAAGTAACATGCTGTACTTATTTTCTCGTTTCAGTCCTTTAAAGAAAGTTAAAAGCCCCTATGTGTTCCCTCTTCTTTGGCTAAATGAGGTTAGTATATTTTATGTCTGTTAATATTCTCTGTTTTCAAACAAACAAACAAAAAACTACCTAGCTTTTTCAGTCTTGGTGCCCTGAAACTGGGTAATTAAACTCATGCTGTGATTTGCACTACACCAAGAACATATTTGGCAAGTGAAGTCTTGCATACCTACCTTTCACTGACGATTTTCTTGCACTATTTCAGTCTGCTGTTATTGGGGATGACAAAGCAAAAATGTTCAGAAGTCAAATCACCAATCGTCTCCAGCTGCTGAGCATGCTGCAGATGGCATTAATAATCGGAGGCTCTGTGCTGTT
Source organism: Mohoua ochrocephala (assembly GCA_013398855.1). Taxonomy (NCBI): domain Eukaryota; kingdom Metazoa; phylum Chordata; class Aves; order Passeriformes; family Acanthizidae; genus Mohoua; species Mohoua ochrocephala. The sequence continues at coordinate 32,578 of VZTA01001370.1, forward strand.
CCTGGCGTTCTTAGGGTCCTATTTCATTTGCAGGTCAAAGAAATTAAAATAAGTAGGTAAGTACTAACAGCTCAGTCCTCAGCAGTGACTTCTCCTCTGGGTTTCAAGAGTTCAGAATCATTACCTATTTAATGGGTTTTTTTTGTTTTGGTTTTTTTTTTTTTTTTGCTAGAAAATTGAGTAGTTGTTCTGCAGGAAATCATCCAGATAATTGGCCTAATGTTTTCAGGTTCTCTTCCCATCCTAAGTCTTTCTGGATGCTCTTAACTCGGGGGAGGGCATTGGGAACTACATCAGAAGAACAACATTTTCATTTGTTTGTTGTGATTTCTTTAAAATCAACATTTTGCCCAAGGCCGTTGAACCGTTCAGAAGTGTGCTCTAGCACCTCTCTGAGACAGAGGCCACACAACTGCACATTCCTGTGCTCTCCCAGGACATCCCCCTGTCTGAGGTTCAGAGAACCCACTGTAAATGGCACTTTCTACTGAGTGCTGGTTTCTCACTTCTTTCTCTCAGTGGTGCATCACTGTCATGTTAGTCTGAACACCTCCTGGACATTCCTGGTCCACAAAGGCAAAATATACTCCCATCAGGGGTAGACTAACCAAGTAGTAGATCAATGTGCTGATATCTGGGGAAACAAACACATTTTGGGAGTTATTTAAAAGAAGTGCGGAGACATGAACGTTATGGTGAAAAGTATGCTATACTAAAGAGATATTCTTAAGATGAAGGCTTATCTTACCATATGCTGAACTCTGATTTTATTTCACTACAGGTAACAAAAGACTTCAGAGGCAGTCAATGTTTAATTGAAATTTCAGCCAAGCAGCTTGTTAAAATTCAGAGACGAAAGGTATGATTCAAGGCACAGTCAATCCACGTGCTATGGAATTCAATAAGTTTTTCCATTTTGAGAAGACCAGCTTACTAACCCAAATAAGCTGATGTTTTCGAAGGTCCACATTTCTGACGTCATTAAAAAGGCCACTCTGGAAACTTTCAAAAAACTTTATTTGAAACTTGTTATACATTTTCAATTGCATTCAAGCAGACTGAAGTTGAGGTGCAGTTGGATTTTAGTCCACCTCCTGCCATTTATGCAACTTGCTACTCATTTTCTTCTGGATTTGCAAGAAAAATGAAAGCCGCTTGCTGATGTTCCGTCTCTGAGCACAGGCTGGGAATGACAACACTTTGGAGCTCATGCTGTGCTCTAGATGCTCTCATTGCAATACTTCTCTCTGTTCCTTCAAGGAATGGAAGCTGCTGCAATAGAACTGCTCTCTGTCCTCTATTCAGGGATGTGAATTGCATTGAATGTGAAGTTTATTATGTAAAGTTACTAACTGTAATACCTGAAGTTTATAAAAGACTTACTAAAATATGTGGTTTATACATTTTATATGGAGATGGCTCATAGATACACCGCAGTCCTCCATATGTTGATGGAGCTCATCGACATTTGGCTCCACAGCTGTTTAATCTGAACCACTCCCTAACTCCCAACTTGCTCCACTGCTCTTCCTGTTTGCCTCTTGTGAGCTTTTATTTCTGGCTCTTGTTTGAACACCAGCCTCTGCACTGCCCTAAGCCCACTGTGCCCGAGGCCTCCCTTGGAGAATGATCTTATCTGTCATCTGACAGGCCAAGAGAAAATATTCCTAAATGCTTCAGAGACAGAAAAGACTGAGATAATGATTTTGATCAAATGTCAGAGGGTTCCACTTGCCATAGAAGCACATAAATGAAAACAGGTAGCCCCAATTACTTACTGGTAAACCATCTGCCACAAGGAAATTTGTGCAACCATTTGTTTAATGAGGTGGATCAGGCAGTAGACAGGTAGCAAAGACTGCTGTCTGCATAAATAATTGACCTTTTCATTTGATCCGAACGCTGTATTTTATTCTGAGAGTCAATGGGGCAAATACAGTGTGTTGTGGGGTCTCTTCTTTTTCCATGGACTCATTAAATTCAGAACAAGAGCCTAAGTTCAGCATTTTCTAGGATTTCTTTATGGACCTTTTGCCCCCTTATTTAAGACCTGCAAGGAAAAAGGGAAATCAAACATGGCCAGCCTCTCATATCCTGCTGTTTGGAAACATGCTACAATGGACTTTAAACCAGAAAAGTTCATCTTGCTAATAAAGGACAGTATCTTTGGCTGGTTATCTTTAGTAAGATGTTCTTACCTTTGGAAATAAAGGGAAAATCCAACTGATTATAATGCTGGTGTTTTATTCCATTGCTCCTCGTGGACAAAGTTTTGTAGCTATCAGTAGAGCTGATGAGTCACAGGAATCCCAAGACATTCTTCTTGAAGGTGAGGTCTGTGAGGTGCATCGCTGCGCTCTCTTTCCAGCCGCGAGCTGGAAATGCCAGCTACCAGGGCAGCTGGTGTGACACTGGAGGGAAGGGCTGCCCGTGTATTTGATTACTCATGGTGCTGGCTAGTCAATGAAAAACACCACCTTTCTCTCATACCCACGTTATTGCTGGTGTCCTATGTGATGGTCTGTTCCCGTATTAGTCTGGGGACAATTTAACACAACTGAATGCATCCCTAGAATCCTATGGACTGCTCAAAAAAGTATGAGGGACAGCTAAAGTCATTAAGCCACATCTCCTTTGAGATAAACACAGCTCTGCTGTGGTTCAAGATCTGACACCAACTTTTTATAATAAAATGTCTTTTGTGCCAGGATCTAACATGAAAGGAACAACAGCAGTGCTCCTGCGGTTTTTGACATGATAACATTTCAGCTTAATTTTATTTGACTTCAAGTACATTGTCAGTAAGTTAGTGTTTGCTTTGCTAGTGTTGTTCAGTGCTATGTGGTGCTCCAGCAGCAGTGAGCAAGCAAGTCAGGCCATGATTTCAAATGTCTCAGGGCCAAATTTTACATGGACAGAACGATATGTTTGTCCATATGTATAATCTCATTGATCTCAATGCAGGTTTGGGCTTTTAGACTATGTCCAGCACCTAGATGGCACTTGAATTATAATTTGTAGTTACTTTATCCAAAGCATCAGTTACAGTTATTGTTAATTCATGATACTAAGGCTAATGTTAACCATTTACATTTGTTCAAACAGTGCAGGGTAAACGTTCATTAGAAATGGTAATGAAAATACAAATAAAATAAAGCTCAAATCTTCTTTCTTGTGTTTAACTGTAAATAAAGCCTTCTGTGTTGAATAACGAAGGTCTTGTGTCTCTTTTCTTGGTATTTTGGGATATGTTTTCTTTTTCTAGAAACTGATTTTGTAAATTGATGAATAACTGAGCCTACAGCGAACCTTGTTAAATCATTGTACTCTGGCACACCCCAACTTCCTAGAAGGGCGTGTTGCTACATGAAACATTAGAAATACCAGTGACATACAACTTTTATTGTGTCTGCTGGTCAGAACACAGTGCTAATAACACCAACATTGTGCATTCGATCCCCGTGTGGGCAATTCATGTAAGAGTTGGATTTGATGATCCTTGAGGGTCCGTTCCACCTCAGAATATTCTGATTCTGTGATTTATGTTCTGGATCACAAAAAGGAGAAGACTGTGTGAAAAAAGGTGAGCACCGGCGTGTCTAACCTGAAGCAATTCTAAAACAGACTCAGGATGCCGAGCTCGGAGAGAGGCCTGTTTTCAACTCCCTTGAGCTGCACGTGTCGGCAGGATGATGTTAGCACATCCAGCTGCACATTACAACATCGTTCCCTGGCTCTGCTGGCCCAGCAGGTCGGGTAGGAGGCAAGACTGGCTATGCTCATGCCTTGTGTTCCCCACCCACCCCGGGTCCTATGTGTGAAAATTGCTGGTGAAAGTCAGATCTGACCCGAGATCTAACAGCCCACACACTTACACCCCAGAGTAGGTGTGCCAGCTCTTGATCTCTAACTGTAATTATGCATTCAAAGCCCGTCTTCAAACCTGTTCTTCCCACCTAGCCTACCACTGTCTGTTAAGGTAATATAAACATGTTACTATACCCTTAAAAAGAAAAAAAATGAATGCCTTCTGTGTTCTTTTAGCTGTGAGAGTAGGCAAGGGCTTATTTTATTGACAGGTGTGCACATCAGCATATTAAAAGAAAATAAATTTAATAACTAATAAAATATGCTTACAGCTTTTTTTTTTTTCCTCAGTAGCCATATAAAAACAGAAACCAGAAAGACAAATGACTTGCGTTTATGTGACTTATGACAAATGCAATCTGCATTTATAAATAAATGCCATTCATTTTCTATTCTCTGTTCCCTCTTTGCCTATCAGTTGGCCCTGATGCTCTGCGGTTTCACCCTCTCCCAGCAGCACCCAAGGGAGGCAGAGATTTACAGCCCAGCCAGACAACACCAGGCTGGGCCCTTTCTCAGTGCTATTTTGTGAGAAAAGAAACCAAATGCTTTGCAGCAGGCGCCACCCAAAGGGCATCCAGGTTTTCACAAGTTCTCCTGCTTCACTTCAGAATAAGCAGTCAAAAATTAGGCTGGCTGTAACTAAGTTTTGCTACCTTTGCCGGTTAACATCACCAATTACAACACTTGTAAAGCAGTACAACAAAAAGTCCATCATAAGTGTCTGCTAGATGACAGATTGTTGAATGCAGCTCTAAGACAAATTTTAATGGCCCTTAATATTCTGGAGTGGTTTGCTAAGACCAGGGTTTCCTTTAAATTCTAGGAAGTGGTGTTTTTATGAAATACATGGTTGATATAAGTAAGCCCACCCAAAGTTTCTGGGACTCTATTTCTTGCCCAGCATCCCTTGTGTAACACCAAGGATGTGTGGACAAATCAGGAATTTCACTGAGCTTTGTGTGTGCTCTTTCATGTGACTTAGATTTTGGAGAGACCTTAAACACATTTGCAATTTAAACTCTACTAAAATATTTGTGTGTAGGACTGGGAAAGTCACAGTTTTGCCCTTACTTAGCCCTCATAATTTTTCCAACTGGAAAGCCCCCATGTGAATGCTTCTGAAGTTAAATTTCTTGAGTGATTTAGCTCCTTCATACAGGAGCTAAAACCAGCAGTAGAAGGTGAAAGCCTGCTGGAGGTGCAGGTTCTCTTGAGTACAGACATTTCCTGTGTGTTTACCACGAATGTGGAAGCATATCCTTTTCCATGCATTCACTCCACAGATGTAACTGTCTTTATACTGGTCAAACACCAGGTCTGTTTTGTAAAATCAGAAGTTACCACTACAATTAAAGCACCCCCTCCACAAACACGCACTGTGTTGTGGCAGGAGCTACATTTTATTCTGCAGTCTTGACAAGTTCACCCTGGTTGTCTTCAGCAGGATAAAATGAAGAACACTATTGACATTCAAAGAGTCACACTGACAGGAAAAAAGGAGAAAAATGTAACCAGGACCCTCTAATTATTTCCATTTTTCCTATGAGCAGTGGGGAGTGCATTAAGAAAGAACTTTTGGCCAAGCATATATTTTAATTCAATGACAAGTCAGTGCACTTAAGAGCTTAATTCAGGAAATCTATTCCAGCAGACATCTAATCTTCCAGGCAGCAGACAAAGACTTCCCTGAGCATCTAGGAGCATCGCCTGCTTTGCTGAATGGATGTACATCATGTCTTCTTGGTACAATCCTGAAGAAGTCTAATAGACTTACACAATTTTTCTTGCAGTAAAAATAAGTTAATCGCCAGAGATATCAGCCAGAATGTGGAATATGTGCATTCCAAAAACTCCTATTCTATTGTGAATCCATTTGGATTACACTAATTCAGATGAAGAGTATGCTATGGTTGAGTTTATTTCTTCACAGGAAGCTGAAGTCCTAGAGGAAGATGATTTTTAATCCTCAAAGATGAAGGGGATTTTGGCTCTGTTTGGATACTGGTTGATAGATAGAGGACTCTTCATGCTGGTTTTAATTCTTACAGGGTTAAAATCAGAAGTAGTCAAAAAACCTAGGGCCAGAAACTCTTGATCTTCCTTTCTATCCTGGTGCAGAAACTCTTAATGCAAGCGCTAAATGCATCTTCTCCTCAAGGAAGGAGAAAGATGGATCAATTTTTGGAGTTTAGATGATCTATTTCTTAGTACAGCAGATTTTATGAATCCAGATGAAAAGCCAGACTTTTTTTTTTTTTGTGTTTCACCTGAATTCCCTTCTGGGGTCAAGCCCTTAGGCGTTGGAGCACCAACTATAAAAACATTTAAGTACTTCTGTTTAAGGCTGCTTTGACTCCACAGTGGGTGTTCTGGTCTGGAATTCCTGAGTGAAGAGGCTAGTGGTCCCTGAAATTTTACACAAAAATAAAGAAAGGCAAGTATACACAGATGGTTCAGTATGACAATGCCTCATGCCACTGCAAAACCTTTCAAGAGTGTATTTAACTCAAATTCATCTGCTAAAAGAAAGAGAGTCCTGCAATCCTTACTTCACAGCTTCAGGAACACGAATGATCAGTGGCCCTGGTTGTGGTGGTAGAGGTCAGATCACATCAAAGCTTCCCAGATAGCAAACGAAAGCTGTTATTCCATAATATCTAACATCTCATTATTCACTAAAAGCTGAAAATTGAATCTTAATAACATTCTCACAGTGGACTGAGACAGAACAGATATATGAGTTTAAACTATTCATGAGTGGTTCTACCTCGAATTAGTATGTTCGATTTTGTATTTCAGCCTCTCTAATGCAGCACACAGTTTAGGCAACTATCTCTGATCAATCAGATCTGACTGAGACCTGTTAAAAGGTTTTATGAATGTTTAAATTTTTGACAAGTGGTTAAATTCACCTATTTGGTCTTCAACTCGAAGAGACCAGAAGTTCTCAGTGTTGCACAAAGGATGATGAAATATGTTTACAAGCACAAAGGTGTATTTGTGGTGTCCATAACTTGTGGCATAGAGCAATTGTAACAGTAACTCTTGCAAAACAAAACCCAAACAAATATGGGAGGTGGTGGGAGGACAAGAAATGACAGGGCTCCCTTCAGATGAATATCCTTTTCGGGACATCTTTTCCAGTAAAGCATTGCCTGTAAATACTGTTTTCAAAGTAACTGTAGTTACATCTTATCTTGCTATTGTGCCATTGCTTTCCCTCCCTCATTGTGCTAAAAGACCTGGCTCAGATGTACTTCAGTCTGGAACAGATTTTGCAGCTCTAATGGGCTGCTGAGCCTTGTGTGTGTACATTTCTGGGAAATGCTAATTGTCTGTTTCAACAACTCATCTACTGTGCTCTACTTTCTTCCTAATATATGGCTTTAAAGTAAAAATTACGAAGCGGGAAATGAAATACAAATCCAGGGAGGAATAAAGGGCATCTCACATGGTGATGGGAATGACTTTTGACAAAACCCAACTGAACAGCCATATCAGCAATTCTTGAGTGCCCCCTTGCAAAGTAATGAGGATAACAGCACTCTGGAAGACTGTGATAGGGAGAACAGCTGCAGATGCAGGTAGGGGTGTGCAGGCTGATAACTATAAAGTGAAAGGCAGGGTGAAGAGCTTCACGAGAGGAACTAAAAAGCTGAACACAGCAAGCCTTGGACACTGCACAGGTTGAGACACCACGAACTTCATATCACTAGTGAGTTTTCTGCCCACCAGCCCCAAACTGCTCACTACCGATTGCTCTACCAAGTGTGGGTGTGTGCCTAACATGTGCAAACCAACCAGGGAAAGCAGGAATGCTCAGAACAGTTGCCTATCTATATAAATGCAATGTATCTCAGGACAACTCATTTTTTTATTAGTATCTAGTTTAGGAAGGCATGGGTCTTACATTGAGTCCATATCATACCACTTGTCACTCATGGATACCTCAAATATCCCAGAGGATGTCATGTGGGAAGTCTTGCTAGATAATTTTACGATCATCTTCTATACCTGCAGTCTTCAGGACTGGGCTTTTAAACACAGTTACTGAGCTGAAAACCAGGCAGAAAGAGAGGTCATGAGTACAGGAGGCCATAAAAGTCCTGTGGGAGGTTAGTCACTTAGACTATATGTCTAGCTTTGGCAGAGTCCCTCTGAGGCAGCTGCCTTGCCTATCCCCCCCATCCCAGACCCCTAGTCCTTCCCTGATGAGCAGCCAAGTTACATTATTCACTGGTATAGGACCAGGTATGTAAAATTTAAATCCTTCGCTGTTCTGTCTTCACACCTGAGCCCTTTTATTGTACCTCCCCTAAACCTCTTTGTAGGCAGAAGAAATTAATTGCCAGGGTTGCCCAGCTAAATAATTCAGGAGCAATTTTCTATTAACTTAATGTCCTGGAGTGACTTTATCTCAAACCAGGACACTTGTTTTGCTAATCTCTTCTAAGTTTTCTTTTCACGGTCACTTCTTGAATATTCCAAAACAGTGTTTTGGAAGAAATGCTCTCTTGTAGCCTGAAACCCTGAATGCCGTGGTTAGATACAAAAAGGCATATTTTACTATTTTGACAATATTGAGGGTTTTAGTTGTATTGAGTTTGTGTGGCAAGGTTTTGATGACAGAGGGATACAAGGGTGGCTTCTGTGAGAAGCTGCCAGATGCTTCCCCCATGTCTGACAGAGGCAATGCCAGTTGGCTCCAAGATGGACCCACTGCTGGCCAAGGCCGAGCCCATCAGTGACAGCGGTAGTGCCTCTGGCATAACATAGTAAAGAAGGGAAAAAAGTTGCTGTGCAGAAGAAATTGCAGCTGGAGAGAGGAATGAGAATATGTGAGAGAAACAGCCTTGCAGACAGCCAGGTCAGTGGAGATGGAGAGGAAGGATGTTCTCCAGGTGCCGGAGCTGGGTTTCCCCTGCAGCCCCTGGTGCAGCCCATGGTGAGGCAGCTGTGCCCCTGCAGCCCAGGGAGGTCCACGGGGGAGCAGAGATCCACCTGCAGTGTGGAAGACCCCATGCCAGAGCACATGGATGCCCGAAGGAGGCTGTGGCATTGTGGGAAGCCCATAGTGGAGCATGTTTGCTGGCAGGACTTGTGACCCTGTGCCACACTGTAGCATTGTGTTCCTGAAGGACTTCAGCCCATGGAAGGGATGCATGCTGGAGCAGTTCACGAAGAGCTGCAGCCTGTGGGAAGGAACCCATGTGGAGGGCTGTCTCCCATGGGATCGAGCCCGCCCTGGAGCAGGAGAAGACTGTGAGGAGTCCTTCCCCCAAAGAGGAAGAGGCAGCAGAGCCAACGTGTGATGAACTGACCAAAACCTCCACTCCCTGCCCCCCTGTGCCACTTGCAGGATGGAAGTAGAGAGCTGGGAATAAAGTTATGGCCAATAGGAAGGGAGGGGTGGGGGACAGGTATTTCTAAGATTTGGGTTTATTTCACATTACCCTACTCTGATTTAATTGATAATGCATTAAACTTGTTTCCCCGAGTCAGGTTTATTTTGCCCAGGATGGTAACTGGTGACTGATCTCTCCCTGTCCTTACCTTGACCCTTGAGCCTTTCATTGTATTTCCTCTCCCCTGCCCAGCTGAGGAGGGGAGGGATAAACTGGCTTTGGTAGGCACCTGATGTCCAGCCACAATGGTCCACATGCATCCATGCAGCAAAGCTTGGGAATGCCACACGCTCGGCAGAAGCAGCAGAGATCAATGCTTTACAACTCTCTGAGTCACGGTTCACAGTGTAAGAGTAATGTGCAAACTGTGGAGCACTCCCAAAGGCAAACAGTGAAAAAATTTTGAATGAGAAATGAGAGTTTCATATTTGCATTCTATTTTCAAGCAAATACTGAGCTGAAAGAGGAAACACTGTGCAAGGGACACCCGCAGCTTGTTCTTTCTGTATTTACAGGGAGGGAGTACCGAGGACTCTTCCTTGAGTTTTCCTACATCCAGAAAAGGAAAATGAGAGAGCTGAGACTTTCAAATTTCTCCAACTGTGCCCTCACAACATTGATTCCTGCTCCTTTAGAAAAAAAAGGAAGGAGACTGGGGAGTTCTAATAAGACTTTCTTTCTTCCGTTGCATAATAATCGCCCAGCTGAACATTTCTGAACCCTCTGCTTCCGATCCCATTTGTTTAGTGCTGGGAATCTCAGCTTCCCAGTTTCGTCATGCAGTCTCAGTGATGTTCACTAGATGGCAATGCAATATCTAGACAGCTCCAAATTCTCCAAATATCCTGAAATATCCTGTCCGGAATGGCTCACCCTGCGCCGGGTTTTGGGTGGACACACTTGGACGTGCTGAGCCTTCAGCTGAGGACCCCATAATTTCACATTAATCCAGAGCATAATAAATACACCTCACATCACTGCCTCACACAGTGTGGATGGTTGCAACATTTCCACAAGAAAAAAATTTTATAGAGCCCTTACCACACCATCAGAGCATCAGCTCTCACTTTTCCTCCTTTTCTCCATCCAAAAAACTCACCTGCTGTGATTCTCCCTGCTTCCTGTGGCTGTAAGGACACCTGACCATGACCACAAGCATTTCATCTCAGTTTTACTAGAGATGCTGTCATGTCTGGAAATGGCTCTGTATGTATTTATGTAATTTTGCATTTAAGATATTTGCTTAAATATGGATGCAATATCCCTCACAGATATTCTGTTGCAAATGAAGGCTCTAACCATTAAATGGTATATTGCCTTTACTGCAGGACATGTTTGGTTGCAGAGAAAGGAGGCTATGTTTCCATTTTTTGTATATGGGAAGAACAAACATATTAACAAAAAAAATGGCTAGATGTTTATAGGTCGGGAAAGCATATGATAACAATACACAATTAATAAGACGCCCATGATAGCAGTCATGAATGACTGGAATAAAAAAAAAAAACCAACATGGAAATTGCAAACTTGACTTCTAGCCTGCCTTCAAAAATGTGTCTACAGAATGTTCTGTAGGGTTTTCAGAGTAAGCACGATATGAGCCATTTCTGACCCTTATTGTCAAACCAACAGTTAAAGCCCTGGTGAGAAGCAGCACCTCAGCAAGCTGGACAGGTCTAGTTGAAATTATGGTTAGACTACTATTCGCCTGTGTCCAGTATTTATGGAAATAATGTATTTATCTATCCTTCTTTGTGTATTTTTCAAACCTAACATATATGTACTTCATGGAGTTATGAAGATAGGAGAGCAGTCTCCTTTTTTTAGAAAATCAAACTTATTAAAAATGTTTATTTCTTTTGGTAACAAAATTGTTCAAAATATAAAAGGTTTTTGACAAGAAAATTGAAAGGATTTCTCAAAAATTTGCTTTCCTCAAAATAACAATTTTTAATATATTTATTTCAAATAATTTTTTTTTTGTATTGATGTAATTCAGGGCAAATATGAGAAATTTTGAGTCCTCCCTGAAATTCAATCATATTTGAATTGAAGATATCATCAAAGAAAGAAAAATAAGTTTTTGTTGGGTTTAACCACCTTGATTTCCAGGACCGATTATCTGTGGTTGTGTGGAAGGATGATATGTATATCTGTTTGTGATTTTACATATAATTACTGACACAAAGAGAAATGTTGGGAGTCTCTGCCTGAGAAATCACGGGCTAGGATGTCTCATATCAGTGAGATGACATCCTAATACATAGAGGACCCTTTGAAATGATGGAATATCAGCTTGTTTTTCAAAATCAAACAACTTGAATTATATGGACAGAGAGTCAGAACTAAAGCCTAAGTCATTTCGCAGAGAAATAAGGACCAAGATGTTACATCAGAAGTTCTCTGTGCTGCTAAACAGTCAAGGTGCCAGATGCTGGGCTTGTTCAGGGTTCCCTCTCTGTTTGTATTTGCAACATGCATATGTGGATGCCCTAAAGTTATGGTTTCAGTTGGCTGGCCTACAACTGGTATGAGGAGCATACTGAATGTAAGCGTGTAACACTCTATGTTATGGAAGTTTCTGCTGACAATTTTAGAACGAGAATTCAATACTAATTTTACTGTAATCTAGTATAAAATTTCTCTTCTGGCCTTTTCATATGTATATAATTACCATATCGGTCTTTTCATAAATTTTAAACAAGAAACCTCTACCTTTGACTACTAACTGAAATTAGTTTTTGGCACACCTGCCTTTCACTGAAGAAAATTGAGTTTTAAATAGCTTTACGCTTACAAACTGAACTTGGCACAGTGATAATCCTGTGGGACCTGGTACCAACCGTAGTGAAGGCTTTTGTGTTGTGTTGTGCTTTAGAAACTTGTATCCATTACCCAAATTAGCTCCAGGAATGAGCTTTGCAGCAAGTCTTCCCTGACTGAAGCTCAGCGCATGGTAGTTTATCTCCCTGATGAAGACTAAGCCTTCATGCTGGGTGCCTGGAGGGCAGGGAGAGCATTTCCAGGTCTGAGTAGGTGGTGGAGGCGTTTTAAAATGACAGATTTACAATGTGCGTAAAAAATTCTCCATTATTTGCTTTGCCAAAGGAGATTTCATAGGCAGCTGCCATCATGTGAATTCATCTCCAGCTGCTGTCTCGCTGGGGAGCACACACAGCTGCTGAGGTACAAAATACTGTCTTTCGCTGCTTCTGTCCCGTCACTCTGCTTCCCCCAGCCCTCAGCAGTGGCTGCCGTGGGATCCTCCAGCCAGGCATTGACAACCAGCAAAAAAAGCCGTATTGTGAAGCAGAAGGCACTGCACGCGTGACATCATTACTGCACATCCACAAGAACAAAAAATAGAATTGCTTCACCTTGTACAAGGCTGGAACTCTCCATTACACCATCTGCAAACACACCCATGATATCCTGTGCTACATCACACTCTCCTCACCCATTTCTTCTGCCTTGATAACCACCCATTGTTTTGATAATCATTCCAGCTCCCTGCACAACCTTTCCCAGAACCCCCAAATAATTGGTGGTGAGGCTTTAAAGTCAGATGGCAGTGAGGCAACAGAAACACATTTCGGAAGATAAAAAGTACTGTGGCCCTTCAGTTGGGTGCAGCCTCACACTCTTAAGCAACTTTACTGTCATGAGTAAACAAAATAAAAGCAAAAGCAATAGGGGGAAATATGCACAAACGTGTTTTTGGATGTGGTCTGTATTTTTCCCTGCATAATTCAGCCCCATACGCAAGACTGATAACATCTTTAATTTCCCACCAGCCTCTCTGTTTGAAGAAGCCTTGGTTTCAGTAAAAATATGAGTGTCCGGGGCTTTTCTGCATGGAGTATTAGCTATTCATTCAGTGTATGCCAACAGTTTGGTCAGAGCATAGGGCGACATTTCACTGCAGAGTGCTGTGGAGCCTGAGATGGGCAGCCTCATGTCCTGGCAGCCAGACTGCAAAAGGCGTAGGCATTTCCTGGTGTCATAAATTTCTGAACATTACAAGATTAGGGAAAGGATTGGAAAAGAGTCACAGGTTTCTTGGCAGGACTGAGGCGTTTTATAACTGTGCTACCAAAAGATAAAAACCCTTTACACCTTTTCCAGGCCATGGTCCCTGCTCTTGGTGGTCGCAGGTGGGACTCAGAGAGGGACCTCCCTCAGGCAGCAGTACTGTCTTCTGCAGCTTAAACCTCCATGGGCAGGGCATGAACAGCACAAATGTTCACAGAGATCCAACTGCTGCAGCACTGCTTACATCTGTGACTTCTAACAATTTCAGCGGCTCTTAAACAACAGTTAGTCAGCTACCCCTGGACCTTGGGCCCAAGGCTCAGGTTGCTTTGGTTGTAATGAGCTGTGAAAATGTGAGCCCAGGATAATGGATCGTAATGCCTACAGACACTCACCTAATCCAAAGAGCAGCTGAGGAGTAGAACCCAAACCTACCTACAGTGGATGCCATTTAAACAGCACAGGCTTGGATGGCAAACCACACGTGAACTACTGCACACGGTGACCTGCTCTGCCTTCGAGTAGATGGCCCACCCCATCTCCCACAAATCCATTACTGCAGTCAGTGCCAGTTCAAGACATTTGGCCTTAATGGTAGGTTTCTTGCAAATGAAAATTCATCCGCTTTGTCTTGTTTCTGCGTTCAGAGATTGTGCTGCAAACGAGAAGGTATGAAAGCAGCAACAATTTAGCAAAGCTCTAAATAATGCCTCCCAGGAAAAGATTTTGCTCTTTCTTTTATGCTTTTTTCTACTGAAAATTAGTGGTTTGTAGTCAAAAGTTAATAAATGTACCAGCTTTAAGCATCTGGAGAAATCATAGTCCAAAATAAATCGTATGCTTTACGTATTGTTTAGCTCTGGTGTGGTCACTTGATTCCTGAGGAATGAACACATTCTGTGTGTGTAGGACAAACTCTTCACCCTAAGAATGCAATCTAGCAAACACCAGCTGTCTAGGGTTTTAGCCAACAGAACAGGAGAAAAAAAAACAAACTAGAAAGCTGTATTTACAGCTGCATTAACACTTAATAACATGAATTTCTTTCAGACTCAAGAACAAAACTGACCTTTAAGAGTAGCAAACTTGGAATATAAATGCAAAACACAGCCTGATTCTGAAAGCTCTGATAGAAAACAGGTTTTATTCTTACAGTGCTTGTCAAGCCTTGGACTTGGAACCACAAAGCTCTTTGCTCGCAGAGCATTTCCAGGCAGACGATAAATCTGCCTGCTTTGTGCAGTTTGATATTACAGCACGGCTCGTGCAATTCTTTTAAGCAATGAAAATACGCCCTAGACTGCAAGATTGTGTCACAGATAAAGGAGATCCCTCTTGCATTGTTTTTCACAAGGATGCTAAGGGTATTGAAATGCTCCAGGCTCATGCACATATGGTCACTTATTGATTCACTCTGTAGATCCAGTTACAGCAAGTGACATTATATGCTCTCCTCCCTAATTACTTAATGAAATCCCCTTGGGCTGCAACAATTTCCATATCAAAGTGGGTGGTTCATGCATAAATATAATGACTGGAGCTGAAGCAATTCTTTTAAAAGCAGTGGCATAAGGCCAAAGGCCATTTCCTCCAATTAAATTAGGTAATTTAAAATCAAGTTTGATCAGGTGCCGTGGTCACAGAGGTGTGCTGGGTAGTCTGAGTTACTTGTCAGAAAGAACGTTAAGTTTGTGTATCTCCTCTGTCGCAGTGGTCTGGAAGCTGAAAAAGGCGGAGGCAGCAGTTCCTGGGAGCAGATCCCCAGCAACATAGCGAGGTCAATGATCATTCAGATGTATCTGCCCAAGTCAAGCAACTTAGTTATCACTGCAGGCTTTCAGCTGTCCTGCTCTGTGACTCCTGCGTCTTCCCTGCCTTGCTGACCTAGAAGGAGGCCATCATCTGTGTATCTGGCCAGGGGCAAGAGCAGAGGACTGGCCTGGGACCTCTAAGTGCTGTCACAGTGCAATACGAAAGAAGCAGCTCCACTCGCAATATTTGCTGTGCTTAGGGCTGCCCAGCACTAGAGAGAAAGTTTTGGGTTTTATCTCGGAATTAGTCGTTCATGTTGCTATGTGTATCATGGGACCTACCTTCAGGAGAACTCTCTTCAGTATGCTGCATCTCTCTCTGGATGCCTAAATCAAAACTCCCACTTGACCTACTTCCTGGCCGCAATCAGCCGAGTGTCATCTGCCCGCAGGTGAGCACAGCAGTCACCTAAGCTCTCAGGAGTTTTGAGGATTTCCCCAGCAGGTATTATTTGGATTAAAAAGTATGAATCTGTAGTTGTTCTCAGATTATGTACAAGCCCAGTTAAACACATCCAGAGGAAGAATCCTTTCTTCCTCCCTTTTCAGTCACAGGTCGTGGCCTAACTCAAATGCCAATCGCTCCCCAACTGGAAGAGATTTTATTTGCTTCTCTCAACCAGACTGAGATCAGCTCTCTTGTTGCATCTTGAGCAGGGGTATCTAAGTATCTCGTGCTGACGTTGTTTGGCTTTGCATGAGAAAAAAGAAAGGAAAAAAGGAACCTCACAAGCCTCGGTTGCACAGTGTTCAGGACTGTCACCTGACAGACAAACTAACACTCTGCTCTCTTTGAGCATTTAAACCTCCCTCTTGTACTGATTACTCTGAAAATCCAGCCCAGAGCTTCCTTCTAGTCCATACTGCACAAAGCAGCCCAATGTTGTGGCGTGAGACTTGCTCAACACCTCTTGCTCAAGAGGGAGGACTGACAGCAGCAAGTCCTGAATGAATGAAACAACGAGATCTGCATTCATGTGACACATCCTTCTGCAATAATTTGAAACTTACTCCTGCAGAAAGTGTGTTAATGTTTATTTGAAAGCCCTTTGACCTCATTGAGGTATTATTTTCCTCAGTGTATTGGGCAATAAACAGCTGTATCAATATTACCTTAATGGGAAAGTGTTTTCTCTGTATCAGTTCTCTTTTTTGTATGTGTGTTTTCTCCAGCACATGGGCTGCAAAAAAAATCTCTTTGTAAATTCAGATTTAAAACTAGAAGCGAAAGGGAACCTGTTGCTATTTTACAAACATGCAGCCACATCCCTGGCAATGGCTGAACTGCGGTCAGTTTGCTCGTCTCACTGGAAATCACTGTGCAGTGGTAGGATGCTCCTGCAGGCTTTGCAGCGGTCAGCTAGCACACGCCAGCAAAGTCCAAATCATCTTCCCTAGCCTAGTTATAAACTACCAGCTATTGTTTGCTTACAAGCAGAATATGAGGGCTGTATAGATATATATTGTGTTTATTTGCTATAACTCATTTTTCAGCAGCCTGCATCCTTTTTTTATCTTTGTGGATATGCAATGTGGGGTCAGTGGTGATAAGAGAACCTGAAAATATTTGAGGTTAAATGTCCTTTGAGACTTGCATTTTCATTTCAGCTGTTGCTATGCGTGTGTAGCTGTCCACAGACCAGAGTGTGAGATTTGGAATGACATATTCATTTTGAATTGCAACCAATTTTCTGACCGGCCAAATGAAAATATAAATTCAGGCTGTGCTCAACTGTGTCTGCAGCTCTGCCATATTAATTAAATTACGTGTTTCTTTGAGTCAGTGGACCCAAGTGAGTTACAGACAAACAAGCAAAGAAAAACACAGAACCACCCTGCAAAGACAGTTAGAGAGATCAAAGGTCAAGATTTGTGGCAGTAAGAAAAATTAAACTGCACAACTGGTAGAAATTCCTTTCTTAAGGAAGACAAAATTACTTTCAGAGGTACAAAGCCCTAGTACATTGCCAAGTAGCTGTAACCTATGGCAATGGAAAGGATTTTAAAAATTTACATTTTTAAAAAATTTTATCCTTAAAATCAACTCACTATTTAGTTAGTGGTGCAGTTAATAGTTTCTAGTCCAGGACTGAACTGTAGAACTGGCTCATTTCACAATTTTTAAGTGTGGAGGCACATTGTAAACCCAAATTTTAAGTAGTCTCTGCTCAACTGTAAGAAGAATGCGAGCCATATGCTTGTTAATGTAATGCAGCATGTTCTAGCACCATCTAGCCAACTTTAAAGGCAACTTCAAGGCAGCAAACAGGTCCCAACTGCCACAATTCATCAGACTGGAAATAATGGTGTTGCTGTAGTCGATGGACTAAACAGCACAGTCACAGGACAGCCAGGGTTACAAATTCATCTGTGTCTCTCCGTTTTGTTTATGACTGCACCCATTCCTGAAAAAAATGTGGTTCTTCCTACAAGGGGGAACATCCAGTGAAGAAACTGTTTAGCAATCTTTCTAATCACCCAGAGTAGAGGAAATAATCCAGGGCTCTGGAGTATGGAGAGAAATAAAATTATCACAGTTATGACAGAGATTTGTCAAATAAAATCAATGTCAGAATGCATTTTAATTTCTACATAATGTCAGAATGTGTAGGAGATAATTTTATTCTAATTTTGGGTTTTGATTTTTTCTTAAAGTTACTGAGACCATTTTTCTCCTTATCTATCTATCTATCTATCTATCTATCTATCTATCTATTCTGAATATTTTCTCATTACTGTGTGTTTGCAATAATCTAAGTTTGTGTATGGCAACTATGGCCATAGTAACCTAAAATAAATAACACAGAAAATAAATTTTCTTCGCAGTGATTTGGAATGAATTTATGAAGAGAGTTTATATATCACCCTTGACCAGGTGGTGAGAAAGATTTCCAATTCAGAAGACCCTGGACACAGGAAAAGGAGTCTGAGCATGGTTCTCAGAAAGCTGAATCCCACAGGCCCTATTCAGCCCTCGCTCATCCAAGCTGAGTAACGTCAGTAGGAGTTTTCACTAGGAACCTGGCTTAAGGAACTGAGCAAGGGACTACATCAGACTGGGCTGCAATTTAATAAGTCTTCAAGGAAATACTTGCTGAATCCTTCCTAGGATGTGTGGATAGGAATTGCTAGTTTATGAGTGCTTTAGCCAAGGAGTTTATGACATTGAATGAGACTCAGGGTATTTTAGCATGAACTGCCTTGACTTGAATTCTGGTTCTTACATGAATTATATGTTTTCTGCTTTTTTCCAGTAGCTAAATTTCAAGTTGAAAGTATATTGCACCTTGTTTAGTGAAATAAAGGTGTGCAGCATGCTATAAACATTCAAGAAACTATTTTCCCATCTTGCAGCTGACAAAGGTCACTGCCAAGCATTATTTGCAAATCAGAGCTCCTGGTTGATGCACCAACCTTCCAAGTGCTGTGCCCTTCTTTGGCATGCTGGTATGACCCAACTCTGTGCAACTTAGTGCTCTGTCCTCATAGAGGGACTTGAAATAATGGCCTAGACCCCATGGTTGTTTTGCAAAATTCTCGTGATGAAAAGCAGCTGTGAATTGACTTAATCAACCAGTTAAATGGTGGTTTTGACTGCCTCAGCTTCCTGGGACAGCACAGAGTAGTTTGAGTAAACCGAAGGAGAGGCCCAGAGTTGCCAGTCTGAGGCAAAGCAAGGGGGACCACGCCGTTTCCTTCTCTGCCCGTGCTGACAAGTAAGGCAAAATCTGGTGTAAACAGGGCCGGGGGGATGCAGCATTTGGCATGGCACGACGCTGTCTGCCACACTCAACTCTGCCTTCACAGCCAGGAACAGCTCAGTCAACAGCAGTTACTTCAGAGGTTTCCCTCAGAGTGAGATTTATTCTTGGCACCCCAACCTGAGTGCTCTCAACGCAGGAAGGCTTGTACCATTTCCAAGATTTCTGCTGGCTGAATTTACAGTTGGCTGGAGGATACAGGGGAAGTTTCTGTTCAGCTTATATGGTTTTCGCCATCGTGTCGTTAGCTCCTTTCAAAATAACAGCTTGCCTTCTTGACAGGAACGAATAAACTGGCAAGGCAATTCTTTCTTTGTTAATTTCTAGCTGGTCTCCAGCAACACTACAAAATGAACCGTCTCTAACTCCATTTAGGGCTCCTTGGCCAGTGTGTGCTGCACCACAACAGCCCCTCTGCAGGGAGATGACTAGCGTTCTCCAGAGGGCCAGGTGGTTACCAAATGGCACCAAACAGCATTCCTTGCTTCTGGAGCCCTGGATAGCTCACCAGGCATGGTATTCTCTGCTTTAACCATTTCCTGTTAGCTCAGACATCACTAGGTGCAAGGCACAACACAGGACAGATGCATGCATAGGAAAAACCCATATATAGGTAAATATCATTAATCTTTCTAATCCTTAGAAAACTTGCAAAGGGAAAAAAACTTGTAAGCTCCTTTTTGCCCCATATATGTGAAGGAGGCACCTGGATTTGTTGCTGTAATAATAAAAGTCATCTTTCTCTTCTGTGGCAAAGGCTTTTAATCTTTCCCTCCAAAGAAAGCAGCCTTAGGAACAATTTTTGAGCTCACTGTTTTGGATAGCATGGAATAATTATTTTTATTATTGACCTGAGTTATAAAATAATTTCTCCTACAGGTAATTTAACTGAAGGTGTTTTAAGACTGGCAATCTGAAAAATAGATCAATATAATCTATTGATATTTTTTATCTATATCCTTTGCTTTATCTCAAGTTCTCCAAAACAAAGTGCCTTTAGCTAGGGTACTTGTAGTGTCAGGCATGGAATAAAGAGCACTCTGCAATATGAATGTAGTGCTGAAAAAAACAGAACAAAATATTATTTTCATGTTTCTTCAGTGTGAGCATACACACGTAGCTAGCAGTCTAGTTACAATCCTAGTTCTTAAGCTCAAAGGCTACAAACACCTTGGAGGTGTTTTATACTTTTTGTATTTTGTTTGCTAACTGACACTACAAAGCAAAGAAACTTGAAGCAAATAAAGTGCAGCATCTTTTGAAGATTATAATAGGGAATATATTTCAGAGTATTGGTGTGAAAAGGGATTGTAATGAAAACAGTTAAATTAAAGTGGGACTATTAGCCTGAGTTCAGCTGAGGAAAGGAAAAAGAATAAAGAAGAGTCCATACAGAGAAGCAAGGGTAGAACCCTAGAGGAAGAAAAGCTTTTGAAGGAGAAAACGGCTTAATTTTTAACCAAAATTAAAGGGGGCATAAAAGCTCTTGAAAGGGCTCAACTGGAATCTCATTGTGAGCGCTGAAAGGACCTTAGTCTTGGTGAGCTTTGACCTATGGGAAAATTGGGCTTTCAAGGCTAATTTAAGAACAATATTTTTCTATCATATAACAACATGCAGTAGTGAGGAAATGTTCACAGTGTTCGTGTAAGGACCATGGCATGTTCCATTGCTGTTTATTTCTGGGGTCCTGTTCTTCTCCTCGTGTCATTTTGAGCAAAGCCTTACACATGTTACAAGGTTTTTTTTCCAAATATTGAATCAATTAATGAAATTTCTTAGGCAGATATCATAGGCAAAACTGTATGTAATACAGCTTTTACTGAGGTCTTATTATACAAAAAGCCTGAAAGGATGCCCTGGACATCATGTCCTAAGTTGTCAGCCTGAAAAAAATATAAACTGCATGGCTCTTAGGGGACTTTGAAATGCAGACAGGGAGAGCAGATACTGGAAAAAGGACTACTGCAAAGAGCCAAGGAACAGCGACTATCCAAAGGGTTGTGAACCTAAGGTTAAGCAAATGCATTTTTCTTATTCCTTCCCCATGCTGCATGTTGCTGTACAAGCTAGAAAACAATCTTTTTTATCAACTCTCATTTACCATAGACAACAACAATGGCCATTTTTTAATTTGGCTTTTTTTCCCCTAAAATCCTTTGGAAAAAAATATATATGGCTTTATAAAATGCTGGATATGTTGAAATCCCTTGGCCTAAGCTGTCTTGAACGTGGAGCTCAGCAAACATTCAGGTTCATTTATAAGGCTGGCGTATGAGGCTGTTCATTTATAAGGCATTCAGATCAGGAATAATGAAGCTGATAGAGTGCTAAGAATACACAAATGCTGTTTGCTTTGTAAAGCTGTATATGGAATCCAATAATGAGTCCTGGGATACAGGATAGTCTATCACTGTAATTATTTGTTGACTGCTGAGCCAGCTGTGTTGAATTTGCTTCTTGGAGTGATCAGAATGCCAAAGCATCTTTAAATCTCAGTCTTTAGATTAGACATGTTAAACGACAGCACATTTTTTACTACTTACACTGTGCTAGTCCTCCTGATGCTAAAAGGAAGTTCTTGTTGAGATGGTACAGAACAAGGTAAGTTAGAAAGGAGAGTGAATAGAAGAGCTTTTTGTTGACCGATTACTTATCTTTAAAATGCTCTCAGAGATGGTAACTGCAACACCTGCAAGCTGTTGATGTCTTGGGACTGTGAGGACCGGAAAAAGAAAAGGACATACATTAATGTTAAAGACAGGTAAGTACTGCATGGAAAGAAAAGCTCCTCTGCATGCAGGTAGCTGTATGTATGCACGTATATCTGGGACCTGCTGGTGAGTATCTGTGAGGACTTTTACTTGGCCTGATAGCGTATGAAGTCACTTCTCCCCAGAGTACCTTGGAGTGCATGAGAAGGGCTTAGCAAACCACTTCCAGGGCAAAGGAAAAAGAAGCACTGGTCTCCTGAGACCCAGTCCACTGCTTTAGGCAAAAGCCGCAATGCCACAACCTGGTTTTTTACGGCCTGCACCACAGAATTTAATCTGCTAAATTTATTCCAGAGGCAACAATTAATTCCATAGGCAACAATAATCTGGTATCAATGGGAGCCACACCAGTGTTGGCAGTCTCTCCTGTGCAGACAACATTTTTCAGTGGTCGCCTCCAGGCTCCTGTGGCTGCCTGGAGGAGGCCGTGCTTGACGCTGCTCAGTCCCGTGAGGAAGTGCCTGAGTTCTGCATCCTGCATTTACTCAAAGGGAAGCCTTAGAAATGTCTTGCCACCAGAAGGGAGACCTTAAACAAGTAGTAGTTCCCAATGGAGGAAAAAAAAAAAGTGATCTAACAGACATTTGAAAGACAAGGCAGAAGCGTCGGACCCTCAGAGTTCTCACATCTGATGTCCAGAGAAGTCCCATGTCTTGTTTTGCCACTGCTTGGAGCCAAGTAATCAAAACCTTAAGTGCTGAACCCTGCAGGAGAGGGCAAAAAAGAGTCAGGGAAGAAGATCAGCAAAAGACAACTGAGCAGGATGGACAGAGGATCAGACATGGGAAAGCTTTCTCAGAGTGTAAAACTCTGTAAATGTCCATCTGTTTTGGAGCCTTATCCAGACATTTCCTACAACATGTGGGAGTGCTTGAAAACTCAGCTTCTGACCCAGGCTGGTCTGAGTGCTGAGCAGGTAACTATCCAATATCAGCACATCTAGGAACCAGCCAGCACGGAAATCCTGGAGTGAGGTCATCTTATCCACTCACACCTCATAAAGCCTTACAGCAACCTATCTATCTGGGAAATCAAAATCCACGTTTAACGATTCAGAACCTTGTTGAGAAGGTCAGTATTTGTGACATCTAATTTTCAATTATTATCCCAAAGAACCGAAGAGGACCTATGCTTTCTTGTTAAAACCCATCTGGACAAACGGCCAGTAAGAAGAGCAGCAATAACACTGCTCGGATGATAGCTGCAGGAAAAGGGAGCACACTGTAGGTGTCAGGCAGGTTATTTCACTCCAAGTACAAGCCAGGAAACTGAGAGAGAGCTGTGACTCCCTGTGGTGCAATCCCAGCAGCCTGTCCTCCCTGCAGGGATACCTGGAGAAGGCCAGGAGTCTCAGCTGAAAAGAATCAGGATTTCACAGAATGTGCTTTTTTCTTTTCTTTTTTTTTTTTTGTGTGTGTGTGTGTATTTTGTTTTTTTGTTTTGGATTTTTTTTCCCTCAGTGTAATAAAAGTAAAAAGCATTTACACTTCCCTCCCCTTTTTTAGTCAGACATTTCTGATTTACTTTACACTCCTAGGAGAAAACAAATTTTTTTCTTCTCTTTTTTTACAATGAATCAATATTAACCTGCTTTTACGCAAGGTGCTTATATGGGATAATTTCTGAAAGAATTAATGTCTGACTCCTCATAAGTTCCTTGGTATCTCTGTGACTGGAGGTTCAGTCCACAGCAGGGCTTGGAACTGACCAGCTACAATAGCTGATGCTCCAATTATTTTCTTGAACTCATTTAGAAAATCTACGGAATTGCTTTTCAGATTCTTTTTTAAAACAAAAAAAAATAGATCCTTTTTTTAATGCACATCCATAAGGGGGGAAACCGACAAATTTTTAAGATGTTGCAACACACTTTATTTTGTCGGGCATTTTAGATATTCACTTAAATAACACTATGTTAAACTACATTTTGTTCTTTCTTACACACTATATGATGCATATTCACTGTCATGACAGTTTCATCATGCTAGGAACTTATACACAAACCTACACTTTTAAAATCAAGATTTTCTTAATGAAACACGCATATCTACAGTAACAACAATTGCAAAGAACACATTGTTAGGTCAAGATTTCAGCAAACTTTACAAACTACACAAAATAAAAAAGCAAAAAAAAAAAGTACCAGTACACAGTGAAGTTCTTGGCCGAGAACCTATCTTTACATTTGGTGAAGTTATGCCTAAAAGTCATTTTGCTTTTGCATTTTTTTAAGGAATAAAATTATATACATTATTTAGTAATCCTCAAAATAGGAAGTATTAAATAGCACAAATAATATTACAGTCTTAAGTTTTGGTGTTACCTACAGTAGAGGGGCTACTTTAAACAAAAGTTGCGGTTTGTCTATTCTGTACATTTAAGGCCAAACACTCAGCTGTTATCAACCCCAGTAGCTACGTGGACAGCAAGGAAGGTACATTAGCTTGTACCAGCTGAGCATCTGGTTCCTGACTTCTCTATACATGCAGGAAGGCTCCTAAAGCATGGAAGCTTGGACTGGTTACGCACTGACAGAAGCTTATTATATTTATATACTGGAGTTCTCATGCAGCAGGAAAAATGTTAGTTTAAGTATAATCCCTTAAACAGTCATACCATAATAATGGTATATGAAGCAGCTTTAAAAATATTATTTTATAATCATATGAAACTCTGAGCTATGCTGATTGTTTTAACGGAATCCCTTATTGCCAATATTCTATTAGAAAACAGTGTAACTGTAATTTCTGAGGCCTAATGGGGGCCTATTAAAATATCACTGTACCTAATCACTTAAAGGGCAAATTGTACCCTGAAATACCTACTAATCAGTGTATTCCATCTGGAAGCAACTATGATCCTCACAATAGGCATTAGTATCACACTAACTCTGCAGTGAATCTGCTGGGGAGATAGGAAGAGCATGGCAGCATACAGACAATATCCACTAGTGTCATTCCAGGAGGTAGTTTTATTTCATGGCACTCGATTTTTGGTTTGTCACTTATACACTTCAGAAGTCAGTCATACTCAGGGAGAAAAAAATTAAAGAAAAGAAAGCAGCCAGATTCCTCTAGAATCTGCTTTGCCAGCTCTTGGGGCCAAATTCAATCTCACGGAAGTCAGAGAAAGTTTCCTGATGATTTTCATAGGAAGGACCTTAGTTATCAATGGCTAACTATTGCAGAAATATGCATTTAGGCCTTGAGTAAGGAGAGCACTTAACTGGATGGCAATATATGAGCAGTATGGGCCCTGCCATGCAAGCAGTAAGCAGACAAATTAAATTCAAAGAGCTCCCACCAGTATCAAAGGGATTCAGAGACTGTTTAAATGGTGTGATCAGGGCTCATTTCCCAGCGATCCTTCATGAGGTGGTGATAAGGTGACAATCCAACTAATGGCAGGTAAATACCAGTGTTACCTCCACTGCACTAGATTGAATTCACTTACCTCCGTTGCACTAGATTTAATTCACACAGGCACAAACCCAGAAGTGTTCCCCCATGCCCTGTAGAGTTACTCCCAGAATATTCTAATAGAAGCAGAATTTTAAATTAACATTGCTCAGTTTTGAGCTGAACATCAGTTTATATTTTTGTAAAATGTCATAAATAATTGTGATTTTTCTAAGGTACTCATACATTCTTAATCCCTGTTACTGTTTCGAACAGACTCACTGGCTTCCAGAACACTCTCTACACAGTAAAAGGATTGATGACCTGTCCCTCTTTTTGGCATTAGTGTTGCTCAAAAAAAAAAAAAAAAGTGATTGCTTTTCCTAGGATGGCTTGGTGCCCACTCACCCAATTTTCTGCAAAACTTGCTTCATTAGACCTGACAGCTGCTTCTTAAACAAAAGATTTCTGTTTGAACATGCCTCTCAAGTTATACTTTTTGGGTTTTGACCCAAACCCATTTTTCAGTTTTATTTTTCCCTCATTCCTTTTTTTTATCTTTTCTTTTCCTGATCTGCTTTTCAGCAGAGAACTGAAAATAGGAGCAAATTGGGAAAATAACATCGAAAAGAAAAAGGGTAGAAAGACTGGAAAATGGGAATGGTTTAATTAGAAAATTCTAGTTAAAATACTTGCAACTTTGAGAAAACAATTGAAAAAATAATGTTTTAAAATTTTCAAAGACACTTATGACTTGCTTCCCCATTGCAGACCAGCTCCAATTTCATCATGGAACAGAATAAAGATAATCTATATTTTTCACTTCTGAATAACTATTATACAGTATATCTACATTCTGTCCTTTGAAAATAAATTGGAGTGCAATCCTTTGAAAAATAGCTAAAATACCTAAGTCACTTGGGTGTTTTTCAAAACTGTATGTATAATGAACATTCTCATGTTACCTCTGTGCCGCTTATAAAGCTATGTAGTGTTATAGGACACCCTATCTTAATAAAAATCAATATGAGAAGAGATATTTTAAGTTACATTCCAGAACTCATTAATTTATTACAACTCATACTATGCACAATAATCAGTGCTTATTCTGATAAAGTATAAATTCTTTTTCTTCTGTTTGTTCCTTCATTTGACCTCTGAGCGAATGAACCATTTCTACTACGCTTTACTTGCTTCCTATCCACATGCATTCACATGATTTGATCGATGAGTGAAAGCTGTAAACCCAATATTGAGCAGTAAACAAGAAGAAACTCATGTTCTTAAATGCAGTGCAAGGAAATCTTAGTACCATCCTACTTTGAGCATGCATCTTAACCCAGATTCTTTCACTACCAGTCTAGTTGGTATAGTTCCAGAGTTGCAAGACAATGCACTGATTTTGTAAGAATGTCTATTCATCTGTAATTAAATACTGAGATGTTAAAGGTGAATCTGGTTTAAGATGAATAACCAGTGCTGCTTCTAGGACAGAGCCCAGCCTAGAGTCATTAAGTGTCTAGGAAAGAAAATGCTCTGAGTTATTTTCTTTAGTTAGGTTACACTGCATTTAATTGGGAAACAGACCTTTTATGAGGCTTGCTGGATTTTCATTTAATTTTTTTATCAGATTTGCACAAATTTGTTCTCAATAGACAAATATAAGCCCCCTACACTGAGGGCAAAAATATCTTTACTATAAAATAAAATTAAGATCCAGGTAATTGATTCCTTCTATTTCTACTTTTTCTGCTATTGATAAGGGCCTTTAGTTTGCTGTAGTCCCCTCTCATCTTCTGGGATTCCTCCCTCTGCTGACCTGCCTGCCTGCTGTCTTTGCAGTACTGGTTAATCATCTGCATCTCGGAGTGGCTGAAAGCCCCCACAAAGTCCTTGGGGTGGAACTGCAGCGCTCGCACCGAGCTGGCCCAGGTCCAAGGGGACCACTTGTCAGTCATGACGGCCACCATCTCCGAATCCAACACTTTGAAATTGATCTTCGCCAGGGTCTGCTTGAAGCTGTTCTCTGTTGCGATGCAGTGGTAAAGCCCCCGGTCGCTGTCCTGCACGGAGCGGATGAGGAGCCCGTGCTCAGTTGCTATGATCCTCTCGTTCAGCTTGACCTAGAGAGCAAAAGGGCAGAAGGAACTTTTTAGGGAAGGTTATGGAACAACAGAGTATTGGACCTTTTGGTAAGTTTCACTTCAAACATGACTTTCTGAAAGTTATTCTATTTTTATATATTTATCTTCGAGAGACCACCAATATTGCTACTGTTAGGAGAGAGCTTACCTCAAGGAAGACAAGTGTAGCTAAAGCAAATGACTTAAATATTTTTATTTCTTATGTTAGAATAAATTTGATCAGGATGAAAATGACAAAGATGAAAATCTGGAAACCACATGAGTTTTCATACGTATGGAAAACCATAAGAGCTTTCGTAATGTTCAAATAGTGGAATTGAAGAAATGAACTTTTATTTGCCCTGTTGCACCCCTGAGAATATCTCTTTTAGCATCAGAAATTGCTGCTGAGAGTCCGTGGAAGAAAGGTGCAAGACCAGGGAGGCTAATTTGGCATTGAACTCAAGGTGGCTTCTGGTTAAATATTTTGACTTTGAGCAGCTCCTGCTGAAGAACTCTATCTGCTCTGCAGAGTCTATAGCCTTGTATAAATATTATCACCACAGTGGTCTCACGTGGGACTTGGCTCGCTGTCAACCAGGAGCCCTGGTACTCTCCTATTTCCTGTCTGGCCTCAGACTCTGCACTGTCCCAGGAGACGATCACATCATCTGAAAGAAGCAAGTTACCAGAGCTTGTGATCATCCAATTATAAATGAATGTGCAGATGTCCCTTTGCATATCAGTGCGAAGTAAAAATTGCTAGTTCAATCCATTATGAAAGGAAACCACTGCTGGTATTTTTCTGAATGGTTTTTCTATTTTGCTACTGTACTTTGCATTGTACTTGGTTCTCCTGGGAACTAATTTACTTATTACGGTATTCTGCTATCGTAAACTTTTGTAGACATTGTGGAAGATTTCCAGAAATCTGAGAGCTTGAAAACTAATTAACACTTTGATTGCTTTAGCCTGCCTGTCGTACTTTGAAACTGCATTGATTCTAATACAGATGTTGAACATAAGAACAAAAAAGGGAGATGTTCTGCTGAAGCAATGGGTTAAAGAATTGCACCTATTGCCAGGACACGGCTTGAGTCTTTGAAGAGTGAGAAAACTCAGTGAGACATTTGTAAGTCCCCTCTGTTTTTGGAAAATGGCCTGATAGGAGAATAATGCTTTTCAGTATTTATAACCTATCAACAGACACCACATTACTTAAAAGTTCCTTTTGAAAGATGTTTCTTTTTATTCATATAGTAAGTGCCTTGGATTTGAAATGGATTTTTTCCCCTTTTATTTTACTTAAGGAAGGCACATTCCCCATAAACAATCATATTGTGTGTTACAGTGCTGAAACTCGAGAGCCTTAGAGAGTGCAGTAATGGAAAATGTGATTGCACCATGGTGAGGAAATGCTTTTGTCAATACGTGTTCTTAGCCTGGACTAGTTTCTTGCTAAAGAAACCTTTCACATTTCTCCCACTTTTGCCTTTTATCTCTTCAAGAGCACAGAGGAGCTACTGCATGCTGACTTCTTCCTCAACTTTATACAAGTTATTGCTTTTGTGCCTATTTCCTTAGATCAATAAGAAGTTCTGAGTGCTGCGAACCTTCAGTTTGCAATTAGTAAGGTGTGAAGCAAAGACTCTTTAATTTTCTGATAGCTGTTCTGGTCTGACAGAAATCACTGGGGCTGAGGATGAAGTTCCAGCTGTACTGAAAGTCTGCACTTATTCCTATGAGTAAATGCTGGTCACTGTCCTGCATCCACACAAATTCTCCAGCTTCACTGTAGCCAGACACCCTGATAAAAACACAAACTGTCCCTCGCCTTTGTCTGGGGAGGGAATGTGATGCTGACTGGGGATCGTCCCAGAGCTCCTGCTCGCATTACTCACCTCTTTCCTCCTGTCATTGTCTTTCTGTAGCAGCCATTTAATAGAAGCCTGAGGAGATTTAGGTGTGCATTCCAGAAAGGTGGTGTTGTTTTTTACTCCATACTGAACTATTTCTGCAGCGTTTCTGTATGCTAGAAAGAAATAAAAAGAAAACAGTTCAGGATACTGTGAATGGTGATTTGATTAAGAAAACACGTAACTGCAATATAGATTAAATGAAGTATGCCTGATTCTGATATTGGCCAAAAACAAGTAAGTTTTGGAAAAAAAATTTCAAAGAAATTAAATGATATGTGAAGAAGCCCATTCAGTTTGAAATACCAGTTTTCAGAGTGACATGGTCTGTTCTGAGAAATTAGGATACCTATTGGCTGGTAAACTTTGCTGATGGGATAACTGAGCTCAGGGATGTTTTTCTGTGAAATTATCTCATTCTCTACTACTCCAGAAGAGAACGAAGCATTCAATATATTTCTTCACACTTCGCCATTTATGAGTTGGGGCAATATGGTTGTATGATCAAAATAAAGCATCATGCCCTAAAGAAGGCTCCAGCTGCTCCAGCTGCGTGCAGCGTTCTAGGGAGGAGAGAGGGCAGGCTGGGCTCCCGCTCCTCTGCTTCTCTTCCAACACAAGGAAGGGACTTGGCTTTCAACCTGCAATGTGATGAATATGTAGACAGGCCAGCAACAGAGAGAAAGACAGATTTATAGCACTCCAGCAACACCTGGGCAAGTGCTAAGCATATGTCATCACTTAGACTTCTTGTGTCCCTTTACAGTCTCGATAGATGAATAATTGGCAGTCACCAGTAGGAACTTCTGGATGCTTATTGCTTGGCCCAAATCATAATATTTGTCCTGAAAACAAAGCACCTCCAGATTTAAGAGCTTGCCTCATATATGAAATACAATTTATTTTCTTTTTGAGAA
Source organism: Mohoua ochrocephala (assembly GCA_013398855.1). Lineage (NCBI taxonomy): Eukaryota > Metazoa > Chordata > Aves > Passeriformes > Acanthizidae > Mohoua > Mohoua ochrocephala. Next base: position 62,585 of record VZTA01001370.1, read on the forward strand.
AGAAGCAATGGATACCAAATAATATGAGAACTGCAAATACCTAGAGGTCTCCATGTCTAAAATCTGACTCTGTTTTTGCACAGTCCTAAGACTGGTTTTCCTCAGACTCTACTTTATCTCCCATTCTTTCCAGCTTCTTTCATCAGCTGATATTTGAAATTGAAATCCATTCTTCTGAAGGAAGGAGACTTTGGTTCTAGTCCTTCAGCACATTTAGGAAGTTGTACCAAAACCAATTCTAACTTTTAGGAGAACAATGTGGAAATATTTTGCATTCAAAATGCATTTCTCTAATGGCTATAAGGGCTAACACATACATGACGATATTAAACAGACATGTGAAAAGCAATCATACAAGATTGCTTAGTTCTTGATGATTCATTTAAAAATAACAATGTGCCAAAAATGTTGAGTTTATACATGCTTAGAGGTCTACAATGTTTAAAGACTTCGATTCAGCATTATGGTTCTCTATGAGCTTGGAAGATCTCATGTAATTTGCTGGCTCTCTGCTCTTTTGTCCTTTAGGTAGATTTCATTTTTTTTCCCCAAACATAGTCATTTTGCTATAAATGGCTCTAATTATATTTTGCAAGGGTCTAAATTGCTCTTTCTTTTAATCTTTTTTTTCCACCGGGGAAACAAGTGCCATCTACCTATGCTATATCCCACTGCTGCCACCGAAACTTCCTTTACAAAGATGCTAAAACACATAAACCTATAAATACATCCACACTAAAAAAAGTGGTTGGAAAACAAGAAACCTGTTTCACAAGACTGCCAAGGTTGAAACAATTGTTTCCCCTCAGGCCAGAATGCAGACAGTTGACATTCTCACATTTTCCACGTGGAATGAGGAGATACCCACCCTTGGGACAGACAATGGGTGGGAGGTTTCAGCACATGCCTGCAGGGGAAGACACGCAGCTCAGGTTGCTTCAACATGGATCTCTCAGAGCTCAGGTGTATTCTCTAACGCTGGGGTCATCTCTTGGAATTACCAGTTCAAGCTCTTCAGCTTCATATAAATGACCTAATACTGACTCATGGGGAAAGGCTCATTTAAGCAGAGGGATCTACACCCAACCTGCTGTGATCTTTTTTGATCCAGGAGATTTTTCCAACAACCAGTGGAGACTGTTTCAGTAGAATTATTATTAACGGAACCTTTCACATGTAACTCTTAAAGCATTATTCTTTGATTAGGAAAAAATCAATATAAAAATTCACAATCAACTCTACTATTTGGTCTCCAGGTGGTACAGATGAAAATTAACTTTAGAATTCAGGCTCATAGATAGAGGTGAAAGGAGCATAATTCTCTGATGTGTGCCCTTGGTCTGATGGCACACACTGCCACCGCCTAGCTCAGACACGCATGGCGTTGAAGAGGATTGAGCTGCCTTCATATATCTGTTTATTCTTACTACGACTTTGGGCATATTTGACTGGTGTCCATCAATCTGGAGAAAGTGGTAGCTGAGAGGGCAGAGCCTTGGCTCCCCTCCCTGCTCCATGCCAGGCTGACTAAACAGTTGCATAGCTGGAAATAAGAGACTTCATAAAGAAATTTGGAATAGTTTTTTTTTTTTTTTCTCATGTAAAAGGAGAAGAGAATAATCGTAACTCAAAAGACAGGCCTAGATCCTGCTGTTTGCTGAATGGTGTGCTCCAAAACTCAGTATGGGATCAAATATCCAGAAAAATTCTGAGGTCCAAAGCTTAAACGAATGAAAAGGCATTAATAAAGACTGAAGAGAAATAGAAGTAGAGAAGCCCTCAAGTTAACTGTACCTTTTTCTAGTCAACAGTGTTAGCTTCCCAATTCAAGTATGCCGAACTATGTATTTCACAGCTCATCATTTTATCATATATGTGCAAGTTTCGTGTAATTGCAAAGAAAGATGCTAAAACCAAATCAAAACAAAACTCAGACTTGGAAAATAGTTACACTTTACCAGTAAACCATACAGATAATGTCAGTTACAATGAATCATGTACAGGAAAGCCATGTGTTCCTTACATAGCATGAGGATCTCTAAATTATAGTACCTTTCAGGTTGAAACCTCGGCACTGAGTCAGAGGGTTTCCATGTCTCACGTCTTGTCTCCGGCTCCTCCTGCAATATTTTGTAAAAACAAAATGTTATTCTAAAATAGCTGCACTGAAAATAACTGCTTTTTTTATTTGTGGATTTGTTTCTTTCTTTTTTTACTAGATCAAACGTCAAGGACAGTTCATGACCTACTGTGTGTGTGCTTTACTCTTGGCAGGCTTGCTGGAGTGAAGATACTGTTTAGGTGAAGAATCAGTTTGTTGGAACTTACAAAATGGTTGCAGTTTTTGTAGGTAAAGCAGTTGTGCAGTGGAGGTACAGGGATGGAAGGATCAGAGGTGATACATGAAAGAGACATCTGTTCACTCTCACAGTACCTAGCGTTCAAAGCCAGAACCCCCAGCTGGAACTCTTCATAAAGGCAAGCAGCTAAGAATGAGATGCACAAGATTCATAGTGCTCATATCTCATGCACCAGCAGAAAATTATGATAAAGGGCATATTCCCTCCTCCATTTTAGCAAGCACCTTATCTTTGGTGCCTGCAGCCACCTTGGCAGCAGAGTGATTGATGTATTCACCCAGAATGGTGGAGAGCTAAGATTCTACTCTGTTCTCTACTTGAAGGGATGTGACTATTTCCAAAATATAATAAAACTCACCCAGTATCAGGATACTTCTAAATGGGGACTTTGTTATATTATCCGGATGACAGGTGTAAAATCACGATTCTGGAGCAATTGTCTGGGGAATTGACTGGGACTGGGAATACTGGCATTTCAGTCCTCCTCAGCTAGGAGGTCGTAGCTCACAGAATTCCATGCGTGAAAAGCTGGTACACAATTTTTTTATTATTAAGATATATTATCTTCTTTGCTAAATATTGTGTAAGGTTGTTTAGTATTTATCGAGTTCAAGAAAAAAATACTTTGGTGATCTATTGTTGCAAATGGACGCTGTTAGGATATTTAGGAGCTGTGTTCTGAACCATGCACTAAGGACTTGAGAGTCAGAAACCATAAAAAGCCCCTGGAGCTCCAGTACTACTGAGCGAAGGGACATCTATGGCCACATTGTACCAGGTAGTGCACAAACATCCAGAGAGAGTGCTCATAATCCCCTGTCACCCCATTCTTCACTGCATCATTTGAAAAGGAAATATTTGAAAGGTGATGTTTCAAAGGAGTAATTACTGAAATTCCAAGTATAGTTTTTATGTTTACCATCAAAAATATTTCATTTTATGCCTTGGGGTCTTAACCCTTGTGAACTATTTACATGAGTCAAAGGAGACAATGAAGAATTTCTAGGTGAATGTCAGAGTTCTTGTGCTACCGTGAGCTGCTCAGCACTGTCAGAAACGGCATGTTGCTTGAATTAAGCAGTTCTGAGAATGTAAACTTAACAGTTAGATATTTATTTTTAAAAAAGTGGTGGTTAGAAAATAAAGATAATACTGTAAAGTGTTTTGGGGTAAATCGATGTTGCATGAGGAACTACAGCAATTCACAGGAGACAGAAGTGTCAAAAGAAGCAAATAAGCAAATGCATACAGCAGAAACGATTGTCTAGACTATGGGATTTGGCTCTAATTACCAATGTTTTCTCCTTCATAATCTGTCTTGTTAGATAAAGGGACAACTCATTTCCTTCACATATGAAAACCAGACTTTTTTCCATACAATTTGAGATGTTTATTTTGGTTTGACATTAGGAGCAAATTGCAAACAAAATATCAGCATGAAAGTAAGCCCCAGTGGAAATAACCCTGGGTAGGTGTGTATAATGGGGATGGCAAACTGGAAACTGCATGGGCTGGGTGTACCTGACTGTTCCTTGTACCTTTTGGCAGCTATCTTAGTGTAGGAGTTAGGCGGCCTGACACCTGGGGATTTTTTTTTTTTCTTTCCTCCCCTTGTCTTCTGATCTTTGTTCCATGGAAGGAAACAATGAGTTTCCAGACTGGTGGCTGAATATTCTGAATGAAAGCAATTAACAACCCCATGTACTTTACCAATTGCTACGTGGCCAGTTTGGGCTTCACCTTGTAATCTCAAGTACGGAATGAGTCAAGAAAACTTTGCCATAACAAAAAAAGTTGTCTTTAATCTCAGGGGATGGCATTATTATCAGCAGATCCAAGCTTTGCCTGTTTTTGTCAACTCTCTCCCTCAATGAGGGAACAGGATTAAAACCCAGTGACTGTATGTGGCCTTCTGCACCTGCAGCTCAGGTGCAGGCACTAAGCACAGCCACAGGTTTAGGCTGGATATCAAGAAATTGTTCTTCACCCAGAGGGTGGTTGGACACTGGACCAGGCTCCCCAGGGAAGTGGTCACAGCACCGAGCCTTTGAGAAGGGTTTGGACAATGCTCTCAGGCACATGGTGTGATTCTTGGGGTGTCCTGTGCAGGGCCAGGAGCTGGACTTGATGATCCTGATGGGTCCTTTCCAACTCAGCACATTTTATGATTCTATGACTAGAATATGCAGTCTAAACCTCTTCTGGCACAACTTGAGGCTGTTTCCTCTTGCCCTCTTGCTTGTCACCTGGGAGAAGAGTCCAACCCCCAGCTGGCTACAACCTCCTTCCAAGTAGTTATAGAGAGCATGCTTCTGAAAGATTTGTCTCCAATGCAGTAACTCTTCATTGTGTATTCTGTAGCTTTGTTTGTATATGAAGTGAAATCTCATTAAGACAAGAGCTCACTACAGCCTTTTGCTATTAAATATTTCCCTTGGGAGGAGGAAAGAGACTCCTGTTTTACATAAGATTATGAGATGGACTATTAGTTCTATTGTAAATTAAACAGAAATTGCTTTCCCTGTCTGCTTTAATAAACCTCCTGTCAAAAACTTCAAATCCACAGGCACTACATGGAAATCACATTTGCCTAAAATTTTCCTGAAAATAATTCTTCTCACTTAGGAGCAAATGAGGAACAAAAAAATATGAATGGGTTTATTCCTCAGACAGCCTGAGAGATCTTTTGCTGTATTTAGGGCTATCATAATTACATCCATAGTAAGCAACTGAATTTAAACGAAGGGAACAAATGTCTCACTGATTTTGTGTGCATGAGACAGAAGGATTAATATTTATGATTAGGAACCATTTTTTTCCTTTTTTTCCCATCCATTACTTTAAATACAAAAAGGCAAGCTCTTTACCATAACTCTTGCAGCACACATTCCTAGGTGATGAATAATTCCAAGCACAATAGCTATGGAGGTATTGTTTGTACATGCTCACAAAGGGAATGACATCCCACTTCTCCATCACAACACTCCAGGCTACACAGCAGAACAAAAGTGATCTCCCCTTGCGAACTCCACCAGGGTGCTTAATACTGCTCACCTTTTTCCTGTGGGATAAAACCTGGAGCAGGAGTTGCCATCCCAGGCGCAGTATGGATCTCGGGCTAGGCAGCAGTCAGCACAGGCAGTCCCGTAGATGTGGCAGCGATGCAAGGAAACCTGGGTGACCCCTTCATCTGAGCTCACGTACAACTGTTGCTGCAGGAGGAAATGGAAAGATTTATTTCAGATGTGGAGGAGTTTCACCCGAGACCTGGCCAACACACCCAAAAAACCTTTCAATTAATTTTGGAATTAACCCAAGACCAAGAGGGGAGCCACAAATATAAAGTCAAGATCAACAGAAATCTCCCAGGTGAACAGGCCTATATTATTTCCACCTTCCTGCTAGAAAACACCTAGAAACACCGGGGAATGTTAATGGTTTTTTGGACATTGAGTGTCATTGTTCTGTCCTGGGGCAGACAGGCTGAGTTAATATTGTTCAGATTTGAGAACTTGGTTCTTATTCAGTGAGGATTATTGGCTCAAGCCTTTGAACTAAGTATTTTCTCTGCACATAGTCAGTTTAATAAATATGATGCAGAGTTCCTAGTTGGATCCTCCAGTGCATACATTTCCAAGATGTAAAACCTAGAGATTATGTCGAGGCTTAGGGCCAGATTCTGATAGCCTTATATACCTGGAAAAATAAGCCAAGAGAACTTTCACAATACATCAGAGCTTTTGCAAGAGAAGTTCAAAGTGAGTAGATCATTACCAAAATGTGGGCCAAAATGACTGTTTTACTCAAAAACAATTAATCATTCTTAAAAATATAAATTAATATTAAACAAAACCCCTTGAAATTCCTTTGATCTTTATGTCATAAAAATGAAAAAGCATATTGAATTCAAGTTAGTGAAAAATATTCACTTTGCTTTGTAAAATATTGAGCAACATCTTGCTTGCAAAATCAAAGAACACACATTTTTAGCTTGCATGTTAAACATTTCAGCAGAAACCCTCTCAGCTGTTTTCATCATTCTTATTGCAATTGTTTATTACTAATAAACAAACATGTACAATTGCACCATGGACCCAACAGCCCCAACACTGCCTTTTTACATTGATCAGACAGACTTCCAAGGAAAAATTTCTATTTAGGACTTAAGAGAAAAAAACAGGGAGGGTGAATTTCCTCTTCTAGTATTTTTTTGGTTCCTTAATTGTCAAACAAAACAACAAAAAAATTGACACTTTCGGTGAATTAGAAATGATACATAAGGAATAGAAATTGTTTTATCTTAGTGGCTGAAGGGCATATAAACAGCTCCTGCAAACTTCAGTCAAGTTTTCTGTATTCATTACGGAAAATTTGCCTATATTTAGTGTGCTCCACAAGAATTGCTATTCTAACATCTGTGTCAATTTGCTTCTCAGTTAATAAGCACTAAGCAGGCATTCCACTTTTCCTTACCTTTTTAGATGAAATCTTCATTGTTGTTATAGGAGAATTACTCTGAAAGACAAAGTGACAAACCATTGTCAAGAATTCTGCCCCGACATTAACATTCAAAAATCACTAAAACCTGAGTAATATCTAAGAAAAATATACATTTCTATACCCTGGAAAGGAACCACTCCCTCCTACTAAGTATTGCTAGTTTTAGGACTAAATAAATGACATATAAAGAATTATTGTCACACAAAATATATTGTTGAAACTAAAGCACATTCTTATTACTCACGTGTTTCTAAAAGGTTTTTGTACACTTGTAATTAACCTCTATCTGTGCTATCTCAGCAATATAGGAGCCACTACTTTAACTTTGTAATAAGAAACAGTGTTTTTTCTTTGATGATGATGATAAGGAAAAATCATAAAATAGCTCCTGTAAATTTACCGCATGAGCCAGATACAAATATGACATACTTTTCCTACAAATTATCTACAGTGCATGCAGTTTGGTTACCATGCAATATATAAATTCAGATTATCAATGACAAGAATATTTAAAATGGCATGAGTGTTCTTGAATGTTTCTTTCCCAGAGACAGTACTCTATACTACTGTGCCTCATCATAGCACTCTATTAATGTCTGTGTCCAAATCAAATATTAAAGAGCTGGAAGAGGAATTGTTACATTCCTTGCCTTAAGTCATTATGTTCATCCAAACAAGTGATAAAATCGATGGTAATAAAAACGTTCAGCATTTTTTTAAGATTCAGATTTGCTCAGTCACAAAGGAAAGCCATAACAGTGGGCTAGGATTAATTGCAGCGGACCACAACACAGCAGGGAGGTCAGGACTAGAAAATCTGGCTGCGAATCATGTGAATTGGCAAAGGTTTGGAGAAGTTTAGAGCTGCTTCATGAACTGTCTGGAGACTCAAGGTCAAATGCAACATTGGACCTGATGCCACATTCTCCTTTCTCTGTTTACACTCTGGAAGAGGATCACTGCTTTGCTACCCTCGATATTAACTAGCACAGAGCCCATGATCTCATCCCTGCTCTCTTGGAGAGACTCATCTAAACACCATGATGCCACACAGATTGTAACACCAGAGGTTACGATATCGATTTTTAGGGTTCAGGATAAAAAGGTCTGTGCACAGAGGCCCAAAAGTAGGTTTAGGCTGAGGATGCCTCTCAGCCCACCTATCTCTGTGCTGTAATCATTTATGTTTCAGTAAATGGAATTAGCAATACCTTGGCAAAGAGTGTGTTTTAAGTAATATCACTCGCATGCATCTTTTTTAAAGGGAAATCTTCAACAAAAGCCTGGAAAGACTAACTATGCCTTTATGAGTGCTAACACTGAGTGTATTCTTTTTCTTAAAGAAACTTGTAATGCTGCCTTGATAAAGCAGCTTAAAATTTCCTTTTTGTATTCTCTCAATGAAATAGAGAAAAGGCCGTGACAAAATCCTTAACCAAGTTTATAGATGCATACTACCATTTGCCCTGAGACTACTGTGTAATGAATAGCCCATTCAAATATTTGAAAGGGATTTTTCAACATGAGGGAGAACATTTTCTTTAGGTTATTACAAGCTGTTACATGCCAGAGTGATTGACAGAGGCTATTGCCTTATCTCCCTGTACTTTGTCTGTTTCTTTTCTGCTTATGTTGTGTTAAACTTGTAGCTTTCTTGACTCCAGAGGCATGTGAGTTTGAAGAACAGGAGTTAAGCAAAAAAACCACTAATTTGATTTCATTTTGCAACTGAGAACCAGGAAGATTATCAGATAATCAAAGTAAAGAAATCTTAGATTCCAATCACACATAGAAATAGTCTCTATAAGTGATGCCAATGATAAAAGTCTCCTTCTGGAAGCCATTATAACATGACCTCCTAAAAAAGTGATTATCAGAATCCTTCTAGCCAGTATATCAACATAAAAAATAGGCAACTGAAATATAGGAGAAGAAAAGGACTTCAGCTATCTGTAGCCTTCATAACAGTCAAGATTTTGTAATCCTCTTTGTGCGGTTATCAAACTGACAGCATGCACATTTACTTGATCTTTTATCAAATCACAGTTGCCCTTGCCAAAGTCTGTTAGATCAAAGTGTTTGTGTGAATATACACACTGGAAAAGCAAAAGAAGGAGAAAACCAAACCTGAAAAACCTCCAGCTCTTCTAAAATGAGTTCTCCACTTGCAGAGAAGTTGGTGGGTAGGACAACAACTTTTTGTACAGTTCCTTGATCTGGAATAGGTGAGAACAAGTGAGATTATGTGACACAGAGAGAGAGAAATAAAAAAGCAGATTAACCTTCATTAATTATAAAAGGAAACCATCAAAGCAAGCACTACAACACAGAGAAAGGTAAGAAACTTTCGGCAGTTTCTAGGGTTTGGGGTCAGTAAGAATGATGAAATGATTCCTCGTATGGGAATAGTAATACAGTATTATTCTCATATATGAACGTAAGTCATGGTAAGATTGGAGTTATTACCATTACTGTTGCCGTTCTATACAAAAAGATCAATCAAAGTCAGTAAATTCTGTAGTAGTTGCTGTTTAAACACACAGAGGCAGAATCTATCCTAATGATCTTAAAGTAAAACACAATATAAACGGGTAAAAGGGAGCTACTGCAGGATGCAATATAAATTCATATCCAATAATAAAATGCTATGATAACTGATGACATGAAAGGTAAACCTTCCAAAGAATAACTCTATCTACACATAAACACTGTAAGATGAAAGCTTTTTTTTATGAAATTCAAACAATAATCAAGTCCATTATATATTGGTAGAAGTTAATATTTCGCTCTGTAAGGTAAAAAGAAAAAGCAAGGTGAAGATATTTTAGCTATTTCATCAGGGCTTCCCTCTCAAAATACAGTTCCAAGCCTCACAAATCCACTCAGAACAAAGGAGTAAGAAGCAGGAATATGTGGCAATGACAGTGTTTTTGCAGGGTAGATGTGATGAGTTAGACCAAAGGGAAATCTGTGATTAGTTTTCCAAATTTTTATGTGGAAAGAATATGTGAGATGGAGGGGTCCATCTGCAAAGGCTCTTAAAGGCTGAGACAGCCACCGAAGTATTTCTGATGTGGCAGAAAAGGCAGACTGTGGGATAATCACAAGAATAAGCATTTTAACTTGGAAAAAGCAGAGTACATACAATTCCTCTTACCTTAAAGACCTAGAAATTAGACTGAGTAAAATAAATCTATTTGCTCAATACTGATTCTGAAGAACGAGAACACGTGGTACAGATTTTGTTCAGCCTTCAAAAGTTTTAAGAGCAACGTAGAGTTGTGCAGTTGGCCGAACATTAGTACAGCACAATATAGACAAGTATCTACATGTATTTTTATGAGTTTGATACCGAGGAAAGGAAATTTCAGCTTCCTGCTTGGCAATTCATAAGGAAGACAATGTAAGCTGAAAAAGTTCAATTTTCTTTTTGCTTTAAGCTCAGTGACTAAATTCTATAGCTAGAGTTGCAGGGTAAGATGATTACTGTAGGTAATTTACATCTCCTTATTTCACTCGAGGAAGCCAGATACTACTACTACTACTACTACTACTACTACTACTACTACTACTACTACTACTACTACTACTACTACTACTACTACTACTACTACTACTACTACTACTACTACTACTACTACTACTACTACTACTACTACTACTACTAATTATTATTATTATTATTATTTAAAAAAAAAAAGGTTTAAAGCCAGAATATTGATATTTAATGACTTGAGCACACACAGAGAGCACATCGCAGTATTTCGTCTTTAAAAAAGAGAAGGAGAAGAGAAACTGAAAGCTGACAAGACTTAAAAATGTGTAGCTATCAATGGTACATGCTCAGGGCATGTTAGGCATGAATTTTACATGAGAATTTTCTACGGAGACATTTATTCTCATTTCACAATGGCATGATAAAACAGCTCCTTCTGAAGAAACTTTACTGAAACTAAATCTTGTGATAGCACAGCTGTGTTCTAGCCTGGGTGCCAGTATTAGCAAAGCTATGAGAAACTGAGAGAGATTTACTGACTGCCAGGACCCACCGAAGCATTAAACTGCTGCAGATGCCTCTCTCAGAGGAAAGGAGAAGGGTGTGTGCGTATTTCTTCTCCTACTTAAGGGAATAACACACTCACACACATACACGGCTTCAGTCCAGTCTACCTCTGCTTCTTTGCATCCTTTTATCAATTCTCTCTCCCTAACATTAGACTCTACCTTACAAAATTCTCAATCAGAAGTGCAGGAAGGAATTGCAGCCTTTTGTGGGTTTTTTTTGCAGCTGCCTGCAAAGTGTCAAGTACCTGTAACCCTGAAATACAGGGCGCTAAGCATGTTGACAGTGACCTTACCTGCAAAGGAATGTAAGGCTGCTGAGTCTCTAAAGAACCGGTTTATGTCAATGATCCATTAGCACATGCCATACATTTAAAATTCCTAAATTGTCTTGAGTCCTCAGACATAGCCTCAAACTGAAATCAGAACCTGAGAGGAGATTTTATCCTGGGCATTGGCACAGAAAATACTGATAATGCCTGACGCCAAGCCTTTGTGTCCTAATAACCTTTCCTATTTGTAAAGTAGGTTCCTATCTACCTTTTTGTCACACCCCAGAAAAATACACAGAGTGAAGGACTGTTTACCTTCGTATGCATTCCCTTTGACTCAATATTTTACCATTTGCTTTGACTCAGTATTAAGCCGTGATGGACAGATCCTCGCAGAAAGGAATGTTCCATTGTTTTAAAGGAGACTTAATACAACATTTAAAATAAATATTCAAGTAGGGAATAGAAAGCTATTGTTTAAATAAAATTGCTTTAAGCAAGGGATTCTAATAGTCTGTACCTACATCTCTCTCTCTATAGATCTATATATAAACACTTCCAATAACAGATAGCTTATAGGCTATAGTTCTCCCACTGCTTCTAAAAATAGTCTTGCTACTGTTGCTCAGCCTCTTCCTTAATAAATAAAAAGCAAATATTTGTCCCCAAATCCCACTTTTTATTTCTTTATCAGTAGCGCCACTGTCTCCACTAGAAACGCAAATTTGTATCAGACAAATCAAGTCACTTACATGTGTTCACACAGAAAGCTTATGGTATATTTGAGTTTTGTTGAAAATCTTATTTGATTATTTCTGCTAATGGTAAAGCAGTGAATTAAATTCCCTGGGTGAGAGGAAAGGATGAAGCACTGTGCACTGAAGGACATTAATGCAAAGTAGCAGTGCCTGAGCTGAGTGTATTTCACAACAGATATTTTTTGCTGTAAATCAGGCATAAGAGATCATCAAACAAGTGCAAGTGAGATTTTATCAAGTTAAGGTCAACATATGAAATTATAAGGTAATCCTCTAAAATTCATAACAGGAACAGTATGGTTTCCTTTGCCATTTACTTGTTTCTTCCAGAAATCCAATTGAAAACAGTTCTCCATCGCTATGATTTCACATAGTCATAAAAAAGCTACTATATCTCCAAAATATCAATCCACCACTAGAAATAAAGGGGCAGATTTTTGCTCACCACTCTCCTACTTCACCAGGAGCTGTTTGCAGCCTTGCATCAGCTCAGCAGCCTGTGATTCAAGGGGAGCTGGACAAACAAAAGGGAATCTCCCTCAAGCTGACAGCAAGAGGACAAGAGTGACTCAAAATGTTTTTCCATTTCAAACCTGCTTAACGAATGCAGGTGTCCCAGCCTGACATGAAAGACAATGATACTGAGATCATGTTCCCTCTAAGAGGACTGAGAAACTGGGAACAGCAAGGCAGGAAAATGCAGGCTAAAAAAAGGTGTAGAATGTATTCAGAGTGCGAAATAAATGAAGAAGGAAGGCATTCCAATGAATGGAATGGAAGCAGAAGAGGTAAATAATAATCACCATAATTATAATAATATTCCTTGAAATGCAAGGCATGATTCTGGACTGGTACTAATCAGCTAAGTTTCATTAATACCCGTTAGACTGCACCTGATTACATTAACTCCCGGTCTGCCTGACCATGGGCAATGGAAGAGGCAAAGCTTAATGAACAGACATGAAAACTAGAGGTTTTTGGCTGAATCAGAAGGTCTGAGTTTAAAACTCATTCTCCGAATTTTGATTACTTTTTTTTTCCCAGTCCTAAGTGAACACTGCAGCTGTCAGTAATGTGAGCCTCAAAGGGAGCTGGGACCCATCTACCCATGAGCCACATCACGTGCACAAATTGAACTACAAATAAAACCCCAAATTTTCCACATCATAAAAAAATTACGGCAATAGGCACCAACTTCTACTCTGACATGAGTTTCAAGGGGCTTCCCTCAGTAATCCCCACCCCTGATGTGCCTGGCACTGCTGGAGACCCTCTAAAAACTTTTTCTCCACATTTTACCTGTCAGCCTAATGGCAGCTAATTATTTCCGGTCTCTTATCTGAGTCGAACCTGATATACAAATAACCTTACAAAGAAAAAAGAAAGCAAAAAGTTTATAGGATGTTTGAAATCTGTCTGTTTAAAAAGACGTTAAGGCTCAGCAGAGCACCTGAGACAGTGGCAGGTTAGCAGTCAGGGCTGACAGCCACGTTCCCACGCTCTGTGTCTGCTGTAACTCAGAGCTCCCACCACGGCCACTAACCTCTCTGTGCTTAGTTCACTCATCTGTCAAATGGGGGTAATTTTTTTTCAGCTCATAATATCTCTGTGAAACTTCATAAAATTCAAGCTGCATCAAAGAACAGAAAGACAGATACAAATGCTCACACTTGAGGGCAAAGTTTTCGTATAGCCCCAGCTCAGTCAATCTTTTGGGACACAGTGTGAGCTTGTGTGAATAAAAACTGAACAGGGGAAATGAGCAGGTGGAGGTACGCCCTCTTAACTTACATATCATCCTAAAAGTCTCTGAAAAAGCTTTAGATGAATAGGTCAGTGAAAGGTTATGAATGACTCAGGCACTATGACCAAGAGGAAGAAGGAAATTGTGTCTGACGCCTGTTGTGCCACTGTTGTGCAACATCATCTTCCCAAGCTCACAGTCACGAAGCTGCAGCCAGGAAAACTACGGGAGGCAAGCTTGCTCTTTTGACCAGATTATCTCTCTCTGTTAGGATCTGTAGATCATCTGGCTATTGCATTACTGGAGGCTACTGTTGGCAGCAAGGGCTAGTTTTCCAGAAAGACAGCCATCATACAACACCGTGAAAATGAGTATTACAAACTTATGCTCTGGAGGCACTTAATGCATTTAGACTTTGAAAACAAATGTTTCATCAGAGAAGAAAAGATAATAAGAAACATCGATCAACCTCACGGCCCATCAGATGCATGTGGCTGACATTAATCATCTCAATAAGCCACATTGAAGTCTGAAGTGCCTTTTTACGACAGTAACTTAGATCTCTTTCCAGAAAAACATATCATATCTTGATAGCAAGGACCTGAAAAAAATCCATTGGTGCCCATAGCTGTTTAATGTACCCAAGTTTGACCCAGACATTTAAATATTTTCATAACACCAAGAGCAATAAAAAACCCCGGGAATAATCTTTTGGTTGTGCAATCTGTGTGTACTTTGACCAAAGGCTTTCGTGCTGCAAGCAGTAGGTGGCATGCTTAATAAATGAATATTAATCTCGGGAATATGTTCTCGTGGTGTTTTACCGCTGTCTTAAAACTCAGATGGAAAACAATCTACTAAAGGATGAACACAAAATATTGAAAGCTCAGATTGTTTAGATATAACTGAAAAGAGTAAACAAATTACAGTACAACTCTACGGTGAATCCAAAAAACTCAGGACTGAGCCCTGGCCCATCACAGAAATGGAATACTTGAAACAGAACTCTCGTCCCAAATTCTTCAACTGAATATGTTATTTCTCATTGCATAGGGAAAAAATACCATCAGCATTGCCCTAGTCAAATATGCAAATAAATGATTACATTCTTTCCAAAGTAAATTATCTCTCCTGTTTCTCTTTGGGAAGACAAGGTAGGTAGACAGCACCCGTCTCTTGTAGCACTGCTCTCTACCAGTTCAGACTTGCTCCTTACTCCAAGTCAGCTCACGTCAGACAGGGGTGAAGAGATCCCTTTGGGCAGACCTAACAAAACTAGCAAGTTTGGTTATGTGCTTTGGGAGTCTTCATGTTGAAAACCATAGGGAAAACAGGTGACTGTAATAGTTTGAAAAGCATGGAATTCCACAAGAACAATGTCTGTCCCTGGGATTTATTTTGTTTGCTATGTAGGTAAGCAAGGGAGAAAATCAGTGCCTTAACTCCAGGTATGGACCAGCCCCTGTGAGCGCAGCACTTCTGTTTGGGGGTGCAAAGGAAACACTACATTTAGTTCACACCAAGGTGAAAAAATTACAGAGCTGCCTATACCCTCCTGTGCCTTGGCTACGTGATGAAAACCACTGGGGTTGTCGGAGCTCTGTACTTCTGTTATTCTTCACTTGCATTCAGGAACTGATTTATTAATATAGAGGCTATATAGGAGGAAGAGAGGAAAAGCTAAACATTTTGTGTGCTTTGCATCTGGCAAGACATAAAACACTCCGATTTCAAGCATGAGACAGGTCACTGACAGTGACAGACATGGCTGACAACATCTCAGTTCAGCAGCAGTAACTCATCATTTGAGCTGAGTGTAATTGTCACCAGGTGTCAAGTCCCATTGTCTCTGGCTGTGAGGCTCCAGGCTCCCAAGGAAATTATCACATGAAATTCTCCTATACAATGTGGTTTTTGCATTTTCTGGGACAAACTGACACCAAAGCAAATCCCCCTCTGCATTCCTTTTGACACTTAATATCTCTATCAAATCCTCCTGAGTCTCACAGAAAGCAGAGAATAAAGAAAACAAGTTTCTCCTCTCAGTGGCTGAAACTTGATCACTTTTATTTGAAAGGGCTGAGAAATGCAGTAACTTACATTGCACCGATTTCTTTTGAGGAAGACCTTGGAAGCTATTAATGTCCTGTGCCCTGCTCAGGAAGAATAATGCCTGCCCTTCATCTCACTAGAAAGCAGAAAATGATCCTTGTCTCCAGTGTAATGAAGAAGATAAAGCAATGAATATAAAGTATCAAGAGCTGCACTTTTTGTATCTGATTCATAATGGGTCCTGTCCTGATAAACAGAAGAGGATTCACATAAGAACAACCTGAGGTATGTTTATGTTTTTAGCAGCTCACATGTGTGTGTATGAGGCCACATTGATCACCCAGAAAGAGTCAGGTGGTCATCAAAGGATAAATGAAATTACCTATATTTATCTCTTGCAGAATTCTTAGAATGCTTACTAGCAAATTGTGATGTCAAGCACATTTCAGTTTTTCAATACTTTTCCAGCTTTAACTATCACTGCTATTTTAACAATCCTATATGGTTTGGGAACTTATGCCTCGATCTTTTCCACTAAGCTTCTCATTTTCTCCATCCATAACCTCACATGAATGATGTGGTTTTGTTTTCCTTTCACTTAACTGCAGACACCTGTAGCCCGTAGAAGACAGCTGGTAAAGTCCCATGCTCAAAGCAAGTCCTATTAGACCAGGCTGCTCAATGCTGTGCCAGTTGGGTTTTGAATCTTTTGAGTCTGATGATGGAGAATTCATAACCTCTCTGGGTCCTTTTTTCCACTGATTGATCACGTTGATGGTGAAAACTTTTTCCTTTATATCTAATAGCAATGCCCCACATTGCAACTTGTGAGCCATTTGACAGTTGTCAACAGCATTAAGGTCTCCCCTTAGCTTTCTCTGAATAAACCCATTTTCTCAGTCTTTTCTCATACATCACATGCTGCAGTCTTTCAAATGATCTTGCTTCATTAGGTCAATGTTTTCCTTGTACTGGGGAGCCCACAGCTGGACACAGTACTCCTGACAGGAGCCAAATACAGGTAAAAAATAATTTCCATCAACCTTTTTGCTGGATATACTTCTGCACACACAGAAGAGTGTGCAGTTGGCCTCCTTTGGCACATAGGCAACCTGCTGATTTTGATAGTTGGAGAGGTTTTCCTAAGAAGAGTGAAGAGAGTTATTTTTAATCCTTTCCCTATAGAAGCCTGACATTCTTGAGAGATTTTTTAGCACCCGCTTCCTAAAGCTATTATAACAAGATGGTTATTCCCAGCCCCATGCGAGTTTGTTGGCAGACACAGTTATTCTACAAGCGGAAAACAATCAGGACCCCAATAATATGTGAACCATAAAAGCAATGCAAGCCATGTCTGTAATCATTTTCTGATGTTCAGAGATGTATTTGTTCTCCTAGAGTTCTTTTCCTTTGTTCTACTTGAAACCATCTGTAGTAAAAAAGATTAGCCTTTGCGCCTGTCAACCTCTAATGCCCTGTTAAACCAGTGGGAGTTTCAGATGTGAGTGAGTCCTAGGGTCTAGTCAGAGTACCCCTCTGCTTCAATCTGAAGGGCGTGATTCATATCTGAATATTTCAAAAAATCGAAATTGATCAGTACAAGAATCACTTGACCTGTTCCCTGCAGACTTCAGACGCAAAACACCAGATTCAAATTTGATGTAAGTAAAAACAAAATACAGGTTATATTGGACAGAAATTATTTTAGAATACTTGGATCAAGTTCTCTGTGTCCACTACTGCTAGGACTCCAACCATTTGTTTCTTTTTCTCTGCTAAGTACTTCCATATTACTACTGTTTTCTGGAAGAGTTGTTTCTGCCTTTGCAACATCTTGATCAAATCATGCTTTTCTTCAGAATTAGCTTATACAGTAGATACTAAGTAATGATGATGAGAGTATACAAAAATTATAAAGCTAGACTTTGGTATTTTTTTCTCATGCTAGAGATCATCAAATTGTAACGTGGAATCACGTTGCAGACAAACCATATTCAAGAGAAGTATTATAATTTAGATCAAATAAAATACACACTGGTGTTTTTTGTCTCAAAATTAAGACCAATACACTGTATCTCTTGCACATAATTGATGTCCATAGAAAATAGAAAAATGCACAGAAAGTAAAAAGAACATAATTAATGGATTTCTATTACATTTCTGTAGATTGCAAACATTTTAAAAAAATACTTCTGAAAGCTGTAAATTGTAATAATCAGAGTTGATTGCAGATTATATTGCAACAGAGGAAAATGAATGCTGCCAAATCTGTCTTACCTGTTCCAAGGAACAAGACATGGTATCTTCCATCAGCAGCATTCACTCGATCCACAGCGATCTTTGTATACTTGTAGTCAGCTCCTATCCGGATGATTAATGGCCTCTTGTGTATCGGGTAAATGGGATTAAACATCAAAGGGTGATTCCTAATGAAGGTCACAACATCGTCTGGAAACTCTTTGGTTGTTCGCATGTTGGGTGTGAAGGCTCCTCCCGGACACTGTAGGAAACATGCACAGTAATGCTGAACAACACTTACCATCTTTCAGAGAGTTTTCATCTCCAGGTCATTTACAAATATTGACAGCTGACAAAGGAAATTCCCGAAAAAGAAATTCAGACTCGGGCCCAAACTGACTATGATCCAGTAAAGGGAATGAAGTGTTGAATAGCTACACTTTGAACTCCCATCAGTTCTGATAAAACAAACCAAAATGTATTTTTGCATTTTCAAAACCCAGCTTGATGGGAAAGATCTGCACTTCTGAACCTATTTCTACACATTTTATGCTTCCAAACTGCCTGCTGAAAAAAACATTAAAAAAATCCAAGAGATTGGTAAGGGAAGATACCAAACTTTTGCATCTAGTTTGTTACAGAATTAGTACAAAGGCAGGAGAAAAAATCTGATAATAATTGTAATTTGGCCAATATCTCTCTTGTCATTATGTTGATTATAAGATGATGAAAAGGCCTGTGACTCATCTTTCTTTGAAAAAGCAATAATATGGAGTTGATGAGGGAGTCCCATAACAACTTATTTATATCTGAAGGGATTGTCTATACTTTCCCCCATGCCTGAGAAGTAACAGGTCCGTGAATACTTTGGATGCTTCTTTAAATATAATGAAGAACCATCCAAAAAATCATCCCCAAAGCATTCTGGACCTCATACGAAAATAAAAACCATCTTAGAAAACTCAACTGTTTACTGAGACTGAAACTTAAAGGAAATTATGAAGAAATCACAGCTATGTCAGTAACTGGTACAATGTTCTAGATGTACCTATGTTAATTTACACAATTTTTTTTTCAGCTACCACTACCTCACTTCTTATTGCTGCTCCTCAGCTTTCATTTTTTCCCCTTACTGTATTTCTGAGCTGTGAAATTCTCCTCAGAGTATTGGAGATGTTCAGAAGTGTTTCAATGCAATATTTTTCCAATTGGAAAATGATTTGTTCAATAAAAAACACTTGATGGAAATTTGTTTATTTTGACAAGGGCCATTCTTACATCTAGGACGGAATTTCTGGTCAAAACCATGGACACAAAATAGCCAGTAGCTTAGGGAGAGATTTACCTCACCTGACTTCTGCTCTCTTAAAGTAAGGCATTTATTCTTAGGTTTCCTCTGTAGTCAGTAATTCAGACTAACCACCCTGCTTTTAGATGGCTAAAATAACATAAAATGAATCATATTCTGAGAGACTTGGAAACTGTCTGGGGATATGTGAGTCATGTGTCCAACCTACCTGATGAGATGCAATGTTAGAGTTTGGGTCTTCACCTCTCAGGGAATCCCTGTAACCACAAGCAGGAGTGCCTGTTCTACCCTCACTGCTAAAAGCTGCTCCATATTGTGCACCTAATAAACTATTCATTGGGCATACCAGGAAACAAGCAGAGAGGGACTTCAGCCTAATCACAGGCCTTAGAGTCATCTTCTGGCTCAATTAGGAGTTAATTATTTATACAAAGTAGAACAGTTCTGGGAGGAATTCTTTAAAAGAAATTGCTCTGGCATCAGTTACCTCCAGCAAGAAGAACCAGAACTCAGCTCAGATATGGATTGTTTCTCTCATCTGACATCCCTGACAATTTATTTTTCTGGGCTTGTATTTATCCTAAGGGTTTTGTTTTGGCTCTCATTAGAAATGATGCTACATGTTAATGCTCTAAGATTGCTCAGAAAGTTGAATTCTTATCTTGCTTGCTCTACCCTCTCTAGCATATTCATCCACATTCCAGAAAATGTATGGAACTGTCGGTTAAGATTAGCAACAAATGCTGAAAAAAGAACTGCATTCATCATTAGCAAGATTATTCTACTTGGTAGTGCTCTGCCAGACCCCAGTTCCTTTCAAGAGGGATTCTGTTTCACAAACAGTCCAATTTAAACTCTCCTGTCTCACATAGCTCAATTAAAAGTCTTTCTCTGATACTTTCAAGCCTTCCATTCTTGACTTGGAGTCATAAGACTTTTGTCTGTGACTTCTTGCAAAAATGTCTGTGCTATGATTCACACCAGCACGACCCTAAAAACTTACATTATATCATTGGTCCGAGCAAAGCCTTAACAAATATCTTTAATCAACTAATTCTTTTGCTAAACCAATGACAAGCAAAAGATGATACCGAAGAAACCTACAAGCTCTCCCTTTCCTGGAGGGATTGAATGTGCATCCTTCATACCTCGTTCAAGGACTCGGCTACACAGTCTTATGTTCACAGTTGATTACCATGCAGTAAGATTGCAGAGAAAACCAGAATTCTTTAATTTACAGCATATTCCCCAATATGCTGTAGGTACAAAAACTATTTCTGTAAACTCTGAAAAATGGAAACTACCCTCAAACATCACTGAGTTTAGTAGCAAGCTGCCAATTATGTATTTTTTTTTCCATAAGTAAGTTTTGCTTGTGGAGAAATAAGAAACCATTGGTATTTAGTGAAGGCCAGCCAGACACTGCCGAGTTGATCATGGCCAAAAGAACGCATTGCTTCATTTAATCCTACTGAAGCTACACTGAAGCCTTTCCATTGTTTATCCAGTGTACTGCGACATGATGAACTTTCATTTCTGTCCAGAGGTTTAGTATGAATATCTCTTTGGGCAACTGTAAAGTAGGATTTTCCATGTCATATAAAAAGGCATCCCTGTCTAGTCCAGCATCCCAGAAGTTACAAAAAAAGTACATTCCAGAGAAAAGAGGATCAAGCCCCATAGTCTCCAAGTCTGATCATGGCTGATCAAAGTTAACTCTTTAAGCACAAAATTCTGAGCAGCAAAAAATCCCCGTATCTCGATTTTTGCAGATGCTTTGACATAAGTGAAAAACAGAGTTTGTGGCAGACATTTAAAAGTGGAATTTTTTGGCAGTGAAATAAAAGCAAAGCCAAGGAAATTCCATCTTAGAAAATATGACTAAGATACTGTGTTTTGGCTGAATCATGAGGAAGCACGGAAAAGCCAGTGATCCGAAAACCAGAAATGGTCAGCTAAGGAATCTTTATGAGCTATGATCTAAGAATTTATCTTCAAATTCAGAGCTCATCGGCATATCTGAAAAATGTAGATAATTTCTGTCACCACGTGAAATCCAAGTCTGGTATTTTTTTCCTTTCCATCGTGTTGCCCAATTTCTTTAGGCCCATCTGGAATACCTCAGAAGCCTCCATGAGGTGAACCAAGAAAAACATGGCAGTGGTTGAGGAAACACACACAAACGAAATACACTGAAACAGCAAGAAACTTTGAAACATGACTAATCACAAGAGTGTGAAGCTTCCTGTTTAAATGGGTCTTTTTTTTAAAGCCTCAGTGAACGCATGAGATTAGAGCTGTGTGAATTAATTGCGAAGAAAGACTAATGCTAGCAATAGACCTTAGTGGAATGTCAGATATTGATTAGTTAATTCTAGAGATCTGGGAATGTAAAGTCCTAACGCTTATAGCCAGCAATAACTGCACGAAAATGTCATGAAGAATTGTGTGAACAGGGAGAGCTATTCCATGTGTTTGAGCTATTCCGTGTACAACAGAGACAGAGAGAAAAAGTGCAAGATCTTGCAGCACAAAGACAAATCAGAACAAAATAGTGATATGGTTAAAAGTTCTCATAGGGACTGGCAAAATTAAAATAAAATTTAATTTCCTGTGAAAAATGGAAAAGCAACAAATTATTAATCTAAAAAAATATAACTGCATCATTGAGAGATAATTTATGATTCTCTGCATACCTATTTCATTTTGATACTTAAGAAATGGTAAGACTTCATAGAGGTCAACACACACCCACAGTACCATACTTCATTTATCAATTATAGGTTTAGAGATGATTCTAGGAAAGTTTATACATTCTTTATTAAAGCTTGAATATTAGGTGTCACATTTCTGCTAAATCTAAATTAAGAACAGTGAAAATAAGTAAATAGATAAAGAAAAAAGTGCATTAACGGCAATTTTTATACACCATGACTTTGAAAATTAAGAAGAAACAATAGTTTTGTTTAAAATATGTCATGAGATATATTTGCACAACTCGGAAACAGAATTGTGCACAGAATTTATTGGAAGATTATTACTACCCCTGATACACTGAAAGAAAGTCCTGAAAATTTTTCAAGGCATACAAAAAGCTTTCTTAACAAGGAAGACTACTGTGAACTGAATGGCAAGAAAACACATCTCCTTCTAAGTCTCTCTTCTAAGATTCAGAACCTGGCAGGGTATTAGACTTAGTTAAGTGACAAGTCCCAGAAACCCTGTTCTCTAAATCTCCTGCTACATCTCCTAAACATCTGAGTAGAGGTGCAAGACTCTGGAGAACTAAAGAAACTTCATACAGACAGAAGACAGACTTACAGACATTTGGATCCAGGCTGTAGAACACACTAACAATGCTGTCTTTGCATGCTTATTTATTTAGCTACATTTTCCTCAAATGTACCCACAAAATGAAAATGCACATGCAAACAAGAGTATCACCTAATGAACTAATTCTTATCACCTTTGCAGCAGAAAGAGTGTTTAACATTTTACATGACTTTTAATTCTTTCTAGAAGATTTCCAGACACTACGTGATTTGCAGTCGGATTTGTAGGCAATTGAAAAGCAAATAAAATAGTTCTGAACTGTAACTGTCACAGTCACATACAGACTTTTCTCCTGGAATAAATAATATTTATTTATGCATTAAACGAAGACAAGCAATTGGCAAGACGGAATAAACATCTTCGTACTTACGGTGCCAGGTCGCGGGTACGGAATTCTGCCCTGATATGGAATCAGCTGGTGGTTTGGGCCCTCCTTGTGTGCAAATGGTCCATTGAACACAGTCTGGATGTCAGACAGATGATACACACACACGGCTGAGCCTTTAAATATGGAGCTGGAAGACAGAAGAAAAAGTCAGCGTTGCAATCTACCAACTCTTTAATAGTTTTTCCATAATTTGGCAAGGTCCAATGATGAAAGATACCTCTAAAATAATATATTTTATACAATTTAATATGGATTTAAAACATTTAAAATCAACTAATCTAGCTGTCCAATATGCACCACTGCTTCTCAAGATTTAGCACCTTTCTGAACAGTGAACTGAAAAAAGGGAGAGGAAGGCACTAACCTAGTGGTGCAATAAGAAGACTTCCCAATGCTAAATATAAAAGAAATATAATCTGGCTCCAGTGAAATCAATGGCAAGAATATTGCTGACTTCAGTGAGACAAGAGTTTTATAAACTTTGTACTGCCAAGCTCAGCACAGGTTTCCAGAACTCCCTACCGGTATATTAACCACAAGACCTCCATGAGCCTCCTAAAATACATGGCTAAAACATGAATCAAAACATCCAGAGCAATTACAATTGGTTGGATTATTATAATCAGTTTCCAGCGTTTTTACTAAAAATGGGGACATGTTGTGGCTGTAAAGGAATTACTCCTATACAGTCCTGAAATCCACCCATAAAACTGGTCTTATGAAGACCCAAGCTTGAAGCTTCCTGAGGAGAACACTGGGAGTCACCTAAGAAAAGGGCATGTTCTTCCCACTGCTCTAGATTCAGCCATGGGGCTAGTTAGCACAAGCCCTGCATGGTCTCCATCACCCCATGATGATGAAGGCCACTAGGGGAAAAATTTCCAGATTGATGGTAAAGCTGAAAACAGTGAATTAACTCCCTCATTTTTCCTCTCACTGCATGTAAGGTTTTTAAATATAAATATTTAAAAAGTGGAAACTCCAGACAGTCTAAAATCTGCCTGGTGTTAAGTGTAGGATGAAGATAATCCAAGTTACTGTTTTCAATGGAAGAAGAAAAAACACTCCATAAAAAAGCCTGAAAACATTACACATAGTGTCTAAACAACAAAAGTGAAATCCACATTGCTCTCAGCTATATATGGATGAGTAGAATGAACCTTTTATATGGGTTATGGTATTTGTGGAAATTTTACTAGGTATTAATAGATTTTGAGAAATGCATTTAGTCTTTCCAGATGTTTTATGTTAGATTTACAGCATATTATGACACTAAAATAATTTAGTTCAGTATTATTCGGTTTCCTTCTGTATGATTTAGATGAAAATGCTAGTAGTTATTACTTCCTGTGATGTTTCTCTCTTGCTACTTTTATGAGTTGGAAGTTTACAGAGGTGAAGATACAGAAACTATTAAGGAGTAAAAATCCTTAGGGTTGCTGTATTTAACTAGGTAACACATTCGATCTATAATTGAACCAAAATAAAGCAATCACAGACCATGTGGTTCACAATAGCAGAAACGCATGTGTGTAAAAACTTCAATAGAGAGAGAAAACATCTTGAGAGCCAGGAAAAAGTGAAGTTTTCTCTTTTTTGTGACCTTAAAGCGGTCCTGTGATTCAAATCTTATTTCCACTGGAGAAATAGGTCAAAGTGTTTCCAGTTCAGTCATGTTGCACCCCCAACCTAATGATAAGTGTGGTTTTACTGCTAAACATAAGCTCATCTTTTTCACTTTTGTGAAGTAGGAATTATAGACAGCACATAAGTAAACAAGTTATGTGATGTTTTTTCCCTAATTAAATATCATAGAATCATATTCTCCTGTCTTATTTACGTATTTGAGTAAGCAGATCCCTAGATCTCTGTGAAAAAAGTCTATTGGAGAAAAAAAAATTCTGAAAGGATTTTTTTACTAAAAATTGCCATTAAAGGGGTTAACTTATTTATACTAAATTACACAATTTTCTAATTTGATCAAATAAATTAAATTTTTAAAAAAAAAGCAGAAGACCTCTTTCAAGGTAAGAAGTAACAGCTAAATAATAAAGGGTAGCATATAAGAAATCAGTCAGTAGTAACTATTTTTGCTCTGTACTAACACTATGTGGTGAAGGCAAGAGGAAAAAATGAGAAAAATAAAAGTAGAGGTGGAAGAATCCGTTGGTCCACCTGTCAGTCTTTGTGGAGAGTTTCAGCATTGTAAGCCACATCCAGTGCTTCTACCACCCTTGGGAGCTCAGTAAATGCTTTCTAAACCTGACAGTAAGTGAATACAACTGACTGGTAATGGGGAGCTGCAAGGAGGTGACCAAATGCCACATAAGCTTGTCCTTTTGTAGCCAACTGAAGTTAATATGGGTTATTTGCCATCTCTGTGATCATCAGCCAGCTGAGAGACTGGAAATGATTTGTATGAATTAATGTAAGAATTCCTGGTTTGATCCTCCAGAGTGCTGGCTGTTCTTCAGGAGGTGTTAAGTGCTCTCAGATGCCACATGAGTTCACTGCATTGAAGTCATTTAGCTTTCCACTGCTGAACAGTGACAAGTGGCCCTCCATGGAAATGTTTTCCCAGTGCCAGCTGACAGTATGTCAGGAAGCAGTTTGCTCCAAGAAGCGTAGCTCTGACATGGATACCAACAGCAATGGTACTGAGGCTCCTGCATGCAAACCACAGCCGCAGCAGACACACACAATTGCACAGCACAGCCTCCTCCACAAAACATCAGTTTCAGTTTTCAGACAGAAAATCAGGCAATTCAGGTAATTTTTTTCAAATCTCCATGTTTACCTTGATGTTGTAAAAATTCCATACACAAGTGTTGTTCTGGGGTTATCCGTCTCTAGGAGAAACACATCCTCTGCAAGAAAGAGAAAGAAAAACATTTTGAATAATAAGAAAAACTTTATTTTCCAATTTAATGGATGACTTTATTCCTCCTGAAGCCAACAGTAGTTTTATCTCAGACTTGAATGGGAAAAAGGAGACTTACCACATGAACAGACCATATCTGCATAAATCCAGCATTTTAACATTCAGAAACAAATTTGGAAATTAACTCCATGCCCTCCAGCCTTATGGAGACAGAAGGCAAAGATTTTCAAATACATTCAGGATCCATGTCACACATTTGTCTCAGCTGTACCTTGCTTCAGCAGGTTGTTTAGCAGTAGGAAAACATTAAAGTTGCAGTAGGTTAAATACAGAGAGTTCCCATAGATGGATGTAATCGAAAACAGGGAAATTAGGTGTTTTACTGTCCAGAACGCACTGGAGTGCCCTCACTAGTGCATTTTCAACATGATATGAATGTCATGCAGCTTTGCAGTAAAGACTCTGAAAGATGCAAACCTCCCGCCTCCTGTTGTGTAGGGATTTATTGACTGCACTGTGCAAAACTGTACCTACTCACTGAAATGAATTTACCCACTATTACCTCTGATCTGTTGATTTTTTTTTACACTTCAGTGAAAACTACTTTGATCTCTGACAGTTTCTCCTTACAAATGTTTTTAATAACTATAATCATGCTACCTCTTAAACTTAATTTACAACACAAAAAAGACTGAACTGTTTGAGCTTTTTATCACAGAATATGTTCTTTAGCTTTCCATTAATTTATGTAGCTCTTTCATTTAACCCGCTGAATTTTTTAAATATTCTTTTCAATATGTCAAAAGCAAAAGACTTCACCATGCAGAACTGGAAGTGTTATACTCTCCTGCATTATACATGAACACAGAAGCATGTGTTTGCTCTCTCCCAGTTTTCTGAATTTCCAGCTGTGATTGTATTCTTCCTCTTTGCTAGGGAATTTTGCTGGGAGCCCATGCTGAGAGCATTGTCTCCTATTCACTATGGTCCTACATTTTGTCATACAAGAAACTAAAAGCAGTTATCCTACTGCTTTGTTGAAGAGGAGGGGGTTGGTAAATCACAGTTCTGAAAGATGAGCTGCTCTGGCAGTGCTGAGGCACTGTGAACTTTAGAAAATCCGTCCTCCAAACACCTTGCACATTCCAAGCTAGAGCAAGTTAGGATCTGCTCCTAGGCCCAATCAGGTTCCACTGAAACCTTGAACCAAAACAACTACACCAAAGAGCTGTAAATATAGAAACTCAAAAAGACTCCAAACTACATTTGCTACGGTGAAAATCAGGAATAACAATCGAGAAAAGAGAGAAGATACAATGGAGAGAAGATCAGAACCAGATGCAGACCCAGTGCAGGGCACATTAGCTGCTTATATTATTTATATTTATAGTAAAGCACAAAACAAATCTTTCAATACCTGAATGTAGAACTATGGTTTTGCACAACTCAGCTATGGAAAATATGGAATTTGAAACTTTCTGGTGATGTTGTTTGGCATGTAGGTATCAAGATATGCATCTATTAATTCCTTCATTAAAGGAAACCTCTTGTGATTGCTGTATAGATTATGCATTGAATATTTACAGTTTTTCATATGTTGAAATGAAAATTTATATGACTGAATGATTCCTGACAAATTATATTTATTCACATTGCTATTGCTGGTGCCAGCAACAGGATTTGTTAGCATTACCTTGAACTACCAAATTGAGGACTCTACCCTGTGATCAAAAACTAGAAAAAATGCACTGTGGAAAAGCTGTGTGTTACACGGCGGTATAAGAAACAGTTTCAAAGAGATGTTAAAAATCCTCTATTGTAATCCAAGCTAGTAGCAAAATAGTAAGAGAGCCACTTAGATGTTCCCTTCCAAATATGAATTCTTTACATATATCATTGTTTTACATAGTCAAGATTAACTACCTTTATTTCAAAGGTAATGATAATTATGCAGAGAGACTTATGAAGAATTTTGTCATTTCCTGTCATAAAACTGCAAGAGGAATTTTGTCATGGAGTTCTAGTGCTATGATTTCACTGTTAACAACTTGACTAAGAACCTGTATGAAAATCAGTCATTAAATATGCACAAAGTGTAGCATTTAGATGAAACTTTTAAGGAATGTGTTTCGTGATACCTAATTCATCAAAGTACGTTTCTGTTCCATCTTCATCCATTACTGAGCACACAAGTCTTGCTTTCAAGAATGTTGTCCACTTGTTCACAAGACTGCGCTGACCACCTGTGTCATTCTGGAAAGGAATATTATTTTCAGAAAAGAAGAAATAAAACACAGCTAACATTTTACTGGACTTTCCCACATCTTTCTCAGGTTAATTCATTATCTAGATAATTATCTGGTGAGTTTAACATTAAAAATAGATAGGCCTAAACCAAATCCCCTCATCTAAACATTCCGCATGCAGAAAAAACCAAAAACTAGTTTTCTGAGTGGACCTTCTCTGCTGGGCTAGCAGGCTTGGAGGGTTGGGCAGTAGATTTTGTGCATTAACAGCGTATGCTGTTAGGATTGGAAGTGACCGTGGAGCTCTGTATCACTCATTGACACCTAGGATAAAGTCCATGCTATCTCTAAGAGGTCTCATGGTTCTACAGAGGGATGTTTCTTCTAGTCCTGACAGCAGCAGAGCTGCACCTGATCTAGTAAGCCATGCTAGCACATGAGGTGGATACTCCAAACAGTATTCAGAAATGATGGCTAGTGTGGGTCAAGCTAGTTTTGCACTGTTGCAAGTCCTGGTGACTTTGTCCAGAGACGGCTTGGTCACAGCTCGCTCAATGATCTTTCCAATCTTCTATGGTGCAAGGTGGGAACTGGAACTGCCAAACCAGATGATGCAGGACTGAGGTGACAGATCCTGACTAACTGTGCTGGTGAATGCCTTTGGTAAGAGCAGTGTCTTTCAAACTGCATAGCATGATGTCACCCAAGGAAAGAGAAAACCCAAAATGCAGAAGCTATTGAAATGTGATTTCGATAAAGGGCTGTGCATGTTTCACTGGTGCTGTTGAAGTTGGTAATCTGACTTTTTGGATGACTTACAAGGAGTCTTTTCAGGGGGTAATATATTTGGCCAGACTCAAAGGTGTTGATACATGAATAGGACGGTATGTATACAAGTATACAAATATGACTGGCTCAGATTTATTTTCATTGGCCTTGGGATTCTGCCACTGGCTTCAGCCTAAGTCTAAACAGGCTTAGGATTCAAAAATCATCTGGGCTTCATTATAACAGTAAAAAAACCCAAATACAGCTGTAATTGTGTAAAACGTCTTCTTGCAAAATACCCAAAAAGGCCTTTAGGCACTCTCACTAAAATACAGAAAATGGAGATTATAAAAGAGATCACATGCCTCATCATATTGCCAGAGAAGGACAAATGCCCTCACACCCAGGCACAACAACATCACAAAGCACCAAATTCTAAAGAAGACCCTAATTAAAGACAGGGAATACATAAACACTCACAATGAACTTCCTGTCACCTTCCAAAAGAAGGAATGAATAGGCTAGCAGTAATTGTGCATTTATAATTTTTTTCTCATTAAAAAAATTGATTTCACCAGAGATATTAATAGCTGCTTCAGTCATTTTTCATCTACAGTTGATTAGAGATACAAAAAAAACCCAAAATAGAGACAATGAGGAGTGCTGTGAAAAAAAATTAATTATTGCCCAGGAACAGCCATAACTCCTGAATTTAAATTTCATGTGCATATTTTTAAAGTTAGGCTTACACATGGATCAATACAAGAACTCAGAAACAACAGATATTAGAAAATTGAAAACAGTATTTGAATGTTAAATCAACCAATTTAAAAGCTTTCTATTTCTAATGTGTTAAAATATTTTGAGTGTGTGTGTGTGTGTGTGTGTGTGTGTGTGTGAAAGTCTTCACTGTCTTAAGTTCATTTTTATTAAGAAAATAATGTGCCTTATTTGTGCCAAGGACAGCAAGTTTGAAAATTCAACATTGGTAAGTATTCTGAGTGAGCCAGAGAAATACACAAATCCCTGAACCTCTGCATTTCCATATCCTTACATGTATAGTCAGATATATACAACATGTTCTGACCCTAGCTGTGAGTTCAGTAACAGGTCTTTTTAATTACGAATGGTGACACAGAAACAGGAAATTTTGTCAAATATAAATCAAACGCTTTTCAAACATTTAGTCTTTTAGGTTATCATGTCACACTAGCAGCTTATCCCAGCAACCTGGCAAACAAAATAGTTCTTACTGGGCACACTCTTGCAATCATTGAATGAATTTGCTTTGTGCTGCCGCTGTTGTCTGTGAGTCTTTCTTTGAAGAAGAAGTAGATTTTGGCATCATTGGGGTCAGTGCCATCTGGGATAACATGAGCATCCACAAAAATAGGCTCTGAAATGAAAAAGTTTACCAAACAGATGAAACCAAAAGATGCACCAGTATAAGCAACAAACGATTTGACATTTACTGACTGCTTCAAGGAAGTGCTGTATATACCAAATATCAACAGGTAGACAGCTCCTTGCTGGTAGCCATATGTTTCTGCATCCTCACATTTTATTTCACAGCAAATTCTTGGAGAAGCAATCCAGAAGCAGTGGTATTAGATTGCTGCAGAGACTTAAAGACTTGGAGGAAGAAGAGGGAGGAATCAGTGTGTTATCAGGGGCACCTAAGGAAAGTCTCATTGAGACAAAACATCAAAGTAAGCTGGAACAGCTTAGAAATATATACAAATAAGGTTCATAAATGGGAGAGAAAAACAGCTTGTGTAACCCAGAAAAGGAAAGAGGGGTACACAAATGCTTGAGCAGCATTTGACTTCATATCAGAGGCTGGTAAACAGAACCAAATGTACAAGTAAAACACTGCGGAAAAGAATTAGGGAGAGAGCAAAATAATTTAAAATCTTAATAGCAAGCATATAATGGACAGTGCAACAGCCCTCAGAATACCTCCTTTGACTGAAGGAAGAAGTGGACCCTCTCCCTGCATGAAGGCTTTGTCTTTTCAATGATCATGCAAGATTGCTTGTTTGGTTGAAGTGCGGTACAAATTTTGAAACAATCTGATACAAAGGTTGAATGTCTGACAGAAAACTGTTTTTAGACTGCAGCATTTTTTCATTCGCATAAGTCTATTCTCAATTAATATAACAAGTGTCACGTCTCTGGCTCCAAAAGAACACGGAAATAAATTGTACTTTCAAGTGCCTGTTTTGAACATAAGTAACGGGTAGATTTTCCAGAAATTTGGCATTTTTAAATTTTCTCTAATTCACTTTAGGATGCATATGTTAGGGTGTGCAGGTAAGTGTAAGAACGTAAAAGAGAAGAAAAATTTAGAAAGCAGACACAGTTTCCCTTTCATAGTGAAATGAATTTATTGTGACTGAAATCCTGTGATTTCATTGTAGTCACAGCCAGACAGGAATAATAAGGCACCATAAAAAATGTCAAGACAAAACCACAGTACCTTTACTTCAACATACCTGAAGGCTTTTTAAAATCATAACTGCTGCGTTAGCTGCTCTATAGCCTTTCACATCTACCTCTGCTCAGAGTGTTGACCACTATTTTAATTTAAATTGGTTTCACTGGAAGGAGTCTTCTCACCAGTAAAGACAGGGAGAATTTTCACAGTGATGTCAGTGAAGCAAAGAGTTAAGTGCTGCCACTCAGAAATGATTTTTTCTTCTGTATTTAGATAACCAATTCCTCACCACTGAAACAAGTGGCAATGATCCTCACTGACTTCTCTGATAGTGGGACACTCTTCTGCACACGTTTTGGATGCAAGTGGTGGTGAGTCTTCTGCGCAGAGACGGATCCTCTCGAATTAACTGAAGCTGGTAGCTTACAACCAAACACTGATTTAAGGCAATATCTGATTCATTAGAGGTGAAGGCACTTTCCCAGAAGTCAGACCATCTGACCACTTGCCACTGGAAAGGTTTTCATACACTCGCCCTCAAACAGTTTGGTTCAGCCTTAATGCAAAAAAGGCCCTCAGGTGGGGTGGCCTAAGAGCTTGGTTCATGCGGGGATCCCTCTACATCTGTGCACTGCCTACAGTTTGTATTTACACACATTTCTTCATGGTTCAACTTCATAAATTAAATTCACAGACAAGCTCTTTAAAAGATAAGGTCTTTGTTTTAAGCAAAGGAAAGCAGAATCTCTATGACACCCATTAAAAGCCCCGGTAAATCAAAGGCATCTCACCACTCAGCCACTTGGAGTTGTGCTGGTCAGTCCTCACTGCATTCCTCCTGGTCAGACTGCGAAAAATGGCTGCATCCGTCCCCATGAAATCAATATACATTCCTGAAAAAAGCTCTTCATCTGAAAGGAATTGAAATGGAGGGAGAATTGTTATGGCTTTTGGGAAAATAAAAGTTTATTTTAAATTCTTCAGCTCTTTATTTACACAGGAGTCTATAAGGATAAATAGTGGGTCATGGGAATGAGGTTTTCTCTGATTTACAAAGACTCAATCAAGAAAGAGAGATTCATTAGATTTTTCTTAGACACTGTATGGAACTGTACCATTAAATGACACAGCAGAGCTGCATATGTGGGGAACCTTTCTTGATAGTAAGTTTAGTTTTCAGTTTCCACTGCTAAGGGCCGCTGGAGGATCAGGCTAGTCTTATCAAAAAGTATCACATTCAATATCTTAAGAACAGACTTCAAATAACTTTTTTTTGTTATTATGGAAGTAGATGAAGTGACTATGTTGAATTTATTGCTTCTGTAAACTGGCACAACATCTATTGCAGTCAGTGGATCAGTGCCAATTTTTACCAGCAGCAGTTAGGGCTGCCCCAGGCAGCCTTGAGCTGACTTTGGTACTACAGAGGCCTGACAATTATATTATTGAACTTCACTCAGAGTAATATGGAGCAGCAGTTGTCCCCTTTTGTGTACTTGGTTCTAAGTACAGGGTCATTATGCTTGAGCAGAATGAGACATGCAACTCCTACATTAACAGAGCTGTAAGCTTCTGCTCCCTGTGCAAGGCTGAAAACTCAGTCCATCAGTCAGGATGTCTATCTGTGTTTGTGTGACTCTGTGTGTGTGCATAAACATATGTATATACAATTACAATTATAATTACACATACTATCATTTTCTACTCTGTGAATAACCAAGCAATTTCCACTGACTAATGGCAATGAAACCCCAGAGTAGAAAACAGTAGCTAAAATAAACTCTAACTCTCAGAGTGGGAGTGGTGGCTGAATATGTTCCAGTACAGCTGGGTCCTTTGATTGATGTTTTTGTCTGTATTCCTGGACTACCCAGAGAGTGTGGTCAAGCTGGCAAGAGTCACAGGCTCGGAAGTACTTGAGGCTATTTTCATGCTGTGTTTGTCTCTGCGTGCGTGTGTGTGTGTGTGTTCATAGTCAGCATGGAAGCCTATTGAGAAGCTCATGAGAGAATTAAAACTCTGGAGATTTTGCTTTTCTGCTGCTAACTGGAGCCTGAACTGAACCCTGGCAGGGCACCCAGCAGCCACTCTTCTGCTCTCACCTCTCCCCGTGATGATAAGATTCGTACACAGGGGATTTAAGCAATGCATTTGCTGCATGTTGCTGAAGCATTTACTTCCTGAGCAGGTATTGAGAGAATGATGTTAGATCTGTACAGATTTATATTTTGTATATTTGCCTCCTTGCCTCAATCCATCAGAACTTTATTCTTATTATGAAACAAATTGTCTGAAAGAGATCAGGCTTATGGTTCTCACTAAATGTTAGGTACAGTCCTGTGCATACACACATACGTACACACTTCAGCAACAGTACTATACTATGCAATTTTAATCCTATTACATATCAACGCTATTACTTATGTCTTAAGCATTCCTAGTGTCCGTTTGCTAATCATGTATCAGATGAGATCCGTCAGTTCCGCTTCCTTCTGGTAAAATCCTTAAATTCCACACAGTATTTGGTCTGCACAGCACAACGAGTTCACACTACTTCACTTTGTTACTGGGGGGAATTACTGAATTGATGAGGTATGTCTGCTTTCATAAATACCTCATAGTCTTGGTGGGGAGAGAGACATGCATCCTGCACACTAGTTATGCCAAGCTGCTTCAAAAAGCACATTTTTCATTGCTTTGATGCAAATGTGTGTCTGTACAATGGCAAATTGTACAAAGTTCAAATTTATTTTTATACCACCACTTTCCTCTGAAGGGTGAATCAGCTTTCCTGCTGTATTCTAGGCCAGTGATGCCCAAAATGGTCAAGAAATTGCACCTATATTTAAAAGTGGTTCTTTTATTGTGGAAGAGTTAGTTGGTCTGGTGGTATTTCCTATCTTCTGAAGCAACGGGAGGGAATTCCTCCTGCAGAAAGCTCAAAGGAGAGTCCAGTACATTGGCTCAGTCCTCTCATTACAACACAAACTGTGACTTACGAAATGTTCACGTTTCTGGCACGGATACTGAGGCTAAATTCATTAGAGCTTAGCATTTTTGTAGTGACTGGACTTTTCAACAGAAGGGAGAAAGTATAAAACCCAATCTGTGGGACTCTTTTTAAAAGGAATTTGACCCTTGTGGAATAATTTAAACTTTGTAGATGAACTATGACATGAAAGAAAAGTCAAACGCTAGAGAAGGTCTCTTTAGTGACATAACTGAGAGATCAAGGAAGATAACGAAAAGTCTATTAAGATGAACAAAGCTGCCATAGATCTACCGTAGAAAAAAATCAGCTTACTGTACAAACAATAATTCAAAAACAATGTTCTTTAATGTTGCTCTATAAAATCCAGAAAGAACAAGGAAAGGAAACAGTTGATTCACTTAATAATACCAGAATGGCAATGAGTAGCAGTGGACTCATCTATCACTGACTTTGAACAAACATTTTCTTTACACGGTGAGTGTCTGTAAACACTGTCCCTAGATCACTGCTGAGATAAAAGTTTAAGGGCAGCCAAGGTTCAGAGAATGTCTAGGTAGCATTTACCTGTTCTCTAAAGGTGTTCAGTTCATACATTTGTGAATAAATATACTTGTCCTTTGTACTAAATATATTTGCAATAAGGAATCAAAAAAAAAAAAAAGGGCAATTTATATTTTGAACAGGCCATGTAGGACAGATTGTATTACGCTTCCCTTAAGATCCGTAAGATTTTAAAGTAAATATCTGACACAGTATGTAATTGATGGAATGGCTTTCAGAGGAAGCTGAATGGCAGAAACACTGCACATTGATCCCTTGTAAACCTTGGGTGAAATATGCAGTACCTGTGCGCAGTAAGTTTTATTTACTGAGAAAGTCTCAAAAATCCGTGCAACTGCTGCTCCCTTCGTAGCCAAAAATACAGTAAGGAGCAGGCACATGCTGAAAAATCAGGACTTTGGCACTAGAAGTGTGTGAACATACTGCAAATGTGAAAGGTCGGGTTACACTGAGTATATATTTCCAGCTCTTCCTGGTTGAAAAAAAGAAAAGTATCTTTTACAGATGACTTAGGCTGCCCAAAGTGTGTGTCCCCTTTGAGTTTTCTCATAGGTGTGGAACAAGCACAGAAGAAATCCCTTATTGTTTCACTTTCTGGCCTTTCAGGTGGGAGAAAATTGCAAAACTGGTTGGGTATAAAGCCAACTGAAGAATGAAGAGCTTTACAATAGCTGGTGGGCTCTACAGCAGCAATGACAACAAAAATGAAATTCAAAGCATCTGAAGTCTTCAGGCTTTCTTTCCCTGGATACTCTGAGATTTTACAAATAATTAAATGAGACACAATTGCTGTCTAGGATGAACAAGGTCAGAAACCACTCAAAGATAAATGCTAGACAGGGTAATGTAAAGCTCAAACTAATCCTGGGAAAAAATGTGTAAGCCGGAAAAGGGAGAACCTTTTGTTTTCTGTGTCTGTCCCCCTTTCAATAACTTATTTCTGCATTTCATTTGTCCACCCACCTTAAGCTTCGTATAAGCCTTGAAACACGGATGGACCCAGCCCTCGTGCCCATCAGCCAGACAACAGGCACTGCTCCTGGGAGGCTGAATGCTGTGCCCAGCCCCCTTCGGGCATTCCATCAGCCCAGCCTACACCTTAGCGCACGGGTTTGGGCCTCAGCGCCTCGGCGGATCTTTACTTACTGATCATAACAGACACCGTGTTCACGTTAGGGTTGAAAGAACAGCGTCCCTTTCCTGATTCACACTTGGAGTCGATCTTGAAGACTTGTTCCTGCAAAGTAGATTTGTGTGTCACTTCTCATGTCAGAAGCCATTAGATCTAAGCCGATTTTTATGCCTGGCTGTTCACAGCATTAGCAATGCTCTATTAACAGCGCACTATTGGGCACTTTTACTGTACTCTCAGTAGTTTAACTCTTCTATTCAGAATTCCATCATCTTGTTAGATAACACTGACACCCAGTTATTTTCAAGACTCTTGTTATAAATTCAAGACACTGAATCAAAATAATTTTCCCTCTGTCTCAGTTAAGGATAGGTTGACTGATCTCTGCAATAATATGTGTGGAGAATGCTTCTGTTTTTGAAGTTATTTATCATTTATTTTCTGAAT
Organism: Mohoua ochrocephala; assembly: GCA_013398855.1. Lineage (NCBI taxonomy): Eukaryota > Metazoa > Chordata > Aves > Passeriformes > Acanthizidae > Mohoua > Mohoua ochrocephala. The sequence continues at coordinate 99,065 of VZTA01001370.1, forward strand.
ATATGGTTGTACTTACACCTGTCTAGGACATTATAATAAAGCTACTAGAACAATAGTACATATAAAATAAAAATCTCTTATGACAACTGTCATTGGATGATATTATAAATCATTTGGTCTTTACTGAGCTATCAGACCTCCAAAAATCCTCTAAATCACATTTATTTTCTTCAGTACCATCTCTTGGATTATGTGTAGAGCTCCAAATCCACAGTGATAGATGATTTATCTACACCTCTTACCATAGCCTGAAATCTCCTGGTTTTTGAGGTTTTCTTTAAGAAATCGTGGTACGGGGATTTGTTTATATTTTATGTGATTAATGAACAGGAAATACATTTTGAAAAGTAGAAGCAATCTAGACTACAGCTTGAAATACAAACAATCTGAATAGCTTTAGAAAATCTGCCCATTTTGGTGCAACTCTTCACTGCTTGGTTCCCAGCAATAGTACCACAATGTGCTGAGCAAGAAATGACTCAGGCCCAAGCTCATTCCCTAAAAACTGCAGTCAGTAATGGCAGATACACTGATCCAACACACACTGACTCAACACACCAATGTATGCCAAACAACTTGTGCTTAGGCTCCTACAACAAACTTCCAATCTTTAATAAAAAGACAAAAGACACAACTGCAAGAAAAGAATCAACAACAAACAACCAAACTTAAAACATTTCAAAAGAAAAAGTAGCTGACAAAAATTCCAAAGAAAGGTTTCTGTGATGTAGATGCCAACAATTAGTTACTTGAGAAAGGACAGCAACTCCTTATATTCTTTTTAATAGCCAGTGTAAATCACAGAGGAGTGGGGATGCCACACCACTCCCTGAGCAGCCATTTGGCACTAGCAAATTGAAGATTACACCAAGCTCAAATGCACAGCTGCAGCAGGAAGTTTTCGTATCATTATCCCCTCTCTTTTCCCCCTCTTCTGTTTGCCTAATTTAATCTAAGAGATCTTATCTATTGTTTCAGTAATAAACTCTCTAAACAATGTTATAACATAAGTATGAAGTTTCTAATGTGATCTTGGGTGGTTTCTTTGTTGTTTTTCTACTTCTAGATTATATGCAGCTTGATTCTAATCCATATTTACTATATTAAACCACTATTTACCAATTCAAAATGCCCATTACTCTTCTATTAAACTAGCTCCAGGATTACACTTGATTTTCATATATATTAAACTGCTATTTAGTCTATAATTATTTCACATAGGGATTACATTTCCTTCTGTTTGCATTTACTTTGACACTGGAATATATTTGGGTGACTAATGGAGTAATTACCAAAGACCAAAGCATCAAGTGTGCCAAGGAAGAAAATTAATTGTTTTATAACCTCTGTTTCAGGGAAAAGGACAAAATTTTGCCTCATCAATGAAACTCCCATTTTTTGTGAGCTTATGTGGAATCCTGGAGACAGAAGAGCAAAACAGGCTCAGTTCTTATGATTGTTGGATATGACTCTGTCAGGCTTTGTAGCTTCTAGAGAAAAACAGATGTGCTTTGTAAAATATTCATTTTGCACGTGCAAAAACAACCTTTTGTGCATTGAAGGTGATATGATAAAAGCAGAGGAAAAAATGAGCTTTCACTAGTCCCATCAGCACTACATAGCTCCTCATTCTGCTCCATCAATTAGTCATGCACAGATATATGCAATGAGTTCAGAAGGAAATGCTTGGGTTTAAACTGTTATGCTATTGTTGGCCTGTACAGTAATGGCTTTGAGCATGAAGTGCCTACAGTCAAGTGTCTCACAGACTCCAGACGTCTGAAACAGCAGTTTATTTAATCAATTGATCACAGGCATGTAGCTATACAGACAGGCTAAGTAAAGCCAGTTCTGCTTTTCCAAGTCATGTATCTTTACTTTTCATTTAAGAAATTTAACATCTTGCATCATCTGGAGATGTCATTTCCTGCCCTCCCCTCTGTCCCAATCTCATTTACAAACAGTCTAAAATAATGACATTCAAACTTCTCTGGGCTGCAATATCAGTACTTAAGATGATAAAGGAGTATTACATTAATTAAAGACAAATGAGATCACTGTTCATGTTTTAAATGATTTTTCAAGAAATAGAATAATGCTGGGGAAGGGTGACCCCTGTTTCAAAAGACATCAAAAAAAGTTAATGCAGAATTCTTTAACCAGAAGGATGGATTCACTTACTTAGCTCTGCTTGCTTCTGCTTTTAAATGCAGGCCTACGATCTCTACTTTTAGATAATTTATTAGGACTGACGGTGCAGTGATTCTGACTGCATGCTCTATTAAGGAAGCTGGAGCCAGGTAGGGATCTACCAAAAGTCACTGAGATCATCCCATGCAAACTGACCTGGAGAAACAGGTCAGCAATCTTGGGTCTTGGCCAGAATTGAAATGCAGCAATCTTGGGTCTTGGCCAGAATTCCCATCCCACTCCCAATTAAATCAGTGATGAATTTTCCAGTGTCTTCCCGAGAAACCAGCCCAGCTTTTAAAGCTGCCCTCACATGGCAAAGCTCCAGGTAGCAAGCTCTGATCTTCCTTCCCAACACATCTGCTTCCACACTGTTCTGGAAAATATACTGCACACCCCTGTGCCGGCAGACATGAATCTGACCCAAAAGCTACTGAGGTGCTGCCTCCTGGTTAAGTGCCTTTCTTCTTTCTTCTGGTTGCTTAATTTATTACCTATTACATTTGCACATAAACAAACATTTCACTTTCAAATCAGGAAACTTGGACCATATACTTCTGAAACATCTGGTACTTACAGTGAAAATACACACAGTGAAACCGAGTATAGAAAAACTGGAGACCGATCTAGAAAAACTAAGACCTTACAATGAAGAGAAACCTACCAACTTCATCTGGGCACCATCTAGTGGGGCAAAACTTGTGCAGTAGATAAAGTTCTTGTACTGGGATTGCATCTAGAGAGCGTTAAGCTGAAGTCCAGCAAACCTTCACATACCTGAATAGTCAGCCAAATTAAGTGCTTCTCCCAGGAATCAGTAACACATGGAAGTTATAAAAAGTGGACTTCGTATTTTACTTTTTATCTAACTAGCTATTTCCTTTCAAGTACTTCTTGGGAATTTTCCCACCAAATGGTAAGAATGATCTCACCAGACAACGTCAAATAAATAGTAGTATAAAATGTAGCCCAGCACTTGGCATGACTGTGGAATTTTGGACAACCATCATATCTGAGGCATGGCTTTTGATCACGGCTTTGCTTCTAGCTGGTAATGGGTCAGAAAACCATGGACCTTTGCTTTTTTCCTATTCCACATCGGTGAAGGAACCTACTGGAAACACTGATTTTTGCATTTTGAGAATTTCGAGCTTTTGCATCACATCAGTAGGACGCACCACAAAACGAGTGGATAAAGTGAAAAGAGAGTTACCTCAGACCTGCGTCCCCTGTTGACGTAGACGCAGACGGGGCTGAAGGCGCCGCTGCCGCAGACGTACAGGTGGGTGCGGTTGTATGACTGGATCACGCGCACGAAGTTCCCACAGCCGTGCTGCAGGAAACACAGAGAACAGTCATTCCACACAGTGGCAAGTGTTATGAGATGTTGGGAACTCTAGGGAATAGACATGACATATAATTTTAATAGCATCATGAAAACAGCTACTGAGTTTGTTAGTCTCTGGATTGGGACAGCTGTTCCTTTTCATGTCCTTTTGCCTACTCTGGGAACTGGGCTCTCTCTGACTGAGCACCACAGATGAGTTATAGAGGAGTCCACGTAGCTCTCCCACTTCCACACAGCAGTGCAATTTTCATTCACAGATTTCTCTCTACCTTGCATGAGAAGAAGCCAGACCTCTACAGGAAAACAAGAAGTAACCTTAGGAAGTTTCCTTAAGGATACTTCTTTTCCCCTCTAATTTGTTCGACATAAATGGAGACAATTAAAAAGAAAGCCAAGTCCAAATATCAGATGTTGCTGTTTGTAAAAACAACTTCTTTCCAAAACTTTAAATTGAGATTTGCAGTCAATTGTTGCTTTGTACTGAAGACCTAGAGTAATTTCAAATCAGCATGAAAATTAAAACAGAACGTTAAGGTCCACACAGTTCACAGTATTGGATTCACAGTTTTTCCTTCCCTTTTTTCTCTAACTCTTTCATTTTTTACTAGGATCAACTGTTAATGCACTTTAGGTTGAAAATAGGTTTTTTTTCTGAATATTTTTCCTTACAAAGATCTCAGAACTGCTTTACTATTCAATCATCCAAATCTCTCCCAAGACAGTGAGAATTGCATGGGTTTTATGAGCACATGATTGGAAACTGCGCCATCAGTCATCTTCATGAAAATCGGTAGAGTTAATCCTTGTTTAGCAGACTGCACTGGTTTATTTACTTTTAAAGGCATTCACATTTTTGTTTCAGCAGGAGACAGTACCATGCAACATCATCTGAAAACTGGTGCACGACTGGGGTCTTCAGACTGCAGACAGCGGGCACCGCCCACCTTCACAGTGTGCTCCTGGGGGGAGCAGCCAGCCAGAGAACTTCCCCGCTCCGAAGAGCAGCTCAACAGGCTGTTCAGCATCACCCCAGGACATATCTGGAAAAGTACTATTTCCTTGTTTGATTAGTAACAACCAAAAACGGCGAGGAAATGGACACTGCATATCTTCTCCCACCTGTCAAAGTCTGAAAGTGCATTCTGTTTACATTGCCTGTTTTTCCAGAATTTCACTTTATAGACTGGCTTGCAAAGCATTTCAAAAGCAAAACAAACACTTCTTTCATTTTGCTTTGGCTGCACTCAAGGTGCTCTCACTTTACTGCCAAGTACCTAATTTGTTTATGTGTGCATGTGGATTATAACTTACCGTAGGATCCTTGCCAGCCATTTTGCACTCTTCAACCTTGTTTGCTGATGCTGGCCAGAAAATCTGTAAGGAAAGAAGTATTGTTCAAGTAGTATATTTATTACATAATTTAAAAAAAAACCAATTTCACTGCCTTACGCTAACTTACACTAACACATTAATACTTAGATATAATTTACACTTTGATTATAAAGAAAAAAAGGATTTTTGTTGACAAATAAAACTATCTTTGCCTTAGCATGCACTAAACAAAATCAAGGTAAAAGTCTTTGGCTGATATATATTATTACATATTTTTAAGGCAAGTTAATCAATTTATTTAGATCTGTTTCTTCTAGATAAGAGAGATTTTTCACCACTGTTATTACTACCCATCTTTACTTTTTTACTTTTACTGAACTGATAGAAATTATTCACACTAGAAGCCAGAAGAATAAAATATTGAAGGAAGGGTTGTTGTAACAATTTTTCAATTTTATCATCAAAGGTTTGGCTAGATGATGACAAAACCTGCTTGAAATCTCAAGATTTCACATTGATTCCTTTCAGACAGTTTTTCCACAAATACCTCAATATCTGCATGTTTATCTGTTTATCCCAAACTCTAAATATTTTGAGCTTCTTCCATTATTTATTTTGATTTTGAAATAGAAAAGACATCCATTAGAAATTTATCCCTAGAAATCTAGTAAGTGACAGAGCCTGATAACATTTAGCCTCAAGACAACATAAACAATAGCATTAAAAGATCTCTGTGTATATATGTACATATATATATATATATGTGTGTGTATATATATATATATGTAGAATTGTGGATTTGAATGTATATGTATATAGGATTTCTACAGATATATAAGATCAGCAAAGTGAATCCGTTGTTAAAATAAACAAACAAATGGAAAACTGTGTGGAATTGCAGAGATTCACTCTGACCCCAATACTGGGTGATCACATTCACTGCCAGAAAGCTTCGTGTGTTTTTCCTTTCTGTTGATTTCTTTTTTATTGTTCTTGTTTCTCCAGGCCTACATGAGCTGTTGAAATTCCTCACAGCTTTATACTGCAGAAAATATTTCATGTAACAGAGGCCCTCCTATCTAACCAAAGTCTGCACAGGATTAAACTCGACCTGCCAAGGACAGGAGGGAGCATGCCATGCTGGGGCACAGCTCCTGCCAGACCGGGGTGGCTGCATCACTGGGGAGATGGAAATTAGCAAAAAGGTCACAGGAGGTATTTCAGATCCAAGAAGGCAGCCCCATTTCAGAGGGAGACTTGGGTACCATTAGAGGAGGGAAGGATGCATTCACACCATTGAACGAGAGGCATTTAATTTAAATGTGTAAGTTAGAATGAGCCTCCCTGGGCTCCCTGCACAATCAATTCAGGTGGACAGGCATGTCCAGAGGGTGATTCAGAGCAAAGCCTAATTCAGCTGCGCTCAATCACTCTCCAGCAGGGCCCCTCTCTCTCCCCTGACACATTAAAAGCCTTGTCTCTTAAGGAAGGCATTTATCTTCCCTGCTGCAAGCTGGGTATCGCTGCCCCTCAGTCCTGCTGAGGTACAGTAATAAAGCCCATAGATTAAAGGATTGGATGGATTTGGTGGAACAAGGCCTTTATGGGACACTTTCAGGCAGGGTAGTAGCTGTGATAGTCTAAAGATAGGCAAGACAAAGTCTGTAGACAGGTAACAGCTCAACAGTGGAGCTTCTGGGCACACAAGTACCTCTGCAGGTCACCTATTTCAAAAGCAGAGAGGCTGAATTTCAACCGGCTTTGGAGACAAGAGAGGAGCCTGTGAAAGGGGCCTGAGCGTTTGATAATGTTATTATTTTCACACAGAGGTCGCTTCCTACTGTTTTGTGAGGGAACACAGAGTCCTTGGAAAACACCATCTCAGTAAGTGAGAGAAGCCAGAAAAGAGGTGTCAAGGGATAGATGTGGGTCACAGTGCCCAGAAAACCCCAAATGAGGTGTCTCAGCTACCCGACTGAAGGGCAAAGGCTGACACAGACAGAACAAGAGATTAGAAAATAGTTCACTGATTTGGGGCCAGAGCACAAAACACAAAAAATGTACTAGAATGTTAAGGACAACTCTGTCCTTGTTTTTTTCTGTATGGCTTGAGAGTGATAGTGTGTATCTTATTCTTCCTTGCAGGATTCTTCAAAAAGTGCATCTCTGAACTATTTTATTTGGAGAGAGGTGCAAAGCATCAAACCATACAAATTTTCCTTGTGAGGCTAGGCCAAGCCGAATGTTGTTTCAAAATTAGTAAACAGGTCAGTTTTAAATAGTATTTGAAAAACAACATACAGCTTCATCTGCATTACACATAAAATAAGGACGAAAAGTTCAATAAGGTGTGGGCATGGACTTCCATGCATAATAATGAAACACTATTTTTTTGTCTTAAAAGCAAAGGCATGGACTGAGCAACTTCAGATTCTCAAAATAAAACTTGAACTTACACTGAGGGGGTCTTGGCTTATATTGTTAATATTCAAAGACAGAATATGATCTTTACTCCCCACATAGATTCGATCCTGATCTTCATCCATCAGTAATATCCTGTAATCCAGGGGGCTGTGGGATATTCTGTGATACTCAGAGGTCTTAGTTTCTTGCAGCTCTGAAATAGGAAAGACAGCAGCATAGTAAAGCAGTTCACTCACGTTTCTTGCTTCTCAACCGCATTTCTTTCTAAATAAAGACATCTTTGGACACAAATGGGGTCAGAGAGAGACGAAAAACCCTCACTGGACACTAGATAATAATACAATGGTCGATGTAAAACAAAAATTTTTTTCCCAGCTTGAATACAATTATTTTGTACATTAAGTAGATAGACATAGCTCAGAGAAATCAGGCAGTGCTGTTATTCATTCATCTAATTAATTCTTATTTTAATGGATATTATTATTTACAGCTCTGGCTTTTAAGGAAGATAATTTATTAAATTAATCAATGTGTTCAATACATTTTGAAGTTTATGACTGCAGAAAATCCACAAGATCAATGCAAGCTACATAAGAACACTTTACTTCCTTTTCCTAACAGGGGGCTTCACTAAGAATAGGTTTTTATCATTTTCAAGGTCAAATTTTATTTTGTTCTTCATCACCATATGTGGCTTACTTAAAAGAAAAACAAAATTATTCAGTCAAGCCTAAATGTGTCTGTTCATTCAGTTGTTTGTTTATGGGTTTGGACCAAACTAATAGAACTGTAGAACGAGCTCTATTTTTCCACATAAAACTTTCTTCAACCAAATGAAGTGAAAACATCCTTTGATCTCAGCGGCGCAGGATCAGGCCTGTTACAGGAATAGCATAAGCAACTGCAATATAAGTATTACTTGCTGCCCTCAAGAAAGCTCAGCCTTCCCATCTTTGCTTGGCCAATATATTTTGGCCCCCAGTCAGATTGTTTTACTTTTCAGTAATAACAGAAGGGATATTTCTCAAGAGCTGAGAGTGGAAAAATAAAACCTTAATAATCAATTTGTCTTTGTGAAAATATTTAACATATAATTATGCTTTCTTTCTTCATGAATATTAGTATTGTGTTAGAATTGTGTTCCCCGTGACTCTAAAAGGGTGGCAAATACACAGTACTTATGAAAATGAAGCTCTGTTATGATGTTTATTCATAAATGTAAGATCCGAGCCCACAGTTCTCAGTTGCAAACTTTGCCTGGGACAATATGGCTTGTCACTGTTGCTGAAGGTTTTTTAAAAGCAAAGTTTTCCCTATGGAAAACAGTAAATGTCTTATACAAAATTAGATGTCTATTGATATTTTATAAAACAACACTCTCAAAACATAAATATTTCTGTATATGTGCTCTATTTAAAAAAAAAAAAACACGCCAAAAGAAGTGTGCCTAAAGTATGCACCTTCTGCAAAACACATATTTAGCTGAAAGCATAACTTCTTTTTTGAAAATTACTTGGAGAACCATTTTTAATAGCAGGCATAAGTTAAAATCTTAGGATTCATACCTGTCTAATAGAGAACTAATGACTGAAAGAACACTTATCAGAATATAATTTGCATTGATAAATGTGATACATAACTCCAATTAATTTTTTTATCACTGTGAAATAGTTTCATAGGAAGATGAAAAATATCCCCAGTTACTGAAAGATAATTGTGTTTTGATTAATTTAGACGTGTGACAGCTTTCAGGAGCTGGGTTTCCTACGTGCATTTATTCATGGTAATATTAAAAAAACCCAAAACAAATAGTGTTTATCTTGTCCCTCGAAAACAGATAAACATACAATCAAGATTTAAAATCTGTGCTTAAAAACGGAAAAAGAACTTGTTAAATATATATGAAAATTGCTTACAGTACTTTCAGAAGTCTTTCTTTAGTGCTTGAAAAATCAACTGTTTTACTTCACTTTAAAAAATCCTTCCTGTAAGCTTTTAGCTAGGATTGCCCAAGGCACCTGGGAGATTTACCAGCACAGTGCCATTAACACTTAGTATATTTGGCCCTCTGAAATTCTCACAACCAGCCTCAGACACTCGTGCTCATCCATTTTCCTGGGACATTACTGACTTTACCATAATATTTGGCAGCTGTAAGGTGAAACTGAACCTTCTCCTGACTGTGCATTTGATATACCAGGAAAGAACCGATAAACTGTGAGGGTTTCCCACACAGCACGGGGTAAATGTGAGCACAGTGATTGCACAATACAATGTCCCTCCTTATTGCCTCACTGACTGACACTGGTTGACAATGAAAACACCATGGCTGATGTGAAAGATAATCATAATCACAAAGATTGCTTTTAAACAAGAGACGAAAAATAGCAACAGATTTCCACAACTTTCATTTGTCAAAATCCATTATTTTCTTGGAATTTTAACCTCTTTGAAATGGTATTATTCTTTCTCAGGCTCCTGAAGAGTAATCTGCCTCGATCGAGCTGCTGCTGAGGGGAACACCTTATGTCAGGTTACTAGACTATGGAAAGTCAACACCATTCCTAAGAGGAAGGAAAGCAGTGAATTAAATACTCTCACACTGATTTATTAGTTTTATTTCTTTTAGAGCTGAAGCTTACAGTTTATTAGACTCCCTGGGCTGCTCAAGCAAGTAGAGAGGGAATTTATAACTAATCAAATTTTATTTTCATTCAACAAAATTTACCACACAATCACCCAAGAAAATTTGATTTTTTAAAGATTTACTATCTGGTTGTTGTTGCTTGGAGAAAGTGGTGGCTGCAAAGATGCCCTATGGTTTTTCACACTCTTTTTCATCTCCAAGAGTTTTGAAGTAGACATTTACTGACATTCAGAGCAATTCTATTCCATGCTTTGAGAATTTAACCAAACATTGAAAGCAATAAACCCTATGTAGAGAATGATACTGCAGACAGGTCTCTGAATATTAACAATTTTATTTAACAATAAAACAATATACAAGTAACTTTCATCTCAAAAATAATCTTTGCTCATAGTTTTTCTTCATCAGTTGGTGAATTTTGCCTTTCCTCAGAGACAAAACCAATACTGACTTGATCCCTAGTGTAAGAAATCTGATATTAGAGGACAGGTTGCTTTAATGAAAAAACAAAAGCTTCAGCTTTATTCTCTTTCCAGAATTATGCTTATTATTGAACTACATATTTTGGAGAGCCCAATGACTGGGAGTTTTCTCTGTACACAGTGCACAGCTTACTGACAATTAGACAGTTTAACTCCTACTCTTTAATTAGCCCTCTAATCCACCACAAAAAAAAAAATTATTTTTAAGAAGTTGTGTTCTCACAGAAGAAATAGCAAAATATTTGTGCAATATCTATTACTGACATCACAAAAGCCTTTGTAACAAACCTAAATATGCTGGTCAGAACAAAACAATTACAGCTATTAGAGATGGGGGATCCAGGAAGGTGTAGCTATCTCACACAGCCTGTTATACCCAAATTGTCCAGCCTGCATAAGCATAAATGAGCTAGATCCATCAAGCAGTCCTCTGAATGTCTTATTTTAATCACTCAACCTCAACCTTTCATCACTCCTTAATTCAAATTCTCTGGTAGCACAATGTTGAAAACAGCCTGACTCTCCCAGAGTAAGGAATATAATAATCCCTAATATGTAGAGGTAAGACCCTAAGTGACTTCCTTGGTTGACATCTTATACTAATAAGGGTGTTTGATGCATTTGTTACTGAAATTGATGCAATTTTTAGCAGGATCTTCACAAAATATAACTTCCCTTTTGCGGACTCACATGACCACTTATTACTGAATGTTCAACATAATCAAGAATTATCTTTATGTTTCAGGGTTTGGTAAGTTACAGCCATGATATGCAAGCATCCCTAGCCCGAGTACAAAGCACTGAATTCATCCACTGATAAACTGTGGATAAACTAGGACACATGAGAGACTGCATGGAGTTGTGCCTGCCCTCTACCATCCCTGGATTTCCAGTCTAGCACGGCTTCTTTGAGCAAGCCTAGGATGCTCTGTTAAGCTTTTAATTTAGGATCCCTTGTGGAGGAGTGCAAGAAACAATATGCTTTCCTCCTCTTTCCTGCTGGCATAAGGGCTCAGTCTCAGAAGGCTGTTTATGGGGAAGTTCAGAGCAAAAGCAGACATTTGGTGTCTGCCTCAGAAACAAGCAGGGAGTAAAGCACCGCAATCCATTCACACGCAGCATCACAGTGAACACAACTTTCCAGGAAGATGGGCTACATCTCCCTAGGAAACCTCTGCTGCCCAAATTGGCATGGATTTTATGTAGCCTTAGTGATGTGGAAGTCAGCAATACAGTGCTGTTTTATGTTACGTTCTCATGGGGTGTGGGGTGCACAAACAACACACCTTGTGTACATCTAGCAGCAAGCTCAATGTTATCCTCTGGTTATGGAGGCTGTAAGACTCTCCTAAGCCTCATTAAACCTTGAGTTTGTGCCAACAAATATGCCAGCCCATGCCAAATGTGAAACTGCAATGTAAAATCTCACCTTCTAGGAACTGGAATGAAACCAATTTTCTTTTTTTTTTTTTTTTCCCCTAGAAATAAATACTTAAGTAGAACAATAACACCAAATGGAAATGGTCCCCTTTCGCCCACTGGTCATGTTTAAACAAGTGAAAAAGTAATTTGGACATACAGACACTATGCCTAATTGTTGCTAGCATTAAATGGAATGGTTATATATTTTAAGAATGTGAGTGAAATCTGAGGTATTTGCAAAGCTACAAAAAACAATTACAAAAAAACCCACCCCAAACTAAACAAACTTCAGCCAGAAGAAAAGATCTGTTTTATTTTAGTTTAAATATCTTCCTTTCTTCTTCCTTTCTTCTTTGTATTTATGAATCTGTTTTGCAACTTTTTAGTAGAAATGACTGGAAAAGATGTAGTTAAATGGTATCAGATTTCATAAGAATCTAACAATTTGAATTACTGTTTTCTTGGTTTTATTTTTAAATTTTTAATGTAAAGACATGGAAGAAATAAATGCATCATTTTTATAGTTTACACAGTGTTTGTGGAAATAGTCTGCTCTAACACTGCAAGTCTAAGGATACAATTGACTACTTCCTCAATATGTATGGAAAGAGAACAAGTAAAGCCTGAATATTTCTTTTCAAAACTTCAGAATGAGTCACTTTTGCACTGTCAATATTCCCTTTCTTTGAAGATACGTGTATTGATTACTTCTACTTAAGGGGCTGAGATAAGGGAGTTGCTAAAGCATTTTGCCACTGCTCATGCAGTTTTCAAACTAAACCCCATCCCTCAGCCATTCTCAAGTGAATCCCATTGTGAATGGGGACACAGCCATCTGACCAAAGAGCCATAAGTAGCCAGATGTGCTACTGGTCAGTCCCTTGTATGCCTTAACCACACAGGGCCCAAAAAAGCTCAGGTGGACCTTTGACCTTTTCTTCACCTCTTTATCTCTTCTTCATGCATGAGAGTCTTTTTTCTTTAATGCTGTTACAATGAAATCTGGCTTTTTATATAGGAAGTAATAGCTTCATAAGAACCAGAAATCACAGATGTGCACACTTGCTTGCTTCTGAATCCATCTGAAAGGGGTTTAATTGCATTTTTATTAAAAAAAAAAAANAAAAAAAAAAAAAAGCAAGTGAGAGGGGAGAAAATAGATTTACAAGTGCTTATAAAATCACAGGCTAACTAATTAACAAGATCACTTGAATGAGAGAGAAGAAGGGAATTCAGATAGTACAGGCTGAAACAGAGCCCTCTTTTCGCCCAGAGCTAAAATGTACAATCTGCGAGAAGGAAACTTAATTGCTGCATTTGGAATGAGAGTAAATAACAAGGAAATGTCAATGATATCTAAATATGATTTGGTTTAAATATACACCTTGAATACTTGTGGGTGTATTTGCTAAATGAGTTGAGAGTGGAATTTAAACATTAGTGGACTGAGATAGTGCAGTCTTTTACAAAGGGAAATCAGAGCACCAAGGTGAAGTCTTTGGAGAATCAGGCCCAGAGGTGGCTCTAGCACGTCTGAAGAACAATTTGTCACCTTGAGCAGCTCAACATATACATTAGGAGCAGTAAAACACTCAATAGCTCTTTGTGAAGGGGACCATGTGTTGATAGGAAAAGACATACCAGTTAACAGTTGACCTTAAGCAGAGTGTTCACATATGTCAGTAGATGGGGTTTTTTGGGGTTTTTTTACAACTTGCAAGATACACAAAACTCCTGAAACCCTGGTAAGTCGCAGACTTTAAAAAATCGCAATTGAGTATTAATTGGCTTTTAACATTGTGCCTTTTAAAAAGTTGTACCAAAAGGGGAATAATTCATGACAGAGTGCTGTTTTATTAAAATTACCAAAAAACATAACAGAATTTTTCATCTTTTATTTAGTACTTTGAAGAAAAAAGGAGGGGCAGATCCTCTGAGGTGTGGGCAGCTGCCAGTTTTGTGCAGAAGGAATGTGCTTTCTAAGCAAAAGCAAACACACGAGAAGAGAAAGCCACTTACTCGTGTGTGGCAAAATGCATTAACATGGCTTTGTGGCACACTTATCAATCCAAGACACCCCACAAAGTTCCATGCATCTTCATTGAAGCTTTAAATTATGAAGAACAGATACAATTTTTTTTTCATTTTCACAGATATTGTCATATGAAATCATACCACAACATTCCACAACAGCAAACCCACTCCAGAACAAAAAGGAAAAATGTGTGAACATTTTTCAAACTGCAGTTACGCAGCTATCCTAAGTCTTGTCAAGTATCCCAGTACTGAGATTCCTTCATTGAGCATTATGCAAGACCACCCACACCCTCCAGCCATCCAGTCTCACTAGGCTGTAGACAATTCTAGGCATAATTTTCAGGTTATTCTTCCATTTACCTCACTGTAAACCTGAATAACTCCTCTGAAGTCTGTACAGGCATTTCAATAAAAACACTGAAAAGTGGGCTTCTTTTTCTTTAATAAGTAATGTGCAGTTATAATTTTATATAAATGCAATTTGTATTTTTTATTTCAGAAGATGTTACATATACTGCCATTCTACAGAACTTTCCAGAAGATATCCTATTTTTCAAATATTACCTTGTTCTTTTCTTCTCATTATTATCCTGTCCAGGCCTTGTTCTCATTTTTGGTCCCAAAACAAAAGGGACAACTTTGGCAAACACAGAGAGCCATAAAGACAGGCCAACTGGGTTTAAGATTACTGCAGCTGAGTTATCCATGTCAGATGGGAGCCGGTCTTCTCCAAGCCTTATGTGTACAACAGCTCTGTGGCATGAAAACTGCTCTCCAAGAGCTGCATACTTCAAAGTCTGCAGTTACACAGAGTTTACCCTTTGGTTGCTTTCCAAAAGCCATGGAGAGAGAGGGTCCTTGCCACACTGCCCGAAGGCTGCAGAAGGTCAGCCTGGGTGCACACAGTGGCTTTGCCATTGGCACTAGGGATGCCTTTGTTTTCCAGATGCAGGAGTGAGAAGCTTTCGGTTGCCAAGTATGACATTAATTTTGAGACAGAGTAAGGAAAAAAAAAGCCGCACCCGTGGAGAAGTCAGACAGATTCCACATAGTTTTGCTTCTTCTGGGAGAAGTATATCTTTTCATTGTAACCTCTTGTGTTTTCTCTCTTCTCTTTTTTTGTAGTGGACCACCAATCACAGCACTGGAAGAACGGCTGCGCTGCTTCCTGCGATGCTCAGGCACACAGAGAAATGTTCCAAGGAGCGATCAGACTAACTGGACAGCTAAACCCCTGACTGCATGCAGACACTAAAACTCTTTGATCTAAATTTACAGAGAGAGATGAGAAACGGAAGAAAGTGAAGTATTGTAATTGTCTGCCTGAAAAATGAAGTAAGACTGAAGCTCGTTATAGTCTCCAAATCAGAATTGGGCAACAACATGAGATTTGGGAGCTGTTCTCCCAAATCTTACATATTCAGCCCATTTGCCACTAATGGGTTGGCCACTGGGAGGAGAACGAGGTCTGAGTGGACTTCTCTTTAGTTTTGCATCTCATTCAGGCTATTGCTTTTGTGATAAAGGCAAACCTTTTAAGGCTGAGGTTTAAGTACCTGACTATTTACTCCCCACAATCTGATGGGTCAGATGATGTCAGCTGAGATATCTTTGAATATCGGGGTGGGAGAGAGAGGAACAGGGAGAGTGTAACTAATGTTGGGTGAAAGGTAGGTTGTTTTATTGCTAGAATTATCCTTCTTTTGCAAATTTATCCTTCTGTTCAGCCTAAGTGTGTATTTTGCAGATGTACTGAGGTAGTCTGTAGACAGTGAAGACAATTTGCCTTTTGCATAACTGACAGCTACTGTCAGGGAGTAGTAGTGTGCAGTTTTGATGTACCAACAACTGTGACATTGAATTGTAGTAAAGAACTATCAAGTGTTGCAGAATAATCAACACCTTAAATAATGAAAGTATGATAGTAGTCTCCTAACTTCTTTTCTGACTGAAAAAGCTCTTAGCATCAGCTCACATGCAGTCCTTTCTTTCTGCGCCTATTTTCGCTAAGCTGCCAAATTACTTGTTACCAGAGCTAATAAAAACTCATTGAGAAAACGCAGCTCAGCCACTGAAAAATTTCATTATGGTTTCTGTAATAAAGTAAGAACCCACTTCACTGTGGCAAGGCAGAGGAACTCTTTTCATTATATTCCTTTCTCTCCCTCAAAGAGCAGCCTCCCCAGAGGTTCAGCCAATCTCTGTATGTCTACAATTGGCATTATTGCCCTTGCTGCAGTAATCCTTGCCTTTATTGATGTCACCAACTGTACTGCAACTTTAGCCATGCTGCTTTATCCACAGATCTCCTTAAAACATATTGTTCCTATCTTCGCCAGTCACTTCTCACCACTACTCTGTAAAAATAGGGCCACTTAGTATATGCAGGCTTGGTTACAGTTTCATTATTATTATTATTATCAATTTAATCAAATTAGGATTAGCTATCAGGCAAACATCAGGCATAAAGAGATCAAGCTAAATCCCAGTGCTTAGCTTTATTCATTCTTCATTAAAACAATGTAAAATTTACCCAGTTATGAGCTGAAGAAACTTTGGGAGGCAATATTTCTCATTCAAAAGAATTACAGTTAGTAATTTGTTTCAGTTGACTGCTGAACTAAAGGGTAGTATTTTTGTACACAAAAAAATTTGAATTCAAGGGGATACTCATAAAAACAGCCAAGTTGCCCATGGCAAAATCGAGCAAACAAGTACGTGGCATGGTGGGTATCACACACGAATAGGTAAACCGCTGCTTCCTTTTTTTTGTGTTTTCCTGTTTCCTCAGTATCAGTATTTCAGTGGTGTGCATATACCTGGTGTCGACATACTCTTGTCTATATATATCAGATAATCATCTCTATATGCCAAGCCAAGATAGTTAGCAAGCTCTGCTTTACATCTGGGAAGGATAAAAGAAACACTTATTCTCACTCAACTACGTGAGAAAACAAAGCAGCTGGAGGTCAACAAATGGCATCCCCCGCTCAGTGAACCTTCCATGAACTCCTAGTTCAACACGATGCCAGAAGGGTCATTGCATTGGAGATAACGAATTTCACCAGAAGAAACAGCCACGCTCGATTCCACAGTCGTGCCACAACTGCATTTATTCAAATCTTCCATTGTTATTTCTATTTATAGAAATTTTAGAATAATAGAACACTTTTCCACAATATTCTTAATTCCTTTTCCTATATTTGTTTGTGGTTCTGTATGCTTTAGTATAGTACCCACTGTACTACCCCTCGTAGCCTAATTTGAGCTCTTGGATTAAATTTTAGTTTGCAGCTGCAAGGCCACCCAGCCTTCTCCACTGACAGGAAGCAAACTGTTTTCTGGACGTGGGTGTTTGGGATGCTTTCTGAAGCCAAGGAAAGTTTGGTTTGGGAGAAAAGCAAAGGTCAAGCCTATCCTTAAATGTTTGAGCAGTCGGTTCTTTTTTTACCTTGAAACAGATTTTTCTGGTATATTAAATGCATTCACTCTCATTGGAGGAATAGCCATGTGGTTTCATCAGACTGCACATTAATTAATTTTTTAAAAAATTATTGTTATGACACAACATAACATTAGGGTTATGTTCATTGAATACGGAGTTTGGCCGCATCCCCCAGAGGACTTCAGTGGTTGGACACAACTGGAAATTATTCATTTCATCATCAGTGTTTTCTGCTTGTGCTGCTGAACATCGAAGACTGTTATGAGTACTTTCAATATTAAATTAATTAAGACTTAGCGTGTTTTTTTTTTAAAATGCCAACTTTAAAAAAATTTCCAAGCACGTGTGCAGTGAAAATTACTTTATTTAAGCTTAATTTATTTCTGTATGGATTTGGCTCTGTCACTGCTAGGTGTCACTTATGGGATGTGGCTGTCCCTACTGCTGGCTCCTTGGGAGCAGGAGTGGTCCAAGCCTGCGGGCAGCCGTGCTCAGTGGGCAGCACACTTGCTGTTTAAACACACAGAACACAAACGTATTTCACTCCTTTTCACACCATGAAGACTGACACAAAGAGTGAATTTAGGAGCACATTCCAGAGCTGCATGCTACCATCAATCTTCGAGTGATCACCAGCTGGTGTTTGGGTGCACAATAAAAGTCATGTTCAGTGGGCTGAGCATAGCCTGGTGGATTAGAGTTCTCTCAACTCTAAATCTTATTCTGCTGATATTTTGCTCTTTGACTTTAGACATGTCACATAAACTCTCTGACTCACATATGTAAAGTGGAGGTAACAGTTTGGTATTTATTTGACCGGGTTGTTTTTTGGATTGCACTTGGTAATGTACAAAAAAGCCTTTGAAATGAAAATGAAATAGCTGGAGGAAGTTATTTCAAATGTATTTCACATGCAAAAAGAGATATTTTTTGTTTGTTTGTTTGTTTGAAGTCCAGACACTTCAAACTTAATAAGCTCAGCCAAAACGCTGGTTTGGATTTAAGAGATAACTTTTATGCTTTTCTGTTTAGATTTAATCTGAATGGGAAGCCATTAAAATAAATAAACCTTCTGCAGTCACTCACTCCATGTTTAAACTAGACTTTCCTTATTTATTCATCAGGATGACCATTTAGAACTTGGCCAAAAGTGGGGGAAAAAGTATAAGAATTCCCTCTTTTGCATTTACACAGATAGAAAAAAAAAATAGATAAAACTTACTTGTTTATATTCAACTTTCAGTTATGAAACATCTCATGATTACAACACTATCTCTTTCAGATAACGGGAGGCTCTAACAGAACTGAGCAATTAGTGTATTTGGATATGCTGAACATCAACAAAGAGAAAAAGGAAGACAAATCTCTGATTCCAGATAAAAAGGCAGAAGAGTCAAGATGAGTAACATACCCAATAAAATACTATGTGGACCTCCTACAGGTTCAGTATAGAAATAGGAGGTTCAAGGAATGAAGGACTCAATCAGCAAACCAAACCTGAAGGGTATTTATAGATTCCTGACAGATCAAAATTGGCACGCTGCAGGTCTAGGGCAAGAAGTGGCAACAGGATAAAAATCAACCACAGTCATCCACTTATCTCTACAGTAAACTACTAATTGTAGCAGAGGAAGGTGCAAGTGCCCTCCATATATAACTCTGTGCCCTTGAAACTTAAACAAAAATTGCATTAAAGGCAAAAAACATAGATTGTGTCTCTCTGTATATCCTGTACTTATAGTTTGGAAGTACAAGCAAAATAATATGGGTATTCATTTAAAGTGCAATGTGCAAATACAAAGAACAAAGGAGATCTGTTTCATGATTAGAACAGGGAACTAACTATATGTCAGAACTCCTGGGCACTTGCTCTCTGACCTCGAACAAATCTCTCACCCTCCATTTATGTCAGTTTAACCATCTGCTATATGTTTATAACAACACTTACCTGTCTTTCAGAATTACTATCAAGTTCAGTTAATGCATGTTTGTTAAAAAAATCAAATTAAAGGCATTTTTATGCTCAAGGTAGTATTCTAATTCGTGTTCCTGCTAACTGTTTAGGCTTATTGCATAATACATTTAAATCACTCTATTTTACAGGTACACATGCTTTAGTGTTTCTCTTTCACATAAAGCAATACTGCTTAATGCACAATCCATTTTAGCTCCATTAAATAGATGTCATGAATTCGATTGCTGTAGAAAGAAAATATCTGCCATGTGATTGTGACAAAGCAAATAGAGACAGTTCTGAATAGCTTTTAATCAGAATTTGTTTACTAAAGGCATGTTAACTTCAGTAGATTTGGCTGTGAGGAGGAATGCCACACAGTGACCTTCTGAACTCACACTGAAGGAAAAATATTTTCAAGAGGTTTAAGTCTTTTAGCTGGTGTTTATTAAATAGGACTTTCACTATTATATAAGACATATTTTGACTACTTCCCTTAAATATCTTCACCTTCATAGCATTTCACAGCATACTTTCATCTTTATTTTTTCACAAACTGTTTATCAGCTATAAAAACTAACATTTATTCTAATAATTTTTAGCTTTGTTAAATGATCTCTCGTAGCTGCTCCTCTTGCTCGGCTCTGTTCGCTATTCCATGCTGGGTTACTGGGTGGTTTACTGGCACTGAGAGTTCCTAGAAGAAGGGGTCTCTTACATCAGATACATATTTAGTGTAGAATAAATAATTTTGACTTATTTTTACGTATTTTTTATGGCAATCTATTATAAAGCCTAAATATATCACTGAAGACATTACACTTTAGTGATATCAATCTTTTCCATTTGTGCTACAAAAGTTATCAAATCTACTTTTGCTATGTGACTGTCATTAGCCTGAGAATTTAAATACTTTACACAACACTGGATTTTATTGTCCAGCGGTCTGTTGACCTGATTTTTCACTGCATTACTCTGAATGTTCAACTCTCGACACCAATAAAACCAACAGAGAACCACTGGCATAAAATATAGTATTAAAGCATTAAGAATCAATTCTCAGCTTTCCAAACAACTGTCAGATATGAAGTCTCCAAATTGATCATATTTACCAGTTGGCTGCAGGTAAAATTTCAAAAATTGTTAAAATATGAGCTCAGGGTGAGAAATCACCTTGACGTTCAGATGCTTGGCCTCTAGTCCTGGTATTATAACAAACCTAGAGCACGGACAATCATTTTCAGAAATGTCATCCTCAGTTTGGCAATACCAGTCAGACTCTGCTGGTACAGCAACCCTAAGGCAGAACTGAGGAGAGCACAAGTATCCAGCTACTTGCAAGAATATTTCAGGAATTATCCTTCTGTCTTTTTTTTTTTTTACAGCTATTACAGACCATTTGGTGCAGGTTGGTAAGGCCTGACCACGCATATCAGGCTCACCAAAGAATTAGGCAGAGAAATAATTTTGTTCTGCATGCCAATACACCTTTGGCAGCCACCTCCTTTACCAACCTAATGCAAAGAGAAACTTGAGAAAACTGTGCAGGGCATATCACATAATGCAGTTTACATCTGTGAAAATACCTGAATTTGAGCTTGGCTGGATTTTCGTGAATTAATATTCTGAATTAAGGATCTCAATTCCCACCTAGATGCCAGTTTAGGTGCATAACTGGTGTATTAAATTTCTGGTTATCCTTCCTTGCCATACTGCACTTCCTTTACTCTAGCTTTGGCCATGTCACAACTACTCTCATCTCTTCTACAGTTAAATTCTGTACAGCAATGCCACTTTATGTTTCAAAATAGGACCTCCAAAAGAATTCTCAACACATTTAATAACAAAGGAAACATGCTGGAATCCAAGGAACTATGCTGTCCCTTTAGTACTTTATTCTGCTTCCCATGTGCCACAAGAAAGTGATCATGCAGATATAACACTGCTATGCTCAGAAGTCTAATTCCTGAGTCTAGTCACAGGAGGCCGAGTGGGCTGTCCCAGACTTGTCACTGCCTATCAGTGGCCTGCCCCTTTATCATGTCAAATCAGTGCATGCTTGTCTAGAAATAGAACAATGTAGAGCAAATGATTAATGATTTACAACTTGTGAGATAAAGTACAAGCCGAGAAGTCCATCCTTCAGTGTTCCTAATACCGAATTAAATAGTCACAAGTCCTTCACTGCCAGAAAATGCATCAAGTTCTTCAGGCTTAAAACATGACAAGATGATGAGGGCAGTGTATTTCAGCCTTGGGCATGAGAAAAGGGAAAGCTTCACAATCAATGACTGTGCTGGGGAGAAACACTCTGGCAAGTGAGGGAGAAAGAACAGTAACACAAGAACCTAACCCATCCATATCAACATAATTTTCTCCTTTGTTATGGATTTCAACCTTCTTCTGCAGGTTCCTGTTTTGTTTTGTTTTTCTCTAATGACTACAAAAGAAGGCTGAATGATTAACTCAGACTAGATATCAAATATTTACATGATGACACAAGAATTTCCTGAGTATGATAAATTTGAACTTCCTCAATATGATAAAAATAAAACTTTGCCTCACCTGGTACCTCAAGGGACAAGTGTAATAGTGACAGTAAAAAAAAAATAAATCTGAAAACAGTTAACTAAGGCTCTTGTTTATTTCAGCGATTGACTTTGGGCCACTGAAATAAAAAAGATCTAATTCTCTGTAAATATACTGAACCCAAATGTAATTGTATCAACAACCTCCAAGCAGGACAAAAATCACACAGACAGGAGGGTGACAAATTAACTTCTTGAATTTATCATCTTAGAAAGCAAGTGACATGAGGAGAGGAAGGAAGGGAGGGAGGACAATAAAATATCTGCAATTTGAATACATTTGCATTATTTCCTGATAACATTAGGTACCTTCTAATATCCCCCTGCCCCTTGCACACTAAGCCAAAGCAAACCTGCATTATTTGTCCTGAAAACACTATTCATGGAAGCAATCAGAAAGCGACTTTTCATAGATGCCAAAAAACAACCATGCAAATAAATGTTTGCAGGCTCTGCCAGGCTGCATGTTACCAATATTTAGATGCTGCTCACAGATAAATGATCACTGTCCAGATCATGTAATTAATACTGGTTCTCTCCTTCAGTTCTGCCTCCCTTTCTCCAGCTCAATAATAAGGTAAAGGACTATCCTTTCAGCTAGTATGAACTTGTGCATACCAAGTGAGATGGTAGACAGCCCAGGTCCAAGTGATAACATTTCTTTTTCAATATTATAAATGCTGCTGCTAAACGACAGTTTTTGTTCTGTGCCTTGGCCCCCAAATTATTCATACACTGCAAAAAATCTGCTTCAAGTAGCTGACACCAAAAAACCCTTCAGTTATCCACATAGGGCATTTTAAATATCTTGCAAGGTTATTTATAGCTATTGTATTACTGTAATTAAAATAAGACCTATAAATTACATTAATTAATAATGTTCGTGTGTGGATGTCTGCCTAACAAGTGAGTATGGAGTGCAATTTGTTTGAACTGTTTTCTCTGCTGCAACGATACTGTTACTCAGGAAATATTAGTACTTAGCTAGGTTTAATTGAACAAAGAAAACTATGTCAATAGCCTTGGGAAAAAATTCTAATCAGAAATGAGCAAGTAGTTAAACAAGCTTGCCTCTGTATGGAAGAAAAAATAAGAATATAAAAGGCATAAAATAACTGTTGATGATTAGATATTAGGACATTAAAATATGCATTACCAGTCTGGAATAGATAAAATATTAATATATTCCCAGAATCTCATCTCTTTTGCTATATGTCAAGGTAAAGAGCACTTAATTATTGTGGGTGTGTATGTCAGAATATCCCACTGTGACAAGGGCCATGTTATTTCTGATTCCATTTCATGACACGGTAGATGATGCTCTTACTTCTTTTGTCTCAGTTTGTGAATTCATTAAATCAACACATTTTTCCTATGCCTTGCCTCTAAAATTATAGTGAGCAGTTTCTGAAAGTCAATTGACTCAGCTTGTAGCTGGCATCAACCAGGTTTTTCTTACTGAAACAACATATTTCTTGTGACAAGCACCTCTTAGAATAACTTGAACTCTGCTGCTGGCCAGATGCAGAACCATAGATGCATCATTTCATTTTTCTATTTCTCCTTCTGGCTTTGGTCTGTCTTGTTTATTTGGATTATAAATTTCTCGAGATGGGGCTGCAGACAGCAGCTTCTGAATGCCTGTGTAGAAGGGCAGGGGTGGCATATTACATAACTTCAGTTTACTGCAATATCAATGAGAAGAAAAAAAAAGTTTTATAGTGGCTTAAATACTTTGGAAGGAGGTACATAAAAACACCTGCTCTTTTTAAATTATTTCTTAAACAGTGCTTTTGGCAGAAAGATTTTATGTCCCCAGTTTGCATTTTGAACTGACTGAGCAATACACTTATTGGAAGCTTTCTATCAGGTTGCCTCCTGTCTGCCTCACTCTGTTGGAAGGTCCAGGGTAAATACATTGTCATTACTACTGAGTCACTCAACCACAGTAACAACCCAAACCAACGCCAAATCCTCTGGGGCCGTTAGGATTACAAGTAATCTAAGCATCATCTTCTGGAGCAAAGCAACAGGCAAGAAAAACATCGGAAAGTGATATGTAACAAATGGCTTTGAATATTAAGCAAGCCAGGTCAGTAGGAAGTCAAAAATATTTTGTATGGCAGCACAAACCACAGGCCCAAACTCAGGATTGCCACTAAGTTACAACGAGACCTGCAAACATTCCAGGAGGAGGAAAAGCAACGGCATTCATCCAAAACCAGATGGCTCCATCAGCCTTTCTGACTCACTGAAACATAAGCAATTAAGAGCAGCTCGGGAGTTCCATGTTAAGAATTCCAGGTTATCTGAAAGTAGGGACATGGCATGCACTAGTCTCTTTTTTGCATTAAATAAGCCAAATCCCAAAGAGATGTAAGCTTGTACATTAGCTGATTGGGCAGGCTGGGCAGAGTCATACAGTCTGCTGCAGGCACCTGAGGTATTGAATTTAGGAGCCCAGTTTGTAGAAGCTCTGTATATTTTCACTGAGAGGGAAAAATCAGAGGGTTAAAGAGAGACGGGGAGTGGCTTAGATTCTCTAAAGCTCCATCCAAAGGTACCTGCCTTGATTTATTGAGGTGAAACAGAACATAAAGAGGTAACTCCAATTTACAAATAATTTTCAGTTTGCTTGATCTGCATGAGGTCATACCTAATGGTGACAATTCCCCATGAAATCTCAGAACAGGTGGAGACTGTAGCTCCTTGAATAAAACATTGTGGGCATCTTCCAAAACACCAGGCCCGTAGGTCAGTGGTTATGTATGTTTTCTTGCAAGTATTAAAAAATGCTGCAGTCATCCATGTCTCTTACAGGCAGCATTGGCAATATAAAGGTAACAAACTCTAACTTCAATTAATAAAACTTCCAACTTCATTTTTTGCCCTTTCAAAGAGATTAATTACTTTGAGAGATGATCCCTCCTCTGTAGATCTTTACCTCTGCACTGACATGTTTTGCAATCAATGGAATTCACACGATTCCACTGAAAGACTGGTCACTGTATTTTCAGTAAGATGAGGCTAAAAGATTGAAATAAAGCAGAAACCTCTAAAAAATTCAAAAAGTGTACAAGAACAAAATAGGAGCAGGTTTTAATCTGCTGCAGTTGCAATATGGTCTACTCTAGGAAAATATTAAGCACTTCGAGTTTAACTGAAGACATACAAGAATTCCCACTAGGACTTCTCAGGAATGCAAACCAAGCATCTTTAAATGCTCTGTTGGACCAGTTTTTAATCTCAGGTAAAAATAAAAGTGAAGAAAGACAATCACTTACGAGGGAAAAGAGAAAGCAAGCAAGGAAATTAAAATACTGGGTTATTTATTACAAATGGCAATAGTTATTTCAATGTTTTAAAATACACAGAAGTGTCTTACTGAAAGATAGGAAGCTAAATTTTATCTGGAAATTGTACATAAACCCTGGGCTGTCGCAATTATGTACCACTATCCCAGCAGAGGAAATAATCAACAAGAAATAAGAGTTTTGGAAAATAAATAATTGAGTTATGGAAAATAAATCCAAAGAAACACCAAACCAGAAAGAGAGCAAGAAGAGAAGAAAATACCATTCTAGAAATAAGGTTGTCAATACAGCTGAAAATTGGTTTGCACATGGTTTTCTTCCTCCTACCTCAGTGCAATCTTCCTTGGACATGTTTAACAGCAGCCAAACTCAAGAATCCCCCTAGGTTAGGGATACGAAGAGGGATGGTGGGAAGGTACTTCTCATAAACCAAAGATGCTAATGTATCTATCTGATAATTTATTTGTCAGCATCAATTTACTTCAGATTCAAAGTAAAATTGCAACTCTGCGCAGCAGAAACAGAGAGCAGAACACAAACATCTGTCGGAAACAGTTGCACCTTTGTAAATAATTCAAAGAGAAATCAGAAACATAAAGAGTGAAAGTGATTTGCCAAAAGTCATCCAAGACCATAATTGGGAAGGGCACGACCGCCAAGGCCCACTTTCACATGCTGTAAGACCAAAGGTAGCATCTTGCCCTTTCATTATGCAGAGAAACAAAGCATTTGGGAACAGTCATCCCTCAGGAGGTTGTATGAGGCAGAGACAGGATCCCTTCTTAGAGCTCCAGTGCAACTTGGCTCCTCTGAAGCCTTTCCAATGGCCTCGGAGGGACCGAGTGTGCTGGCTGTGTATTTGCACGGGTAGGAAGTAAGCAGCTTGAGGGGGAAAATGCAGAACTCCCTTCTTTAGACAGCCATTAATGGTTTGTGGCTTAACTAAAAATAACAATGGCTGCAAACACAATCCGGATTTTTTTTTCCTTTATGGGTTCAAATTATGCTGTGCAGTGACCAAGACTTTTAAAGAGATTGAGTCCAATGAGGTTCACATTTTACTGGCCTGAGAGGATGGGTTGGTTGTGTATCCCTGGAAAACTTGTCAGAAGGAAGTTTTTATTATAAAGCCCACACTAATAAACTTCACTCGTAGCCTCCCACACCACAGAAAATTGAGTTAAGAGATCATTCAGCCCATCTGCCTCTCCTACCTCCTAAACACGCCTCCCTTGGGTTTTAATGGTATATATTTCACTTAGTTAACTGCTACTAATGATAATTTTTGAGGAACAATGAAAAGTTCGATGTAGGCAAAAAGAAGTATCTTTTCTCCTGTAAACTTAAAGGAAAAGAAAACGCCCAAACAGAGATGTTCTAGAGAGAAATAAGCACGTAATCTAGCAATGGAATGTTCAGCACACAACAGCCTCCAAGTAGGGCATATGAAACAGCAAAGGCTTGTTACTTCCACACCTTTTCACTGACATCCAAGTGCACTGACAACTCTTCCAACTTTTCTTATTTGACATTTGTTACTCTATACTTCATGTGCTTTGCACTGAGCGCATATGCAGCTATTTGTTATTTCTCTTTCCTACTAGCAAGGGATTTATGTCACCGCATTAGAATGCTATTACAATGAATAAACTCATCACCACCCTGAAAACAAAAACAACGGGGAGAATAGGAAGAAAAAGAAAACCCAGATGCACAACCAGAGAGAAAAAAGTTCTAAAGTTTCCTAAAAAAATATATGTTTTGGCCATGTACAAGTATCTTGGTGAGCCAATGTCCCAAATGTAAGGGCTTTGGCCCAAAAAGTAGAAGAATTTTTGAAACAGTCACTGATACATCCAATGTCAGAGATGTGCTTCAAAGCAAATTCAGAGTGTGAAAAGGAATGTATGTTTGCCGCTGTGCGTTCAGAAGGAAGCAGCAGGATCTGCTGGTCTCCACTTTACCCTGCCATCCTCTTTCATGACATCAAAGGAAGGTGCAAATTTTCGTTACTCTTATAAATATCACTGCCTTGAGGAATATTACACAAGTCGAAAGTTCAGAGACATCATTTTTTTAACAAACAAACAAATACAGTTGGCAGAAAAGTGCTTGGAGCAATCTGAACAGTGAGACAAATACAATAATTTTTTTGCCAAACATTGGTCTACACAGCAGGAGTGTGACTAAACCTGGTTCAAGACAATTTCTGCTAAAAGACCTCAGGAGTTGAAGATTTAAGAAAACAAAGCCAGTGGTACTGCAAAGATCATAAAGCAATCATGAAAATTAGCGAACTATTTCTGTCTTTTAATGAGAACAGAAGATGAATCTATACAAAATAAAACAACAAAACTTTCTCTATTCCTCTAAAATAAAGTCAGTTACTAAGATTCCCAGAAACTCGAATTTCTTCCTTGAAATCTTACTGAATGTTGATACCCATTCTTCTGCTAGAAGAAGAAGAGCTGAAGTCTCATGGGAAATGTGGCAGCACCTCCAGTTTGTTTGGAAGTGGTTTGTAATTTTCTGAGCTACTTTTTCAGATTCCTTCTTTGACATGAACTGAAGGATGATGTCAGACACAGAGACAGTCAATTATCAACACTGAGTCTTACACAGGGCTTGGTCCAAGCCCATTAGAGACCTCCCAAGTTTCTGTTCCTGGACACTCCAGGCTCCACACACGGGGTCGTGTGAACGGGTGCATCCCCCATGTCAGGGCACTCGCAGAGGGCGGGCAGGACATGCTGGCTGGGGCTGCAGCCAAGGACTTCTGCAAGGGAGTGTGCTTTCCAGAATGCACTCCTGAGCTCTTCCTAGCCTGAAATACCCTGATCTCTCTGCCCCAAAAGCCCATTTTCCTAGTGCAGCAGGCCAGTCAGTGGGTCCTGGCAGACATCACTCCAGAAAACTGTGAACATAGAAGGAACTGATGTGAGGGCGACCATATGAATGAATCATCTGTATAAAACATCTGCCTTATCAGGTGTGGTATTAGTGGTAATAGAAAAACTTCATAGAAAAAAATGAAATTCAATAGAAGACACTGTTTTCAATAGATCATGGAGACAGTGAACTGACGCACACTTAGTTAAACTAAGTCCAGGCAGAAGAAATTATTCAGAAAGGACTGAGTACAGTCAGCATGAGTGGGCCTTCAAACTTCTTGAGTTTATCATCAGCAAACTAAATCTTGACTTTACTGAGGCTCTTCTCATCACTGTAACTGACTAAACTGCAAAAACAAGCCACATGATAATAGGTTTCAGATAAAGTTTTCCAGCACAAATGTTTCACAGAAGCTTCATTTGTTGCCTAACACTGCACAGGGAAATAATAAATCCTAGTTAGAAATACACTGGTGTTTATGGACTCATAATATACTTGTATCTGTTACAGCTAGGATTAAGTTGTATAAGCTATACCTGCAGGCTAAATAGTAGCAGTTTTAATTAATTTCTTAAAGCCATATAAGCCGTTCAGCTATCTAAGTACAACAATTCTATTCATCCAGTCTGACTGGATAGCTATAATTGCCTAACAGCAAATCTAGCTATGAGACAATGTAAGCATTCAAATTGCAAAACTTACACATAGCAATTAGTTAATATGCTTAGAATAATAAAGCAAGTGTTCACAGTGGAAAAAAAGTGATAGAATATAGTCTATAAAAATAACAAATGCATGTATTATTGCATTTGGTAAATAAACTTCTTTTCTCGAAAAATTATTTCCTTCTCCCTCAAGGGAAGCACACAGCCTCACATCCATTTTCCAGGAAGAGCTCTACTCCTGCTTGCTACATACATCCAGGGAAAAAGCAATGGAATTGCTTACGTTTTGGGGGTTTTCATCTTGAGTAGGAGTGGCGTAGTTGACCAGACAGAAGGACCTTTGTGACTAGATCAGCTGCTTTGGCATCCTTTGTATCCTTTCTTTTGAATTTCACTTAGGAGGAGAATAGGATGGGAACGATTTATATGGATACTATTAATTTATTTTTAGTATAGTTCCATGAGGAAATCTGGTGGAAGGTCAGAAACTGGACCATAATAAACCATGTATCCAAATAAACAGGTCTGTGCTCTCAACCTTCTAACAGGCCATCTTGAGTATTAGATTTACAAATTTAGGTCACGCATGCGAAGCAATTTAAAAAACAGTACCCGACAGCAGGTAGTAAAACACTAGACATGCAGTAACAGTGCCCCAAGGATCTCAAACCACTTTAATTAACCCTTAAAACACAGCCCAGAGAAGAGTGAACACAGTATAGCAAACGCATCTCTCAACAACCAGCTCCAGGTTAAAGGGAACGGCTGTTTCACACCACATAGCAAGCAACACTCAAGCTTGAGGATAAGAATAAAAGTGATGCTGAAATCAAACAAAGATGGGTAGGTCAAACACAAAAGTCAGAGGCTTAGAGTTTAGATAGCTATATATGGGCTCACAATTTGCATCTGAGTCTTCAAACTTTAGTAACTTGATTTCTGTTTAAAATTTTGCCTAAGGGACAGCCCCTCCAGCAGCACAAAGAATCCAACTATAATCTGGCTGTACTGATGGTCAGTCACTGAACCACCAGCCAAAGTGCAGCTGGGTGTGCCTGGGTACCAATTCAGCTCCCATTAACTTCACAGTCTCAGCAGCTGGCAGGACCCCTGGGCAAATCAGAGCAGCTGCAAAACCTAGGTGCAGTGATGTCTCAAGCTGTGGTAAAAATCAAAGCTGAATCCTCGGAAGGTCAGAAACCTGGATGTTTAGAAAAGGTTCTTTTTGGTCTTTTAAAGTTGTAGTCAAGTAAAACAAAGCCTACTCATCAGTCTTGAAAACCATCATGTCCTTGAAAACCTTTTTAAACCATCTCTTGGAAACAATGATTGCAGAGAAGTAACATATCTGTTATTATTCACTGCTCCTTTGTAAAGGAGAATTAGACCGAAAATAGCATGATAAACCTCTCCAGCTACTGAGCACAGAGAACCCACAAAATTCTTGGGAATATTTTTGTTATTTCTCAGTGTCAGCAAAAAAGACGAACAAACAAACAAACAATGAGAAAACTGCACAAAGAAACTAAGAAGTCTATTGTTGCACACTTGAATACATTGTAAACGTGCTACATTTGTGTGTTGAGCTTCTTTAATACTTCATCAACACTGGAACATTGAATGATTTAATGACCGCACGAGTTTTTTTCTGTCATGTGCATGTAACTGACCAAAGCTGTATTGCCTGGCAGTAAAATCAAGTATAATTGGCCTGTAGAAATAGAAAACCCAATTGCCACCTGCTAGTCCTCACTGATAGTCACAATACTTGCTAATTAACTGCACAGAAAAGGTCAAAGAAGGAAGCATTAGAAATGAGATTCCTGTGGTGAGGTCCTACGTACGACTCAGTTTGACCAAAAGAACTTACATCTGGACAAAATTAACACTCATGCTGCAGATTCTTTCAACTCTGAGATAGTGGCCAAAGTGGCTTGGATGCTGTTCTATGTATGTGTGTATATATAAACACAGACACACATGACTCAGTCAGGCTGCCAACACAGTTTTCTGCAGGGACAGCCACCAAGCCATAGGAGGAACCGTGTCACATCTGTTAGTGCTACACTCGGGACTTCAACCACAGGCAAAGTGAAAGCACAAAACGTGATTAAGTGGAAGATGCATACATGGAAACAAAAAAGGAAAAAAGAAAAAGGACATTTGATCTTTGAGAGCACATTAAACAGTAAGGAGAACTGAGTTTTCAGATGTAAAACACATGGCTAAGGCTTGTAATTTACAACACAGGAGTCTAAAAATGTAAAGAATCTCCTTACAGCCACCAAGTTAAGCATTTGAATTCCATCATGAAAATTTATTCTGTTGCTACTTTTCTTCAGAGCATTGATTCTATTAATTCTTGTATCCCCACCTTGACTCAGAATTGCCACAACCATATTCATCGAGGGAGAGAAAAGATTTAAGTATGTTCTTAAAACAGCTCTCCACCAGTTGCATAAATATTCTCTCACTGATTTTAAAATTTGCTGGTTGACACCATCTAGAACTTCAATTATGCTAAATGTAAAAGACTGTCTTCAATATCAGTGGAATAAAGCCAGAACGATGTAACATTACTGCAAAACTGGCATGGTTTCATAGTAACTCTATATAGCTCTCTAAATCCAAAATTTAGGTTTGCAACCAGCAAAAGACTTACTGTTAAAGTGCTGGAACACATTTGTCGCTTCCCATAAAAGTGTGCAAAGAAAGGACATATGTGACACGTGCTCGGATTTCTTGTTTCCGTACCCTTTCTTCAAAATATTCTTGCAAAATATGCCACCAACAGCACGATGCCAAGTGCCTTAAGGGTCACGTTGGGCTTGCTTCACAGGATACAATGATTATATCATGGTGGCGTTGACACACAGCCATGTCCAAACAGCTGCTAAAGAGATGACAGGATACCATCTGTCAGGAAAAACCATGCCCAGCTGCTGTCTAAGCTGAAGATTACTTTGCTGACATGATGCAGATGGCATGAAAAGCTTCATTACCAGGTTAGTTAACCAAGTCAAGAAACCCAACGTTACAACAGCAAAAGCCTTTCTCTAGCTCTGACAGCGCCTGAAGTAAGTGCTGTGCACACCAGGACACAGCAGAAGGCGCTGCAATCCCCAGACGGAAGATAAAAGCTAACGAGATAGCAAAAGATCTGACAGCTTCTGTTCTAGGGCTGCTAACGCTCTCTGCCAGGACAACTTGTTTTTATAAACAAACCATGGCTCTGCGCTAAGTTTATCCTCCTTCAAGGCTCCCCTGTGATGCAGAGGCTTATCATAGACCTCTGAGCAAGGAAACCAGTGGGTTCCTCTGTCCAGGTAGCTGCCAGCAGGCACCTCCAGCACTGGCCCATGGAGCAAATTGAATTCTGTGAGAGAACAGATCTCACCTAATGCATGAGAGAACATTTTTATAGGTAGCTTCATCACCCAGGTGAGCAAGGAAAAGGTTTTGTTTTCTGGAACATCACCTTTCTCTTTCCTACTATTGGATTGGAATTAATTTTCTTCATTGCTTTGTACCTCCAAGGACTTCAAAGAGCACACTTGCTGACATCAACAAGCCCCGCTGCTTTTCTTTCTGCTGCTTCCAAGAAAAAAATATGCTTGCTGTAAGCAAAAAGATGCTAAAGTTCCCCTTTCAATATGCTTATAGCTTTATATTACTCCGATCTTGTTTTCTTTGTGATTCACGTTGCATATCTGCTGATTGGAATAATTACGCAGATTTCACTGCTGTAAGGTGAAAAGTATGAGAGGAATTTTCCATCTAAAAGGTTTAGCAACACCACATACTTTCGGTAGGATTTGTCCTGTCAGGCCATAATTGCTTCTGAGTGCCCCACCCTCTAGTACTTTTAGAAAAAAGACAATGTCGTTTAAAAACATAGGCATACAGCATACTGTGTTTCACAAATATGTATGGTCCTGTAGTCTCTGCCAAAATTTACAAAATAAAAAAGATAAGAAGTAATGCCAAAGGCAGAAAAGGAACTTTGTTTTAATCATGCACTTAGTTTACAATTAGCAAACGCAGTAATTCCATTTAAGGTTGTAACTGAGGATGCAGAACTCTTAAAGAAGAGCACAATAGTAAAAAAGCTGGATGAGTAATATAATCTTTTCATGCTTTTTCATTTCTTGGGGAAGAGTTTTTAAATGACAAAGAATACAGGGACAGTATCAAAATGGTTGCTTTACAAT
Organism: Mohoua ochrocephala; assembly: GCA_013398855.1. Classification (NCBI taxonomy): domain Eukaryota; kingdom Metazoa; phylum Chordata; class Aves; order Passeriformes; family Acanthizidae; genus Mohoua; species Mohoua ochrocephala. The sequence goes on from VZTA01001370.1 coordinate 132,016, forward strand.
TGGTAATTTTTTAGAATTCTTCTTCTAAAAATTATGGTAGGACTATATGAAATACTAATTAAATAAACTGTAAACTATTCCTTCTCTTCCAATACATGCTGTGCCGCTCTAAACAAATTGTGCATGAGTATACAAGAACTCACTTGATAAGTGATCAGCAGAGTGAAATTTAGAACTGGAATTCCCTTTAGATGTTTATATAAAGCACAACTACACAAGCCTTAAGATGAAAGTAAATAATGGAAATAAAGTCTTGATTATGCATTCTCTGTGGACTGCACCAACCCAGACTTTGTATTACTGAATCCCTGTTGAAATGACTCTAAGTCCAGGCATACACAATAATAAATGATGTTTATGGCCTATGGTTACCATAATACAAATGAAATTTGTAGGTGTCTTTATTCTCATAACGTATCTGTGACATGGCATCAATGCTGATCCGCTGATGGGAAATCACAGACAGAAGACGAGGTACTCGCTCAAAGCTTGTTAGGCAGAAGGAAGGTGAACCATCATCTGCAGGAGGCACCACAGCTTCTTGGTCAGCCTTCTGCCAAAACAGAGCCAGGCAAAACTGGCAGAAATTTTGCTTGCTTAAATATTAAAACTTTGATCAGGGTATGTAACAGTTTCAGAAAAGCAGTGGGGGTGCTGTATCCTGCTTGTGTCTAAAGCAGTAATGTAGGTTCTCTTGAACCTGGACAATCGAGACAACTTCTCTATCCTTTAGGTTACCTATTGGATCATATGCCTTGCAAAGCTTTTGATGCTTCCTTCTTGAAAAACATTATAAAATGCTAAATATTACTACTGTTTTTACTATTCGAGTTTTTGAGTCAGTAGGACAGGTCTAAATATCTTACAAACAACCACTGTGTTGAAAGTCTTTACATACTTTTGTTGTGTAGGCTGACTAAATCCCTGTAAGTGTAATGGTTTCTTTCACCCTTCTTTATAGAAAATGGAAAAATGGTCATCTGCTTGTGGGAAAATATATTTTATAATTTCCAAACCAGTGTTTTCCTTTTGAGGGTAAATACAAAATTGTAAAATATATAATAAACTTTCCACTATGTTTTATATAAAAGCTAGAACTATTGCTTCATTCACATATTAAACACATGCTGCTTGTGCTGCTAGTCTCAGTGAATACTCTCCTTTCTTTTCTAACACTGCTGTACTAACAACAAAATCAATCAGAAGTGAGAAAATGCACTGCCCACCCAGCACTTGATGCATCCAAATCCAGACAGTGTTGGTTGTTGTCTCTACAACATCCTTAAATGTAGGAGTGAAAAGCTGCCAGTAGCCATTCCTCCTTTTCTTTTTCTTTTTTCTCTTTTTTTTTTTTTCCCCTTTTGGTTCCCTCTGCATTTTACAAAGAAGCAGCAGCTCCAAGAACAACTTTCTGGCAGGGTGCTGTACATGCTAACTTGGAAATTCATCTCTGACTCTAATCCAAACCAGCAGGCTGTGAACAAAACCATAGTCTCTGAAGTGCAGCAAACATTTCTTCCCACCTCCCCAGTCTGCTGAGACACTGTGCCATCTTTATTGTCTCAGCAGGTGGTAACCTCGTAGTTACCTACAATTTCAATTACAAGACAAATGAGTCACTGTTATTTAAAGGAACAATTTTTCTGTTAAATGGTATGAAAATTGAACAGTTACAAAGCTGTATCAAGCCATCTAGACAGCAGAGGAGTCAGTGTGGCAGACCAGAAAGCACAGCTGCAGTCACAGGTACATTTTAGAAAGATTTCACCCTATAGCTATAGAACAGAACAGTTACGCACACAAATGTTGAAGACCTAGTTGATTTAACCCCACTGTAATGAAAACAATTATGAATCCTTAAGACCATTGCTGCCTTCCAGTAAATCATTTTCAAATACTTCCACAACCAGAAGATCAGTTCGATGTCCATACACTCCTATCGTACCATCTCCTTATGCATTCTGCCTTACTGCCAAGTAATTTGCCTTTCCCAAAAATTACATCAATATCTGAAATACCATCTTGATAGACTTTGGTACATATCTCCACACTTAAAAGTCAAGAAGACAGAAATCATCACTCATCCTATCCCTAAGAGTATGGTATGCAGTATATCACTATATAATGATGTTTACGCTGTTATTAAAAGCAGCAACCCACCTGGAAGTGCAAGGCCTGTAACCTGCTACATTTTTGGCTCTACAATCATTTCTGACATAATCTAGAAATCTTTAACTATTGAAGGGAAAACCTTGAGTTTTTCTGGAGCACAGCAGAGGACTGAGCTATCAAAAAAACAGTGGCGCTTTATAGAGCTGAACACTCTCAATAGAGAAGCCTCTGGATTATAGACTCTCCCTTTTCCTCCCTATGGGTAACTTCAGTCTGGCACCTACATTCATAACTGAAAGGCTACTTCAGAGCTTCCCTACATGTCAGTACTTTTTAGAGGTGCATTTAAGTCTCAGTTCCAGGGATGCATCCTGGAACCAAACTGCATGTAACACTCATCAGAACTATGGCTTTAATTTCAAATAGTCAAATAAATGCATTCCCCCTCGGTTCCTAGTATTTAATAATGGAAAGACTGATTTTACAGCTGGAATCTCACCAGAAAGCAGATACTGTATACATTCAACATATCAAATATTCATCCTTCCCCATGGGAATAGTTGATAAGAAATGCTAACAGGCAAGTGGGTTTGTCATATGTGTGAGGTAAGGCTGACCTTCAAAAAAGTGTGATTGACCAAAAAAAATGCATTTAGAACGTACACTGAGGATACCTCCCCTTTGTGCAGATCCAGCACTGTTTTAACTCACTAATGTTTTAACCACATGAAGCATTTACCTTACACTTCTACTAGCTAAAGCCGCATAATTATATTAGTTCCCTGTGGCCTTTGTTATTCTTTATCAGCATAATGAATCCCATCAATCCAACATGATAAACACATCTAGCTTCCAGTTCTGCTGTGCTTACCTCAGGTGTGGCAGCATGGACGGCTCAGTCCAAGCAAAACATCCACGTTGAACCTCAAATACAAAGCAAACCCTAACTACAAAAGTTCTGACCTCAGCCAGAAGCTCTCAAATCCTTCCCATCCTTCCTTTCTACTGCTGCTCAATGAGGAATGGTGGCTCACCTTGGCTCATTCTTTCAAAATCAGCTTCAGTTGTTTAGTCACTCCTCTGCATCCTGTGTATATATCACTAATTCAAACCAATCTTGCCCTAAAAAGTTGTAATTTTTTAGTTTAACATATGGGTGCAGTAACACTTTCACACAAATATGTTCTGTATATATGTGAGTTAGGTTGGCAAAATGCCTCTTGTAGTATTGTAGTATTTCTCTTCAAATCTTGGCAGATGTAGGCTAGGCTAGCTCAGCTCTTGGCAGGGGAGGTCACTTAGGCACTATTTGCATGTGTAAAGAAGCCATATGCAACCAGTTGGTAAATACAGCTACGCTTCTATGGCCTTTCAAGACAACTTCACTGAACCAAATAATTAATTTTTTGTTGTACATCCATATGTTTGAAGCAAATGTGTAGTATAATTTCACAAATTGTTGTATAATAAAACTATTTATAACTATTGATGACTGTTTTTTGTAAAAGTGAAATCCTTTGAAATACTACCAAAATGCCACTACAGCCTTTAGAGTAAAAAGCAATTATTTTCCTGGATTTCATTGCTCAAGATTTGTTTGTTTGAAGACTAGTAAATCAAGGCAAAAAATTTCTTTTGCATCTATAGACTACACGAACAATAGAAGAGTCTTCTGGGTGCAGTTCTAGCTAAATAGCAACTGCAATAACCCCATTTAAGGGTGAAAGGGATGAATAACACAAAATTAAGCTATTTTTCTTTGCACTTCCCAGATGGAAAATGTGATCAATCCACTTAATTTATGGTACACTTTTCAAAAGAGCATATTCACTATGTAGCAAAATGAGACTGCTTATTTACTCATTTGCAGAATACTAATACACACTGCTAGGATCCAAAATCTGATAATGTCACTCATTTCAGGAAGAATCGCAGAATCCACAGGAATTCATGAACTTCAGATGAAGCCAGGGTGCAAAATCTCTGTTTCTTCCTTTATGTGCTGCACTCTCTTCCTCTCCTGCCCTTTGTCACTTCATTTTTATTCACCCTCAAGGCCCTGTGGCTCCATCCTCACCAGCCTCTGCTTCCTTCCTTTTCCCTCAGGGTGCTGGTGTCTGCTGCCTTTGCTGAATGTGCCCAGAGAGCTCACAGGTCACTATTCCTCGCTTCCAGTATTGAAGGTGGACTGGCACACTTTTACAAATGCATCTATGGGAGTTCAATACTAAAGTTCATTTAATATTGATGACCAAAGGCACTCCAGGAGCAGTGAGCAGCAACTAAAGGTGAGCGCACGCTTGAGATCACAAAGAACACTCTAATGCACAAAAGCAAGGTAAAAAACCACAAAAACCAAGAGCATCACCATGTCAAAACCTATTGGCAGTAACAATGGAGTCGCATATTTCGGTTTACACTTTTCCTTTCTGGTATATACGGCTCATTCTGATAGCCTGGGCTGTATTTTCTTTGAGCATACCATTCCATTCCATTTAAACTTCTCACTCACTCAGAGGTAGGGTAAGAACATGGGATATGCCCAGAAGGATTCCAGAAATGTTAATACACACCTTCAGTACGGGAAACTCAACTCAGCAATGTACGATA
>VZTA01001370.1:136771-172249 GCA_013398855.1 Mohoua ochrocephala
AAATTATGAAAGAGGAAACATGAATGAAAAATGTGGGAAATGCCAGGCTTGTAATACTATGCACCACAACCCAAATGATGGCATCACTCAGAGATGGCAGTCATCCCAGAGCTGTATCAGGAAACATGCAATTTTGCAAAAGCAACTGAAAAGTGGATTTTGAAGCAACCTTCAGCCTATTAAAAATATGTCTTATTTCCACTGAAGCTGGTGACAAAATATTGTATGATTTTATGGATCCCAGACAGTACATTTAGATTTGCTCATTTTCATTTTGAAAAATGAAATCCGCACTAGAGCCAAAAATTACGACCGCTACTACGATTTTGGAGGAAAGGGTTCATTTGTAAGTTTGCGTGGACGTTGACTTCTACACATTTCAGTTTTTAATAAGCAGTCTATGAGTCCTAGCATACTGTGATGGAAAGACCATGAAAACGAGATAACTTTATTATGGGAATATATAGAATATATGAAATACACCAAAATGCGTGAAATCTATCAGTATTATTAAATATTAAATTAGTAAATGCTGGTATATGAAAAATATAGAATTCATTACCACCAAATACCAACATCTTTTCCTCCTAAGAAACTACTGGAGAAATAAGTTTTCATTAAAAAATGTTAAAGGTTGTGGATAACTGCCAATTACTTGACTAATTTATGTTTCAGTGAAGGTAAGACATGCGTGTTTTATTTATTATATCACAGAAACGGAAGCTAAAGTAACGGACCAAATCAAAATGGAGAAGCAGAGTTGGTAAGGATCGCAAGGTTGTTATACCATGCTGCTAAGCTGAAGAAGGATCAATATACATAGACAGGTTCACAGTGGTTTTTTTTCTGACAAATGTGTAATTCTCTGCAGACCATCACTCCCATTCTTCCAATACAACCTCTGTTTAAGTCTGCCCAGTGAAGTTTTTCTTTCGAATCCCTGCTACAAATTTAATCAGTAGCTGCCTGTCTTGTCCTCCATGGATCTGGGGAATGACTGATAATCCCTGTGGATGTAACAATTTTGAAGACTGTTATCAAGTTCCCTTCTCCCACACCACGAGTGTAACACCATGAGTCTTCTTTCCAGACTAAACAAACCCAGTTATTTCAGGCTTTCCTTGCAGGTCATATCTTTTATACCCCTTATCAGCCTTGCTGCTGTCCTCCAGACTCCCTTCGCTTTGTCTACATCTCTGCGAAGTGCAGTGACCAAAACTGCACTCATCAGTGTGAAGTAGAGTAATTGCCTCCTGTTTCTGACATGGACACTTCCATAAATTTATCTGACACACTTACGCTGTTCCTTTCTTAGTCTGCAAGGTAGGCTAAATCCAGTTCTAACTCCAGTTCTGTGAAGTTGCTGCACAATTGTCTTCCTTTTCTTATTTTACCATTTAATTTCCTCTCCTTAATTGCACACACAGACTTTGCAGTTCTCCTTGTTGAATTTAAATTTATTGATTTCAGACCACTTTTCAATTAAGGGAAATTATTTAGAGCTCTGACCTTATCCTCCAAATATCTTGAAATTCCTCTCAGCTTACTCTCATGTTCAAATGTGGAAATTCTATTCCATCATCCAAACTGCTGCTGAAAAATGTGTACTAGAAATAGATTCCAGACAGGCATTTTGTAATCGCACAAGAGAAGTCTTTCCAGTTTGACAGCAAAACAATATTCCTAAATTATTTTCCACCCACTAAGCATACATTAAATTAATCTACACCTTAATTTCATAGTTTACTTTAATGAATTTGAAATGGGACAATGTTGAGTCAAGTTGTAACAGATGCACTTCCTCACATCCATGAAAGCAGATACTCTATCAAAGAAGGAATTTGGATCTGACTAAAATCTACATTTGTCCTTATAAGTCTACTTATCTATTCACATCTCTATCCTTCCAATGCATTTAAACTGATTTCTACAGCATTTTAGCTAATTTGGAAGATTTTTGGTTCCCATATTATTGACATGTCTGTATTTTTTTAAACCCTCTGTTTACCCCTTTGCAAAGAGCAGCCTCATCTTTGCTGATCCACCATGCTCTGACCCACTTGGACATCATCATCCTTGAAGGGCTCTTGAAAAGACTTACTAATGCTGCACTTAGCCAGTGAGAGACAGTCCCTATTACGTGAGCAACATTGAAGACACAAATCTGTAGTGTTGAGCAGTGATAACAGGAACCTGGCTTTACTTGGGAGCACTTTCCCAACCAAATACTGAGGTCAGGTTAAGGATGGAAATTTCCAGGACATATGATTACCAGCAAATGCTTTGGATGCAGATTCCTTGTTTTGGAGACAAAGGTGATATTTAGTGGAGACCTGGGCTGTTTCATGCCCCATGGCATCAGTATCCAGGAAAGCTCCTAGAAAGTTATATTTGTTAGTACAACCACAGCCTTGGAACTGAGGAAGTCACACTTCCCTTAAATTTGTCTAGGATAATCAGCCTCACATTTGAAATTATCTAGCTTGGATAAATATCCTTTAACTTGTTTTACTTGAATTACGAACAGTGTTTCTCTCTTCCTCCACACAAAACTGTTAAACTTGTAATCAGGATATGTTTATTTACTCCCGTTTCAGTCAGCTACAGAATATATACATATATTGTACTTTTCACTTAAGTTTCTTACTCATTTCAAGACCTGCAGGATAAAAAAAAAAAATCTTTGCAGTACTTGCACAATTCAGAATCAGGCTTACAGTAAATTATCTTACACCTTTTACTTTACCTTCCAACATGAGGTCAGGCAGGATATGGAGGGAACGCCCACTAAATACAACGTGTAACACCAGGAGGGAGGCTGCACTATGGTTAAAAGTGATTTCTCCTCTGGGTTTCATCAACAAGGGTCATCTCAGTGCCACTGCCACTTAAGTGGGAGAGGACTGAACGACCTCAAAAATCATATATGGTTTATGATTTTTATGAGCATGAGTAGGACAGTAGAATTTCAGCAGAAGAGGAAGGAAGCACTCAGAATGCTTTCAAAACACTGTTAAGTTTTTTATGAATTCATTCAGCTTTACTTTGAAAGAAAACTAACGCTGCAAATTCAAGCACTCAGGAGATGAAAACTGCCTGAATAAAATCTAATTTGACCCCTGTGTTATTGTGAATTATAATACCATGAATTGTAACATGTTTCTTTAATTTTATCAGCACATTTTTCCTTAGTATTCCAATTAACTCCTTCAGTGCACTGAATAACCTTAAAGCAATTTTTTTTTGTCATCTTCATTCCTCAGTTCTAGGAATCATCTGGCCTCTCCTGAAAACAATATTCTTAATTCTGCTGGGTTTTTCAATGGTGTTCAAATTAGCATCTGAGTGTGTTTAGAAATCTTAACTAAATTACTACTATAACATGTCCAGTAACTTACAGATGGAAAATGGAAAGTTTAAGTGTTTGGCACTTCACAATGAAACAGAAATCTCAACCCTGCTAAAAGCACTTTGTGACCATCTGAAAACACTACTTAATTGACTGGTCTAGAATTGTCCATGAAAACTGTGAAACAGGCAAGGAGAAGACTCCGTTTACTCAGAAACATTGAGTTGAAATGTTTTTCTTCCATTCTGTACCTTCTGCAAATGATGGCAGAGATCCCCAGCCAGGAATCCTATCTCAGGCCTAGGATGCAGGTAGCTTTTACAAAAAACTGGAATGGTAATTTCACAATACATGATCACAAAGCAGCTGAATTAAATTTAGGCTGTCTATTTTCTAGTCTTTTAGTGATTGACCTGATCCTTCAGTAATGCTCTCTTCACACGGTTGGGTTTTTTGAAGACTTTTGTAATGAGTCTGATTCTCACCCATGCTCACTCATCAGTTCTGTTTCCAGGCTGATGTGAAGGGGGAGCTCTGTGAATAGCTGACCTAATATAGGGCAAGGCTTCACATTTCACAAGCTCTTATGCTTTCTGATATTTGATAATACAGTTTGTCAGTTTTTCACTTTTTATCCAACCTGGGATCCTCTCGGAGAATGCAGACAGGCTCCCTCTGAGGCAAGAGCCTCCACAGCTACGTTTAGGTCATGGGAATCTTTTAACTGACTTTAAGGGACAGTGAATCAGATTTTAAAAAGATGCCAAAAGTGAGGTTTTCTCTTTATTTTCCAGGGCTTCAGACCATTGTTCAGACAAAAGGAAACACACTAGTGTGTACACTGAGTTGTTACATCGGGTTTAGTCTGCCAGGCTGATGTCTGTATGTCTTCAGGAGTTCTTGACCTCCTCATGCATTGCAAGAGAGATTCCACGGCTCAGAGCTAAGGTAACTAAAAGCTTTGAAGCAGGCTATAAACATGCATAGTGCACAAATAACCTGGTGGTTTTGTTTCTTGCTAGAGGAAATTTTCAGTGTATTTATAATGTCCTTTGATGCACCCTGTAAATCTGCAAACAAGAGGCCACATGTCCTTTCGATGAAACTTCACTTACAGATATATGTAAAACAAGCTGCTGGAAGAGTTTGGAAGAGTTTGAAATAAATAAACAGAAAGAGTTACTCTACATCACCAAAATACAGCTTAGATTTTAAAAGCTCAACAAGGAAAGCTCTTGCTCCCACAAGTTACAAAAGGTTGTTAAATAGCTCTTTTTAACTAGTTCTTTCAGCTAAGAACACCATGTCTGAACATGAGATTAAGATATCCACTGGCTTATGTGTTTCAACTCTTTTTGAATAAGCCCCCACAAACCATGCATGTAAGAATTAAACAGACGCAATTAGGAATTACTTTCCTTTCCCCTGCACAAAATTTCACTCAGTTCTAGAGCTGAACTCAAGCAAAATCTAATGTGTGGATGTGAATTATTCAGACAAGTCATTTTATCCTAAATAATAGAAAAGGAGTGGAAAGGACTGCCACAAGACTTCCTGTATTCGATGGAAGCAAATCTAGAGAGGCAACTTATCTTGAAAAGGTATCAATGGAAATGAGAAGTAGGTTCCATAAAATGGGCTATGTACTACACGATAAAGTCTGGAAATCTTGTTGGTCACCATTCATAAAGAGAGCACAGAAGTCTTGGTTGACCTGATGAACCTGTATTTTCTAGCCAAAACCCTGCTCCTGTCTTTGATAACTCAAACACACATTTTAGGTGAAAATGTGGTCATCCCAAGCAAGAGAAAGAAATGAGACTGAGCATTGCCTTACAGCACATGGCAAGAAAGGAAACTTGCACACATCTATAACAATGTACATGTCTGCAGCTTCTTCTGTGTTTGGCACTGAAGACTGCTTGCAATTGCTCTGAAAGAGGCAGTGATACACTGCACTGGAAGAGTATTTTAACTCCTCTGAAAGACTCTAGGGAAGGATGTATCAGCAGCAGTGGTGTAAGTACCCTTCTGTGGAAGCAAGCAGGACATCACCAACAGCACTGTGAACGGCTTTGCAATGGCACACAACATCAAAAACAGTTGCTTTGACAAACTTTGATCCATGTGACCTGTCACCATTGTTCTCCACAACAAATCACCAAAAAAAATGAAGGCAGGACTCTTTTATAAAACTCCTTAATTTTAGGCCTTTCTCTTTTCAAAGTATACATTAAATCCAGGCCTTGATGATTTCTAGGCAGTTTTGTAAAAATCTGAATTTCACAAACATATTTACAATTTTGGTTTTCTGCAGATTTCTTCCAGTTTATCCAAATCCAGAGGGGTTGATGTTCATGTGTGAAAAAGCCCCAAAGCACTTTAAACTATATTGTTTCATGCCAGCTGATAGGGTAGCGGCAGTCTACAAATATGAAAGCATCTTGCAGAAATAACCTCATGGAGTAGAGTACACTGTATTCCTTGGTAGGATCTCCAGAGCAGCAACTTTAGACAGGCTGCTCATCAGTGAACAAATTACCATTTTGATCAGCTTCTACAACCATTCATCTTTTGCTGCCCCAAACATTTGAATGAGACTAGGCAACCCTTTCATCTAAATGAGCTGCTGTTGCACAGAGTACCATTAGCTTATATAAACCTGCTGCTGTAAGCATCTATTACCACAGCCTGGTAGTGACATATTGATTTTCAAGCTGGAACTAGTTCCCTTGAGACTCGAGAGCATATGGCTGTTTGTTAGACCTGCTGGGTAAAACATGGTGATGGCTAGACGGAAAAACATGGAAAAAGTAGGTATTAGTCTTTGTGATTTTTCTAATTATTGATTTTAATTCTTAAAATAAGAATAATTATTCGTTCTTAGTAACTGCCTTTTTTTTTTTTTTAAACCAAATGAGCTTCAGAACTGGGTCTTCCACTGTGTTTATTACGGACAGGAATTCATGATCATTGGACTTACAATCAATAGTGATATCAAGTTGAAACTATTAGATTTGGAGGTAAAACACAGTATTGAGAGGCAGCACTAGAGTCTATTGGTATATAAGTAACTGAGATCATAACTATACACCTGTTGTACAGAGCCCGGCCAGACAGCTGGACAGCCGTGCAATCTAGAAGAGTCTTCCTGTGAAATACTTAATGGGCTTTATGTTAGAACACAAAGAAAGCAGGTTTAGCTCACACCAAAAGTCTGTGCTGTGTCTACCCCAAAATAGCTACAAGGGCAGAATATAATGGAAATTATTTTTCAAAGGAGATTCCATCTTTTCCCCACACAAAATACCTCCCCACGTGAATTGGATCAGTATTTAGCATACTAAATTTCTTTGTTTAGCAGTATAAAAATTCATATTCATTGAAACTTTTTGGTCTGGACTTACAAATTATATTAAGTGGCAAAGTTAAATATTTGAAATATATTTCAGCTGAGGCACTCAGAAAAGAAGCGTAGAGCAGGAAGAAGCACAGTGGAAGAGCAGCACACACTTAGCCCTTCACAGGTGCTAAACGTACATAGGAGGAGGGTGGGTGGTCACAGAGGGGAGGCAAAACCCTGTTGTGAGAAGACAGCAGGCACTGTGTTATTCCTCAAAACTCTGCCCTTCCCACAAATCTCTTCAAAATGCTGTAATACCAAATCATGAGACAATTATGTTTCTGGACTGTTACATGACTGCTAAATCCCCTGACAAGCCAATGAGTCCCTCGTGGGAAATACTTAGGAGCATTACAGAAAGAAAAGGTGGAACACCTGACGCAAGAGGAAATTTTTATTCATCTTTAACATGATTTAACAGTTCTTCCTTCCATGGAAGCCGGTAAATGGCCCACTGAGGTTAACTAAATTAGACTCCATGACAGACTAACCAAAGCTTTTCATTTCTTCTTTTCTAGGGGACAAAAATAAAATAAAATAGTTCTTTCCCACTTTAATTCAGCTCAGTACGTTCCTGATGGATCTGCTCATTCTGAAGCTCAGTCCACTTCTGCTTTCCTCCTGCCATCACTCCCCACTCTTCTTCTCCAACCTCCATCTCACTCTGCTGCTGAGCAGAGTGCAGCACCAGCATTGCGGGTGCTAAAGCTCACTCAGCCCACATTACTCCAGGACCAATTCCTGGGAAAATTATATTCTTAAAAGCTTTTCTTTATTAGGAACCTGAAAATATATTTTAATCATTTTTTAAAAATGCTGAGAGTTTCTAAGGCGCATATTGCAGCCCATGAGGAAACTGAAACAAACTAACCTGCAGCTGCAAAGCTTTATCCTCTTAAATTGAGTTCGGGACTGTCAAACTAAGTTTTATTAACACTGTCAGGCCAGAGGGTCAGTAAGCAAGGACTCAAGTGCTCCATGTCTCCTGAACTTTTCCTAAATACTTCTGGCACATCTTTAACTGTAAAGTTCAGAGACTTCCAAAAATACACCACTGAGACACAGCTGCCTGCTGGCAGTGGCATCTCTGCCCGGGAAGGCTGCTCTGCTCCCTGCCGAGTGCACGGGGGGACGGCCGTGACCCTGGACAGGCTCGCAGGGCAGCTCTGTCATCTGGGCAAAAAGTCAAGAGAGCTCAGCCCTGGCACGGACAGCAGCGCTGCAGAGCAGAGCCAGGAATCCTGTGTGGCCGTGGCAGCCAGTGGGAAGCCGTGCTGCTCTCATGGAGACGGGGAGATGGGACATGGATGGCCAGATTTACCCACACACTCACCAGCCCAGGAAAACCCAATTCCCTATTCAGACATGGGTGACTCTTAAAGTGTGAAAAGCCAGGTTCAGCAAGAATGACCATCGGAGTTGCTGTAGCACTACTACACAAAACTCTGCATTTAGTTGTGTAAAGTAATAACAGAGATGAGCAGGAGAGAAAATGACATAAAATTAACTGAAGATTAGAAGGACTGCTTTCTCTGATTTTCAGTTCTGATGCCTAATACACACAGAAAGGTAATAGCAGAGTCTTATTTTCCTATCAGACTTACAGATTTGGATGCCATTTCTGTAGTTCACTCAGTGGACCTCCTACATAGAGCCTCCTGAAATGGTTAATATTGCACAACATTCTCATCCAGGTTTTTTGGCTTCTATGCAAAACCTCTTCACAGTAGGCAATGAAAAACTGCTTTCAAATCCAAAGAGAAATTCTAATGATTCCAGTGAAAAATATAAGCATTTCGGATTTTATTTTATATTTTTTCTGATGCTGCCTTCGTATTTTTTCATACCTTCAAGGAAGTGATAAAGCTAATAGGCTCAAAAGGTACTGCCTACATACATTACATTCATTTACTCTACTTAAGGAACAGTAGCATCAAATTAATTAAACACCAGTAATTAAACACCATTCCCTCTTGCATACCTAAATACTTCTGCACTTTAAATCTGTCTGCTGCCTGGCACACAGACATTTAGCCATAAAGAAAGCAAAAGAACAAACCAGAAATTCTTCTTATTTTGCATATATCATATATTACAATCCTTTGAAGCCTATGCAAGTTAAAACTGCCTTCAGGTATCTTATGCACCTGAAAAAAAAAAACAACCCACAAACCAACGAACCACCCAACCCATATAAGTCTAACTTATTTTGTTTGTTATATTTACCCGGGTCCTATTTTGTAAGGACACAATTGCTATAAAAATAATGTCTTACAAATTACAAGCTCTTCCAGAGCATCACGGTGAGTCTTTCTTGTTTTCCATCCTTCTTTAACAAAAGCCCACTCACGCCCCCTAAGCATTTGTTTCTCTACACCCCTTTTGTGCTCCATCCTAAGAAACTGGATCAGCTAAACTTTTTCTGCTTAAACTGAGAATTCCTCAATTTCTGTTACCCAGCAAACAACAGGCATAAGGAGATGATTTTACATGCCTATTGCACAACAGCAGTAAAGACTCCACTGCTGAACCACATTTTCCTCTCCTTTCAGGGCGTGCTGAGGCTGCTTTCTGCAGAGTATGTCTTGATGCTGAGAGAGGGCCGAGGAGGCAGCAGACTGCAAAGTTGTGTAATAAGGGCTGCTGGCACCGGTGACAATTGTCTGAGTAAACTGCTGCACCAAGCCTGAGGCTCACACAAAAACTTCAGACCTAAACATCCTTCTTGGTTAAGTATGAGGCTGTTCAGAGCACAAGTTTATATGCAAGTCAAAATCCTGCTTTCAAATGAAGCCCTCAGCAGAAAAGATGCACCTATTCACATGAAGAATGTACAAAGAAAGGGTTTAGCAGTGGCAGCCAGACCCTGTTATGAACAAATCTGTTGAAATCTGCTTACATTGGAATATTCCAACACTGGTAACAATGCTGACAATATCAGTCACATAGTCAGAAATACTAACTGGTCTGGTTCCTACATCATGAAGCCTCTATTCCAGTATTGCAACATTGTGTCTGGATCTCTCTGTAAGCAGCAGACTGCTCTGACACCTGAGCGCTGCAAGGGGAAGTGGGGAGATAAATTCCTAAGATAAGGAGCCTAATGAAGCATCGCTCCCTGCTCTTACCAGTAATCCAACTCCACATGGGCCTCCCCCGACACCTGACAGGGCAATCCTGTCTCAGGTACCAATAAGGAAATTATCTGAGTGACCTTCGAGTATCATTTCCTTTCGTAGGTAAAACTTGGGATTTCCATCTCCAGTCAAGCTGACTGGCAAAATCAGGATTAGATTAGATGAATTAGTCTGAATTATTGTGGAAAAACATACTCTCTAATTCATGCTGCTGTTCTGCTACACACGTGGCCTTTAGGAGACAAGAACAGACCTGTGCCTGAATAAATTAAAAAGTTGAGAGTGCAGCCCTGTGCATCTGTGCAGCTGATGAGTCAATAGCAAAACGACGAGCTTCAGGAAACAGCATCCACATAAGCATGTAAATAGAGTTGTCCAAAGTCTTGGCTCCATTACTTCACCAGTTCTGTGTCACTGCTGATATGTGAGTGAGCCCATGGACTTGGCTCGCTGTACTTTTACCATTTCAAATCTAATCCCTTAATACACAATTAGGAAGGTGATGCATATTCACCAACTTCAGGGGAGTCAGTCTGGATTTGCACACATTAAATTACCATTAGAACAATGGAAGCGTATGCACCTGCAAGAAATAAATTAAAAATGCTCTGCATTTTATTTAGCATCACTTTGAACCCTACCTGGAAGAATCCCATCACAGAACAGCCCTTTACCACCCTGAGTTTATCCATGGAATAATGAGCTTTCTTTCCAAGTTTTTCAGTATTAGTAATGTGAAGGACAACTAGCACAAGTTTGGAACACTGTAAGTATTCAAGAGACTAAAGAGACTGAATTATGAAGGAACATCAAGAAATCATGAACAAACAAACAAATAAACCAAGCATGGCCAGCAAGGTAAAAAAATTATTGTAAAGCAACATAGCAACACTTTCTGTGTGAGTATTCTGTGCTCAAACTGGATAGGATTAGTATGGTGCACAAAAGTATAATTCACTGTTACAAAGAGTTACAAAATAGAAAACAAAGGCTCATAGTTAGAAAATAATTCTTCTTCCTGAAATAACAGCTCAGAAAAAAGTTTCTGTGCTTAAGGCATTCATTACTGAACAAGAGAAAGCACTACAAAAATGTGCTGGAGCAAACACTTTTTCACTAAAATGTGGTGGATTAGAGGAGTTAAGATTTCTAATATTTCTGTTTTTCACAGTTCCTACACTTATAACACATCTTTTCATTAGGACTGGATTTAAATATTGATTTGGTCTATTTCTTAAGGCAGAGGTCTCAGGGTGACCTTTTGTGCCTGTGTATATGTTTACACATGTAGATAAAGGGACAGAATAGTGTGTGTACACGTGTACATTAGGAAAAGAGAGAGATTCAGATACCTTCCTTACCTGAGGCAGAAAATAAAAAGTATTCTGAATTCACAAATATCTTGAATAGATATCTATCCTGTTGCTTGAGGGAATGAGACATAAAAGCTCCAAGAAACAAGTGAAGTTAATGAAACAGAGCCAAATTCTCTGCTGGCGTAATTTCATTAGAGGTAAATGCAGCTGCCCCCACATACACAGCTGAGAAATCTACTTGAATGACGAAGAGGGAAAAGGGAGTCAGTCCAAATGTGTGGTTTCAAACTGTATTTTTCACTGTCAGCACAAATTCTAATTGCAACATAAGGCAATTTCTGTTCATTACACACTTCAGCACTGGCTTCTAAGTACATATAGCCCTGCATTTCATGGGTTTTAAACTTGTATCATCAGGATTGTTCTGATAAATATATTGATTACAATGTAGGCCTTATTTTGAAGAAATGTACTATTTTCCCCCTGACTCATTTTATTGCTTTTTTTCCTTAACTTCTGTAAAAATAATTTAGAAAACTTAATTCACAGTTTTCATCATTTTATGGTTGCTTTCAGTGCAGTAGTTTCCTTCAAGCCATAAAGTAAATTGTTCTTACAAAGTACCAAACGACAATTTAATTAACCTTATAAAGTTTTAAAGGAGTTATTCACCAGGGCTTAAATCCATTCCAGGACACAGGCATCTCTGTATGTCTGCATGCAGCTTTTGGAGATCAGCAAGAGAACTGATGAATTCGTTCACTCACCGCAGCAAGAACTTAAAACCTCCAAGCACAGTAGTACCTTCTGGCAACAGGCACAAAATTAACTCAGTTTTGGCATCTGTGAGCCAGTCTAAAGCCAGGACAAAGTGTTACCAGCCTTTGAAAATTATATGTTTCCCAACATTCAACTTTGGAGATGGAGAACAACTGATCTATGAGACCTAATCTGTGCAGAAGACACTCAAAGAGAAGATTTTGGGGGCAGGCAGCTGATGCCCCTTCAGCAGGCTGCATGAATCATTTGGTGGATGTGAAGAACAGAACAGCAGCTGGCCACAGCTTCAGTCTTCCACCATCCAGAGGCTGCCCCTAAAGGACAATTTCTCTGATTTACAGAGCTACCGGTTACCATAAAATAAAGTTGCAATTATGAAAACAAGACATTGCCCTTACGACTCAGATCTAATCTGAGCCCCTGAACCTTCTCAGTCAAATTCAGCTCATTCTGCATTATTTTTTGTGTACCATGGCAGAGGCTAAAGAGAGGAGTGAAAAGTGAACCTCAATTAACTTATGTCTCCTACCTACAACATTACTTAAGAAACATGGGCTGGAATTGGAGCTTCCAACTCTTTGCTTCCAAATTAATGTGGAAATTAAAACTTTTTTTCTCTCTCTCTTTCTTATATACAATGCGGAAAAGAAAGTAGTGCCTGCTCAGTTCTTTGAATGTAAACTATGCAAACATTTCTCTTCAGGCAAATCTTTCTGCAGATTCCAGGCTAATAGTTGTACCTCCCTGCAGATCTGAATAAGACAACTAAATACCAAGATTTGTGTCCTATTCCTGTCCTCAAAGATTCTCCCCTAGATAATTCCAGGTAACGTTTAAAGAAGCCTGATGATTTTTGGAGCATTTATTTGACAGGGTTGCTTCAGCTCCCAGTCTGAGGTGCCTCACTCAAGAACAAGCACAGACACAAAGACAGAGTGGCTTTGCATTCCAACGTAGGAGACAGTCTCATAATGTTTTTGCCAGACATTTCAGCACATCATCCTGTATTAGCCCTCAGCTTGTAATACTTTTGCATGCAGTCACTATCTAGTACATTGTGCATCCCAGTGTACAACATTTAGCAAGCAGATTGTCTGTCGAAGCTCTTCCAACATATATTAGTAAAAAGTTTTCAGCTAATGATGTCAGAAACCTTTGTATGGGATTGTGCCACTGCACACTAGCCATTATACAGTTTGTTACTGAGTGAGAAGAACTTAAAACAGCTCAGATCACAGCCCATCAGTTACCACAGGTTATCTGTCACTCACCTGCAACGATCCATCCTTTATCCTAGAACAACAAGGCCTGGGAATGTGTAACTATGAGGATGCTTGGGTGAGTATTTAATGTTGCCACAGAAAGCAAATGAAATCCATTCAGACATAAAATGCATTAATTCTTGTTGATTTTAAGCTGAGCTACTAGTGCATCTACCCAAGAATACTTTGAACACATATTCTAGTTCCTGTTCTTATTTCTTGCTCTAAGGGAAATACTTTATAGACATTTTGGGTTTTTTTAATGAGAGATACGTGCACTTCCAGTGAGTGCTTACATGTATTTAAAAATCTATGGTATGTGTCTACCAGGCTTATACAATATGTAAACCAGACTATGAAAAGGGATGGTATTCCTACCCAGTGGTTGAAGGCACAAAAGAGCCATGGGAACTTTGCTCTGGCCTTTATTTTTGGCTTAGTAAAACAAACCCTAATTCCTTATTTGTCAAATTACTATCTGTTACAGTTTGAAGTTTCCTCAAGCCTTGCTCTCCTAATGAAGTTTAATCTGCCTCTGGCTTGAAGCAAAAGAGCATTGTGTGTTCATGTGTAGGCAGTGTGAATGTGGTTTTGCAGAAAAGGAAGTCTTCTGAATGTTGGGGGCTAAAATCAATGGAAAATGGAAACCAGCCTATTGCCCTTGTTTTTCCAGCTGTCAAATTTTACTCTTATAAAGCAGACAGTATTTCTTTACAACCTCATTAGTTTTTCCTAAGCAAACTGACAATACCATTCACTGTTCTGTGACTGGAATCTCCATAATTTATGCTATTCTTCTGTGAGAAATACTCTGAACACTTGTGTGCAGAAAAATGAACCTTTCAGCAATGTGTTCAGGGGCCCAAGCATCTCTTCTACTTTATTTTACATTTTAACTTGGACAGGGAACTAGATACAGAAGGGAGAAAATGTGAATCAAATCAGAGGAGACAGCAAGTGTGAAAAATTGTAAGGGCGATGCATATTTTAGCCTGGCAAAATAGTATTTAGTATCTTAAGGAGCTTGGAAATAAATAACAATAGATTTTATAGAACACAAAGGACATTATAGAGATTGCTTTTCCAAAATCCTTCTACTATTTTAAAAGCAGACAAATTGGGGATGGGTAGGGCTCTTTGTTACATGAGGCAGTCTATGATTTCACATGGGATCTTTATGTTAGACTTGGGTGTGTAGACATCAGATCATCAGCTTTCTGACCCACGCTTTTGTCATGCGTGAAAACTACTCAGATGTGGTGCACTGGTTAAGATTCAGCAGGTCAAGCTATGAACAGGAGTCAACATCAGAGCAGTAATAGTAACTTTGCACCTATTACAAATTATGGATATTGACTGAATAATCCAACTCAACCTGGCAAGGCTGGAATTTGGGTTTTACTTTTTCCCTTCCTCTAAACGTTTGATATGCTGGGAGAAATGGTCCTACTCTCAGTCTGTTTCCAATGAATATTATTATTATTATTATGGAAAAAAGGCAGCTTTAATCAGCTACGTATGAGACATATTTAATTGACTGCAGGAGAGACAGTAATGAATTATTGTTTCTCATCCACCCCCATGTTTTTCTCACTGACTAACATAAGCATTAGCACTGCTCTGCTGAAAATGAGAGATTTTGATTTTGCCTTTTCTTCTCAACTGTAGTGTAACATTCTCTCAATTAGGAAAATTAAATATTCTCAAATGTGAAAATATTAACAGACTGTACAAGACAGAACAACTACAGAGAAGGTTTGTTTCTTCAACTTTTGTCTGAACTTGTAAATTACTGATTTCTTTTTGTGGTAATTGCTTGACATGCCTCATTTCAGTTGCTGCCAATTGTCATAAGATGGCAAAGTACACAAAAACCTTTAATTCTGCTTCCACCAGACAAACCTCAAAAAAAAGCTTGGGTGCAGTCATGTTGGATAGTGGCTAGAGAGAAAAGCAGGAAAAAACAGAACTGCAAACCAACTCAGTCTCTATAAATAATACAAAGTGGCAATTACTGGTACCGGCAGTGAAGAAGGGACAGTAGCAAATGTGTGTCCTTTTCATCGTTGCCAAGAGGAGTAGCAAGGCCTGTCCCAAGACATGTAAATGCCACCTTGTTAATGCAAAACCACATCCACAGCCCTGAAACCTCTGAACTGGATAAACCCTTCATGCTGCAGTTTGGACCTATTAAAAAAATGTAAAAACATAGAAACTGATTTTAATCCATTCTGTTTTCATTCTAACATTCATTAGAAAATTGAATACTCTCTTACAGTGGAAGAAATCGCTGAACACTGTCCTGTATCACACTGTTCATAACTTCACGCCCTCTTTTATGGTGGAGAGTGATTAAATGTAGATTTCTAATTGAAATACTGCAACCACTAGAAAATATGATCATGATCCAAAGTTCGGTAACATCACAGGACTTCAGAAGGGGGTTTTTGTCCCCACAAAGAGAAATGTCTTTTTAACTGTTTCCTTTTGTTTTGCCAAAACCAAATGGAAATATGTAAGACAGCGAAAGACTGCCGCAATACAAATGATATGCTGGGCATAAACTCTGTGGACCATTTTGAAATTAAAATGCATCTGACATGAATATGGATTTTTTTCTTTAAGTTTTTTTGCCATAAGGTTTTGCAACACACAGTTCTGTAACACAATCTTACTTTAATTTGTGTGCAACATCCATAAAATTGAAGTTGGAATGAAAGATTAAAGAAACATCCTTCCCGTATCCTTCTTCTCCCTAAGAGTCTCCTTTGGTTTTGACATTTCGGCTTGCTTCTGTCTGAGGGCCCATTCTGCCCAGACTACCAAGGCTAAGCTGGAGGAGCAGCTCCCAGTTGTTTCAACCTTGACTTAACAGTAAAAAAAACCCAACACAAACCAAACACAACCCCACCCCACCCCCACTCCCTCAAAAAAAACCCCAAACAACCAAACACTGTAATAAAAAAGCTTGCAAGGCTTGTTCCTGTATTTTGGATCACCATTACATGTCACTATACAGCCAAAACCACACCAGGAGAGTATGTTACCTTGCCTGTTCTTAAATACCAGGATACCATTCCTCTAGGGTGGGATATGCACATGGAACCAAAAAGTCTTAATCCTGTTAACACCATTTTACATTGATTATGGTCTACAAGAGCAGCACTAAACCTGTTATTCCCTTTACCTTTCTTTCAGCCTCTTCTTTCACATACAAGAGGAGACAAGGCAGAGGAGGTGTGGCAGCTGGGCAAACAGAGGCAGCATATTTTGCTATGAACTGTGACCCCCAAATCCTAAGCAGTATTTGTGGAAAAGAACAATCTTGTTGGTACTTTCTATCAATAAAGAAATCATCAAAGGATTTTTTTCCCCTAACTTAATTTAGAAAGAAAATACTTTTATTTGCTCTTCAAAAAAAAAAAATCCTCAGCTCGCCTAGTCTTTTTTATCATTGGCATTTATTATAGTAGATAACAGCTGCTGAGAGCCTTCAATCACAGAGCTTTTGAAGGCTGATGGAAGCATCAAGTTAATATTTTCTATAGCTCTGGGATCTGAACCCATATCCTCAGGATTAAGGCAGATCAAATGAAAATGAATATCCCTTTACATACAAAACCCACCTATCCTTTGCCACACAGAAAATGAATTTGTCTGCAGAGAATCTAAAGAAGTGAATTGAGATCTATTCTATTTTATTCTTCATATACAAGAGATTTGGGTTTTACCAAATGATACAATGCTCTGGCTTCCCCCAGTGACAAGAATCAATGCCCAAAATGTAAATTAATGGGGAACTAGTAAACAGGCTTTTCCTTTTAAACTGCATATAGGAATTGAGTTTTGGGAAAGAATCAAAGAGTATCCCCAGAAAGCTATACAGAAATTTCTCTAAAAATGGCCGGCATGAGTTCTTCATAATATCATCAAACTCAGCTTCAAGAAACACTCAACAACTGCCACGGGCACTCAAAACACTCCCATTTGTTCACATTCTCTGGGAAAAAGCCCTCAATAGTTGACTCTAACCACACTTAGGCCAACAAAATCCTTCTTTTTCTTCCCCAAAGAGACACCAAAAAAACTTAATAGTCAGTAAGTATATACACAGAGAGGTATACACAGTTCTTACAGTTTTAAAGTGGCTGAATTATTAATTATTGTAATAGACACAGAGTCAGACTCTGTTAATTTCATATGCAGAGATGAACCTGGAGAGGAGTGAAGAGATGGTGAGCAGATACTGAAGTGAGAAACTCACCATTAGAATGTAAGGATCACCTTCCAAGACTAAAAATAAGCCAAAGAAAAAAATAAAGTTTCTGGACCACATGGCTTCCATGGAGAGATGAGCAAACTGAGTTTCTTCAGTTTTAAAAAGCAAATGAAAAGAAGAAATCTTAGAATCAACCACAGAATGGTTTGGGTTGGAAGGGACCTTAAAGGTCATCTAATTTCACCTCCCCTGCCACAGGCAGGGACACCTTACACTAAACCAGGTTGTTCAAAGACTCATCCAATCTGGCCTGGAACATTTTGAGGGAGGGGGAATTCTCTTCTTACTTATGTCTAAAATGACCTGCTGGGAGGCTACTGGAACCTCGATATTAAAGGGTGGGATTTCCACCACCGTAGTTATTAAAGTCTTAAGTGGACTTGTCTCAAAGCAACCTGATCTAATCAGACCTGCTTGGAGCATGGTGTTGGCTGGAGGTCCCTTCCAGGCCACAAGGTTCTATGATTCTATGGAAGACAGGAACCATAGAGGGACTTTGATAAATAATACCAGTCAGAGACCAGTACTGCCTTGCAAAGAGGCTAAAGAAATCTTCCCTAAGTCTGTACACTCTAACAATCAATACAATTCTAATGAATTTGTCAAATATTCAAGATATTACAGTATAAATTGCATGACTGAAAAAGCTTAAGCTCAAAAGTATGTATCACATAACTAATTTTTTCTGTGCTGGTTGTGCATGTGTGTGTGTACACACCACTAAAGACCAGTGCTTGAGCATGCAAATTCAGCCACTCAGAAGAAAGAAAATACAATAGCTTGGACAAATTTAGGATACTATGCATTCAAAACAGGATGTGGCCAAGTAATTTAGAATTTTTTTCTCCGGACTTGCTATTTTACTATATTTTTGCAAACATTTTTTTCTATACATCTGCAATAGATCAGATAAAATAAAACTTGCCCAGAAGTAGACACGCACACCTCCCCAAACACAGCGTGTACTGTAGAAGTCTGTTTTATCTGTTCTATGTAACACTATACACACACAGATACAGACTTTGAGAATAAACTAGAACCAGAACAAGACCTTGTATATGTTCTGAGACCAAATGTATACTGAGAAATTTGGTCAGAAATGTTATTTATACAATTTAACATTTATTCTGATTTGGTAATAAAGGAGTTCAATAGAATTTCAAAAATAAATAAATAAATTTATTATAAAATCTATTTAAATCTGTAAATTTACCTACATACTGCATGCTCCATCATAACATGTACTGATTTAGTCACTGTCTCATGAATGAGCTCCATTTAAAAAGAAGACAATCTCTTTTTCTTAAATGAGAGAACAAAGGAGATTATGTACAGAAAATACACATAGAATCATCTGACATTGCTCTCACATAATTCCATGTAATGCTGCATATCTAGGATTTTTGCCATTCCTTAGAAGAGGAATTGTTGTATTTTACCGTTCAACTAAAGACAGACCCATGATTTTCCCTTCCACACCAGGGAAATCTATTATATTTCTTACTGTAAGAAAACAATTTACACAACAGGCAAGGTTTCAGTCTTGGAAACACACACTTCAGGCACAATAATTTGCAGTAGGCATCTAAATAAAAACTTCTGATATTGAGTGTTTATAGATTTCATTGTGGAGAAAGGCACTCAGGACGCCAGGTCATTTGGGTCAAATTTCTGACCTTTTTGAGAGAAGCTAACTTTCTTCTTCAGAACTACTTTAATAGATAAGCTGTGCTGGAAACACTGCCAAAATAGATACCAATGTCTTGAGACTCACACCTCTTGATCTCTGATAAAATCACAGAACCACAAAACATGCAGGTTGGAAAAGACATCTGAAGGTTGTGTCAGCCAAAATCCCGCTCAAAACAGGGCTACCTACTGAGGTGAGGTGGGTTTGCACAGGACCTCATCTAACTGAGCTTCAAATATCTGGAGCAGTCGAGAGCCTGTTTTCTCCCTGTACAGCCTGTTTCAATGTCTCAGTATGCTTATAGTAAAAAACAAACAAAACCAAAACCACACAAAAAAACCAACCAACCAACAACAACAACAAACCAGATTTCACTGTGTACTGCTGAGAAGAGTCTGACTCTCCCCATCAGACAGCCACCAGAAGAAACTGTTTACCATGTGCTCTAGCACCCCTGTGGCCCCTCACTGGGCTTCCTCTATTTCACCAGAATCTCTTACGTTGGGAGGGTCCGAAACTGAACAATCTCCTTCCCTGATCTTTCATCTCCACAAATCAAAACAAATAAATTGGGATGACTGCAGAAAACTTCAACACATAAATGACACAGCAGGCCAGAACTATGCTCCATTCCTACGTGAAAAAAATAGTATTTTGCCTCCTAAATGAGCCTGAAGAGAACACGTGTACTTTCTTCAACACAAGATCTGGTATCAGATTTGAAGTCAGCTTGAAAGGAACTGGAGATTACCTCTGGAGAACACATTAAGGCTGAATGTCCTCATACTATGTGAGCTGGGGTGCAGCATGTTGTGCCTGTGAGTAATCTCTACAAACCCCTTTCACCTCCTGGTGCTCCCTATGTCACCCCCTCACTCTCCACTGATAAATATTTGCATTCTTTAAAGGGCCTTTTAGAGAAAAATTGTCCCGCAATCTGTTAGCTCTCTCTAACACATTTCCACACAGGACTCACACCTATCAGCTAAGAATTAGACCTATTTTGAGCAAAACTCATTTTAAGCTGCTCAGCAAACAGGTTGGGGCTATCACAGCCACAGTGCTGGAAAAATAAGCAAAGGGAACAGTAAACAGTGAGTGGCCACCTTGTTTATTCAGAGTGCTGTGGTTTATTGATGTTGCACACAATCTCAAGTTTAGTTGATCTTAGAGGTTACATGTTTTCTCTCACATCCAACCCAATCTGAAAGGGATCTCCAGCTGGCTAGGGAAGCTTTCAATAGCCATAAGCAAGCCATAAACCGCTTCCCATGTCATTGTCCCCTCGTGCAAAAGAGAATAACCTCAAAGCAAAGGTCTGTCACAGTCACCACACAGAGTGAAAAGAATAAACTCAGCTGCTTGCCTCTTGGAAAAATCGAGGCAGAATTCCTTCACCTCTTTAAGAAGAAGATAAGAGAGGAAGTGAGCATACAAGGAGAAGGGCAGGCTGCCTCATAACCAGCATTCAGTGCTTGACCCCACTACCAATATACCCAGTACCAAAATACCAGTAGCCATAAAAACGTAGTGGATAGAAGCACAAATATAATAATAATATTAATAATAAAAGTAATGGAGAGGAATCTCATCACTGGACTGCAGTGCTGCATGTAACTGGAATGTTTTTATGAAGGAAAGTTCTTTGGCAATGACACTCTGAGAATCTGGAATAAAAGAGATCTTTTTATTTTTTTAAATATCAAATGGAAATTAAGTCATCATTTGAGATTCCTGTGTCTGCAAAAAAAAATCCAACTCAAGAAAGATTGTCTAGTTGGGTTTTTTAATTAATTCTATGAGATCGTCTCCCCCACCCAACACATCTCTGTAAATTACCACAGTAGGTATGAAACCTGCCCCAGTATTGATTCAGCTGGCACAGCCTTCCTCTATAAAAGCCTCCTCAGAGCCCCTGCATCAGGGTGGTCGTTCTGCTCTCCCCAGCTGCTGGGGAGATGCTGAATTCCTGTGCTTGCCCCTCTCCCCCAGAGCCTGCTCTAACTAGTCCAGGGGCACGTGTACACAAAAATGCAGCAAGACTCATGCTCTTTCTCTTCAGTAAGAGTCATGCTAGTGCTTCATGAATCCACTGCTCACCTTCTAGGTGCTGGGGGGGGGATGAATTCATCATATGGTGCAAGCAGATTCTCCCATGTCTCAAAGGAAAGAACGGGACCAGATAAAAAAACTTTGTGGTTTGTTGGACGTGGCTGATGGGCCAAACCATGCTGGCCAAGTTCATAAGTCTTCTCCTAGCTTCACTTTCTGAGCACTGCTAGTGCACATTGTGGTATGCCTGACTGCATCTGAAAGCTTCCAATTATTTTTGCAATTTTATGTAGCTTAGCCTTTCAGCTGTAGGTGTGAACTTCAGAACACATTTACCTGAGATCAGGAAATAGTAGAGAGGGAGCATGAAAAAACATTCAGTGGAATAAAAATTACTGACAAATTATTCTTTACCTACTTTACTTTTCAAAATTTTGTTTGAAAAAGTCTTACATTTGCAAGTATCCGTAAGTCAAAAAATATTCCTACTGGAGAAATGAATGGCTAACATCCTTCTCATTTTAAAGGGACCTACCAAAGCTAGAAAGATGGTAAGTTATTTAATAACAGGTAATGGCTTTACAGACATATTCATTTTCATATTTAATAGCTGTGTATGCACTGTTTTCATTCTCTAATGCAAACCACAATAAAACACCTCACGGGGGCTCTAAACTCTTTTGTCTTTGCTGTAGGTTTGTCTGCTTTAGGAAAAAAAAATTATAGTGCATTATTTTCAACAGTGGCAGGAAGTGGGTTTTTAGTCAAATCAGCTTAAAAAATTCCAGCTGTGTTCACGTTGAAGCCATCAAAAAATCTAAGCCTGGGATCACTTCTCCATGCCAACTAAAGCCTTTTCAGGCCTCAAGAAGTAAATTTTTGAAAAAATGCCAAGCCTCTCCTTGAAAATAACATCTTAATTGGTTCATATTAAAAAAAACAGAAAGTGCTATTCTGAAAATACAAGTGCTCACACTTTTGTGTTCTAATTTGATATTTGCCTTGTAAGAGCACTCAACATACTCACCCAGAGACTGTCTCAGAAACTGCAATGAGAGGCATGCCAGGCTGGTTACTCCAGACAAGGAGGACTTTCTAAGGACTATAGAAACTACATGACATGATGTGTGTCCTGTGCCATTGTAACACACCAGAAAGGCCAAAGAGGTGTGTGACAGTGTGTGACTCAAGGAAAAGAGTGTGTTTCATTCCCTGGCTGGCTGTGGCTCAGTGGATATCTCAGAGGATAAGGAAAATCCAGCCTTCTGAGAGCAGTAGTTGCTTTCAAGGCATTTCTGAATCAGTTTAGGTTCAAGCCCAGTAAGATGCTTGGGATCAACAAACAAAAAATGCAGGCTTCATACTGATGTATCTATGAGACTGTTCTAAATACATATGCCTTTTCCCATTAAAACAAATTATTGAAGGATTATGAATACATCTATTGTTATTATCTTTCCTTCCTTTGTTTCCTGTGTCAATTGTGGTGTGCATATATACCACGGCACTTCTCCTTCTGCCGCTCAAAACTTTGCATGGCAAGAGGGAAAGAAAATGAACCTCATCATTACCAGTCAATTGAGCTAAATGAGGGATCAGACATTTGCCTTGCATATTTCTCTTATGCCTGTAAATCTAACTCTGCAGCTCCTTTAAGCTTGGAGACTGAGAGATCTAGTCTGATTTACACAGGAGTTAAAAGAAGACAAATATTTGCCCAATTTAATCGATTCTGAGCTGACATAAATTGATTTATTCTGCATAACTCAAAAGCTTTTAAAAATAAATATATTTTTTCATTAAGAATGGTAAAGAGAAATGCTATTAAGCAACAGAAAAAAATTCTAAGAAACAACAAAAAATGGTAAGGAGAACAGGTGACTGAGAAAGCCCATTAGTCTCAGGGAAGGACACACTAGACTTTGTGTTTTCCAGTTGCATTTCAAAGTAATATCGGAACTGTGAAATTGCAAAGGAAATTCTAAAAGGAGACAACAGTTGAGAGGATATTTGAAAGTGAATTTTAATCCATCACACATTTACCATGTAATACTAAAACAATTTTTTTTATCATTTTGGAATGTGAGTCTGACCTTCTTAATGGCTGAAAGCAGTGCCTGTAATTAAAAAAAAAATTGATTCAGCTTAATTTTGAGTTCTTTTTTTTAAAAAATAGAAGCAACTGCCAATACACATTTTTTTCCATTAAGAAACTTGGCAGTCCCAGCTGATTGTGATGTCTCTTCATCCACATTCTAGAAGATAATTTTGGTGAGGCAATCATTTATTCCAGAGCTGTGAGTAAGATTAAGCAGAACAGTTCAAAAGTCTGAGTATTCATTCCATTCTATCACTAGAAGTTGCATTTCACAAAATCATATGTGCATTTGAAACTTTTACTGGAAATAAAATATTCTCATAAAAATAGGAAGTATTTTATACGGAGTGTTTACTTACAGCCCCTAAATAAAAATTAAAAAACCCCAAATAAAACCAAAACCATTATTCCTTCCTCGGTATTATCAATGTCATTAAGAATGACGTATACCACTTGGGAGACGGTGGCCAAATTAGCCCTGAAAGGTGCTCACAGACCAGTCTCTAAGCTCATGGTGATTTGAGGGCATTCATACACCAGATCTGAAATTCACTTTCTCCCCCTAACAACACACAGAGTTCCCAATACATCCTGCACTTCTTGCAACTCTCTGATAGCACTCACTGGAGTTGTGCACTGGTGAAATGCTCTCCAGAGATTTTTTTCTATCAAGGTGATTTGATGGAGAGTTCCAGAATTTTTTTTCTTTTTCTTTCCTGATAATGATGACATACCATGGGCTAGTTTCTTGTAGATAAGATGTAAGATGTCTTCAAAATGCTGCCTTGGCACATAAGCATTTTAAAATTATAAGTTAAAAGTATGTGTACTGTGTTTCTGAAAAAAAAAAAAAGCTTTGTATAATCTGGGGTATTAGTTGTGGTAATCGAGGAGCCTCTGCAGCACTCACTTTTGCATGACTGATTTGCTGGGTTAGAGTAGTAGCTGGGACTATCCCAAATACTGCTGTACAAAGGAGCAGGAAATAAAACCTCCGCCAACCCTACCCACAAAAGAATCAAGAAACTTCTCCTCAAGGAGGAACAGTTAGCCTTATATTCACAAAGATAAGGCGAAGAGCTAAATTCTCTAAAGGGTATGATGGTCCCAGCTCCAGAGTGGTTTCATGGGAGAGGCAGAGCTATCACTCCTTATCTTCTTGCCATTGTTATACCTGAGTCTTGGATCCAGTAAATCACTACCAGGATTTCTGCTTCCTGGAAGAAGCCATGTCAGTGGCAGACGAAATAATGATGCAAATGCAATTGTACCAAATTTGCATTGAATAAGGATGGAGATACAAAGGGAAGGGATGAATGGTGCAAACCCTCTGTTAATCACAACAATTCTCTTCATTCCTGGAAACACACACTTATCTTGATTTGTACACTTCCCAGTAAGAGAGATCCAACATCACCCTCATTCACACAGGTAATGGAGCACATTTCCATCCTCAGTTGAATCCCTAGACCCCAACTCTGTAATCAGTTGAACAGGGAAAAACATACAGCCTTCTTTTAACCTGGTGTCTGCTGAGCCATTGCTGTATGAGTGTAAGATGAGATGAGATGAGGAGCTGCACTGTGAATCAGTAAACCCTGTCCCTAAGACAAAGATTTCCCTGAGAAACAGTGCCTAGTCTTTTTATTAAGGAGTGTTACTGAGAACGCTGAAAAGTCAGCACCAAAAAGAACAAAATACACATGTTGAGGGAACAACCAGTTCAAATAACACGTTAAGTTCTTGGTCTACGTATTTATTCATGGCAGGATCTCAGTCAACGCACTTCAATAAAATGAGTAATTATTGTGAGTCACGTCACTAATTACATCTGATACACAAAAAGGCTTGTGCAGCACTACATTTCAAAGTGCACTGTGAGCTCATCCAGTATGGAAATGGCTCACAGAGGAGCTCTTGTTGCTGGTACCCGAACAATCCTGAAAAAAATGGGGTATTAGAAATGTCTATGCCATTTCTCTCTCATCACATTTTTTTAAACATAAAAAGAAGATGTGTTGTTGAATAATGGCAATATAACTGCCTACGTAGGGACTTCAGCATTTGCCTTGGACAGGCAACACAAGGAAGGATTGTAATGACAGAGCAGTGGAATTGGCCAAGATAAGCTGCTTTCTTCTATGACAAGTAGAGAGAGCCAAGATGTGAAGAATCTGTCAAAATGTTCTAAGACAAAGTTTGATTTTTCCATACCAAAATAAAAAAAAACAAACAAAACCACAGGCTGGTTCAGACACAGGTCAAACTGACTGAGTTCAGGAACATAAAGAGATTAAAGGAAGTAAGTCATCTCTTAGATAACAGATCTACTTATTACCATGCAAGGAAAAAAACAAGTCTTCACAAATTTTGTCAAATTCGGATGAGTTCTTCACCCAAGAGTAGGATCAAATTTGTAGGCTGATAATTTGTTGCCTGGTAATTAACTACCTTGAAGCTGTACTTGTTTGTGCTTTCCCATGAGGGTAGCACTTATAGTAATTTTAGAGAACAAACACAGAGCTGGACCAAGCACCACCTGTGACTTCAGCTTTATTGCATGACCATTTCCATAACTGAAGTCGAATCACTTGGCACAATTTATCTACATACAGAAACAACAAATTATCCTCTCCTGTACACTCATGTCAACAATAATGAGAGTGAAGCCAACTCACTGCCGCTGCCACTGAACAAGAGTGTGAAAATAAGCAGATTCAATGTCATTTAGCATGTGGGACCTTTACCCATGCTAGAACATTCTAGAAAGAATACAGGGGTTTTTACATAATACTTCCTTTAATATGTTTGATGTTTTTATCTTTTTTTTTTACATTTACCTCATAGCCTATTCAAGCAATTCAATTTCAATACAAGATTTATTGCATTAAGCCTCTGTTTATTTAACAGAGAAATAAAGAAACACAAACAAAAAAAGCAAGGGAAAAAAATACAGAGAAGATATAAGTCTAAAAATGACCCCCAAAGACTATAATTTGTAAATTAGGCATTTGTCTTTAGGAACAACCAAAAGTTGTTCCCAATTCCAGACCCCATCTGGAATATTGTGCACAGCTCTGGTGTCCCCAACATAGGAAGGACTTGAAATTGTTGGA
The DNA here is from genome assembly GCA_013398855.1 of Mohoua ochrocephala. NCBI lineage: Eukaryota > Metazoa > Chordata > Aves > Passeriformes > Acanthizidae > Mohoua > Mohoua ochrocephala. The sequence goes on from VZTA01001370.1 coordinate 163,254, forward strand.
GCAAGTCCAGAGGAGGCCATGAAGTTGATAAGGGGACTGGAGCACCTCCTGTACAAAGATAGGTTGAGAAAGTGGGGGCTGTTGAGCCTGGAGAAGAGAAGGTTGTGTGGAGACCTCACAGCACCTTCCAGTAACTGAAGGGGCTACAGAGAAGCCAGAGAGGCTCTTTGTCAGGAACTGTAGTGATGGGACAAGGAGTAATGGGCACAAATTGAAAGAAGGCGAAATTTAGGTTAGATATCAGGAATAATTTTTTTACTGTGAGGGTGGTTAGACACTGAAACAGGTTGCCAGGGAGATTGTGGGTACCCCAACCCTGGCAGTGTTCCAGGAAGGTGGAATAGAACTTGAGCAACCTGGTCTAGAGGGAGGTGTCCCTGCCCATGTCAGAGGGGGTTGGGACCAGATGATCCTTCAGATCTATTCCAACCCCTTAGCATCCTATGATTCTATAACAAACTGTAAAGACACCATCTTCATTACTAAAGAAAAGAACAAATTTTATTTTTAGTTGGACGTATTCGGAATTAAGTTTTCAGCTCTCCAGTGAGAGACAATTAAATCGGAAAAATGTTCACATCGTTGATGTTTAACACTTTATAAATTAACATTATTTAAGATCCATGAAGTGCAAAAGCCACAAGTCAGTTAATTTTGAGAAAATATTACTCACAATTTGCTGAAAATTAGGCAACTATATGAACATTCAAGATGAGTTCTGCATGTAAACAAAATTAACCATGGATCGCCTCTCTCTCTCTTTTTTTTTCTTTTTTTTTTCTTTTAATGCTTTACTTCCACTTGATTTTGTAAGTAGCTTTCATTCTATGGACACCAAAAAAGATCCAATCAACTATATGAGCGTAAACCTTTGCCTACTAGACTGTCATCAGCACAAAGTCTCCCAAATAATAAATGAACTTTTTATTAACTGTGGTAACATTAACATTACAATGAGGGATTGTTTAAAAACAAGTTGTACTGCTGTTGCTCAAGAGCTCAAGGAAAATGGTTCTCAGTTCCTTTATTTTTCCTTGAGGGTAACCGCAGGGGTTGCATTAAATCTTTTAAAATATGTTGACAGTTGAATAAGTGCTGCTGTTGCTCTGGTGACATTTTATGCACTTTAATTGTCATTAATGAATCTGACTGATACTTTCCTAAAAGTCCTTTACGTGTTCTAGTAATTTTATAACAAAGAGAAGAACAAAACTGTCTGCAAATTAGCCTTGATCCACTTCTCATATGGAATTTTCACTGCAGACAATAGGAGAATCTGCATGGGAAATATCTGCTAGACCAGACATTTGAGGTAAGAACGCATTAAATATTCCCAGTAAATTGTGAAATTATCACTTGGTTGTGTATCTCCATATAAATTTAAATCCCAAAGAAGGTTTGTTTGACTGTATTTTAAAAAATAAGTACCATATCTGCCTCAATCCATTCAGAATTTGATGTTAAAATGCTATAGCTCAGCATTTTAGGGCTGCAATAACACCCAAAAAGTAAACGTGAGTTGAAATGAAACAAAGTCTGACACTAACCTGGAGTCTAGTACCTCCTTTCTTATTCTGGTAATACTCCCACTGATTTCAGAAAGGCTTTTTTCCCCTGTAAAGACTGAAGGATACAGCTCCCAATTATCTGTTCAGGAACGTGCAGTAACAAGGAGGAATGCATGGAGCTTGAGAAACAGCAGGCACCACACTTGATAGTTCATAAACAGATAAGGTAAGTCTTTTGCTATGGAGAGAAAATAAACTATGGCACTTTAAATTATGATAGGTGATTTAAGTAGATTAAAAAAGATCTATTCCAGGGACAAGGAGCCAGAAGAGGCAGCAGGAGGGGGAATAGTGTATTAACAGTGTAAGGAGACATGTTGAGTCCTTTGCTTCCCCCATCCCAGGCTCCCCCACTCCTGCACGCTCAGTGGCAGCACAGCAGCGATTCCCAACACTGCTGCACCTGCTGCACCACAGGCTTCACATCCTTGCAATTTCAGAATCGGAAAAAGCTGGGGCCACCTTTCTTTCTTCAGCTGCAGTGGCTCTCCAAGGGCAGATATTGTACAAATATCAGTGGTTTGAGCCACCACTGTCGAACAGGACAATCGGGTCATGCCAAATCGCTCCAGGCACACCAAGAGCCCCTTTGCCTGATTCTCCCAGGCCCAGCGTCCTGTACAAATAACCACGTTCACCTGCGCAAAGCAGCAGTTCAGCTCCAGCCTGACCTTTCCTTTCAGCTGAGTAAATGGCTATACAAGGTGCAAGGCAATAGGAATCAGGCCTCAGGGTTCTGTACAGCGCTGCAATTTTCAAGACACTCAGGGTGCAGACAGCAGTAAGTTCCACACTCACGTCATACGCACAGTTAACAACCTCGGCTAAGTCATGAACTACATTTTAATTAGACAAGGGGCCAGGCTTTTGATTTCAAAAATAGAAGTTAGGGTTGCAGTCCTTCATGCATTGAAGTTAATTGCAAAATCCCTATTATCAGGCTCTCGAGGTATTACCCAGGCGCACTTTTTAATTACATTTGATTCTTAATGAAGTAGATGGCAAAGAGAAAAGCAGCCCATGATTCAAATGATTCCCATTTTTATCTTTCCTGATGAAAAACAGAATAGGTCAAGATACTTGCTGGATTTTCCCATGAGAAATGCTGCAATGTGAATAAGCTCAATTGACTTGATCCTGAAGGAGCAGGTTAGCTTTGAAAAGCATCACTCATTTTCTCCTCCTGTATACATTCTACCCCCAAAACTTATGCAATGTAATTGTAGACACCAAGCCAAATCCAATTCAGAACTTGCAAAATATCATGTAAGTATCCTAAGCTTGAATGACTTGTCTTTATTGTCTAATGTCACTTAAAACATAAGGAGTCCTAATTATGGTTTTATTTTCAAACGATGCACTTTAAGAGAGTGACAATTCTCCATAAAAACTGACAGCTTCTCAGGGCAAGGAGACTGCCAATAATTCAGTAATTCTACATGATTTAAAAACAATAAGCTATGGAGCAGCTTATGAAGAAAGGGTGTGTTATCACACTTAGTTGGAGAACAATACGAAGTTTCACCTTTTTCTATTACATCTCTACTCATGTAAGTAAGCAAAGATTTATAGAACACAAGTTCATACTACAGGTGGGGCCATTGCCTTGGTATACACAACAACCTGCAAACTCTTTTCACATAATGAAAGTTGTTTCTTACCATCTGGAAATCAGGTTTAAAAATAAAACTTCTGTTTATATATTACACAAAAAGCTTAGCTTTTTATTTCAGACATACTTCTCATATTATAAAACACATAATTCATTTCTTACTTTTACGACTTCAAAAGACCCGATAAAAATTTAGGACCTAAAAATGTAGGTCCTTTAATGTAGGTCTTTCTTAAAGGTTGACTGTTAAGTATTAGGGAAAGTAAAAAGTTTTAAGAAAACCAGACAGTTTTGCAAGGCTCTCTAACCGAGGCAGCCAAGCTGGGTTACAGCAGGAACTGGTGAGGCAAGGCTGTGTCCCCAGGGCTGGCACAGGGGACAGAGCTCTTGGGGCCCAAGAACCTCACCAGACAAGGGGGCACTGCAGCATAAAGCTGGCATAGCCCCTTCTAAAGGAAGGAGGGACAACCTCTTTTCAGGGAAGGACAGAGAAACTAATTCAATTTGGGGTTTTTTTTAATTCCTAGGTTTGGGGTCTTTTGCCCTATGGATGCTTCACCGTTTCAGCCTTGCAGGATACCTGTGATGAAACAAAATCTCTTGAGTTTCTGTTAAAACCATTTGCCTCTCATTACAAGTCTTCCCCATTCACAAGGTTGAATACCACAAAACCTGAACACTTCCTACTTCATGGTCATACCAGAGATCAGGGGAAGCCTAGATTAGTTTCAAGGCCACCAAGGAGATGATGTGGAAATCCAAATCAGCCTGTTTGGCATAACCGTGGCAAACCTGCAATGTAACACAGAACCACAGCCAAACTTGCATCTGTGTTGAGTTGTGCCAAAACAGTACCATCAACGCCAAAGTCAGTGCAGACTTTAAGCAAGGAAAAGAAATTCCTATCTCTACTTCTTCACTTGAATTCAAGTTCCCTCTTGGAATTCAATTCCTACTATTCCTTTTACTGGAACCATGCTATTTTAAACCTATTAAGTACTGCATTCATCAACTTAGGGCCCCATATTCTGTAATATGCAACACTTTGTAATTGTTCAAATTCTGGCTGGTATTTGTGGAAGGTCTAACTTGCCAGGTTGCCTTCTGGATGTCTCTCAGTTTCATGTTTACATAGTAATGATCACTGTGGCAAGTAGAAGTTTGAGATACTTACTAGCTCTGATTATTTTTAAAGACTGTTCAGAGCACACAGAATATCCCCAAGGCAGCGGCAGGGCATCTCTACACTAACAAACCACAGAAGCCATCCTAATGCAAACAGTATTGGTGCAGGGAATAGCAAGCTCTCCTGCCTCAAAGACAATCACAGAAAAGGCAGAGGGCTGGAGAAATAATTAGTATATATAGTTATATATATAATTAGTGACAGAAAGTTTCAGCTCAGATTTAACAGACACTGTAAGCTGAAGAACACACACACTCTGAACTGGTGGCTAAAAGCAGCATTTAAGACTAGAAGACTAGAAGAATAAGTTACTTTAACATTAAAAGTAATACTGGGGTAATTGCAGCAATAAGGCACTGCTCAGCACTTCGGAAGTAAAAGAAACTTTCTTTTGAAAATGATAATTTTCATTGCTGGTTTACATTATGCAGGCATCAGTGATTGCTACATGCTATGTACATCCTACACAGAGCATAAAGTGCACAAGGAATGATATTTTTTCAAAGGAATCTGTGCCTGGCCAACTATTTTGGTAAACCTTCAGGCAGCCTCATTTTCAGAATATAAAGAGTTTCAGTTGGACACCAAACGAAAGCATCTCAAATCATTAATACCCCCTCCACCACATGTCATGTGTTATATTTTTTTCCAAGGAAAACTAAGGATAAGAAATAAAACCTTTAGTTGTTAGTAAGTCAAAATAACTCAAAATAAAGAGAAAGGCCTATAAATTATATATTAATTATGCATCTATAGCTATAGGTAGATGCTGGTAAAATAATCAAATTTAGACTGACAGGTGCCTCAGCAACACAAACCAAAAATAATAATTGTGGACACAGATCAAAAAAACCAGTTTCTACTCAGTTATTGAATTTAAGGGAAGAAGAAAATGTTCAATCATAACATTTGTTTAAGGATGTTTATCTTCTTTCTTACCATTGAATGTTAGGAACACCCTTGCTTGAGGCTGGGAAGATCCTTTTACACTGCTAAAGTAAATAAATATCCCAATCAACACGTTCACTGCAAGAAATGCCATCTCTTCAGATTTGCAACTTAATATCCAAGAAACGAAACCTGAAAGAGAGAGATATCACGTTACCCGTCTTATACAACCTTGTGGAGCAAAAAAAAAACAGTATGGAAAGATTGTGCTAGACGCCTTTTCCAGCTGAACCTATAATTACTGATGTGAAGGAGGTACAGCACTTCTGTTTTTCCTTTGTGCATCTGAAAATGGTTTTCCTCAGCAGTCTTCTGTGCTGGCACAAGAGGAACTCTCTGCCTGTTAGTAGGAACCAACAGAGCCCAAGTTTTGGCTAGGGCAGACGACAGCATTAGACTCAGTTTATTTAAAATGAAGACAATTCCACCTGCTGGAAATATAATTATACTAAATGTCAAGGCAGAGCAAAGCAAGGACAGGAGATAAAGTTTCACGGATAAAAATCTGGCTGATATTTTTAGACATCTCTCCCTCATGTTTGGGGGGGCAGGGGAGGTTTGGGGTTATTGGTTGTTTGGGATTTTTTTCTTTTCTTTTAACATTTGAAATCAAAGGTGCTTGGAAATGAGCTTTAAGTTTTAGTAAGCTGAGCTCTCTAATCACCCTTTAAGTTTTTCTTTTAAGAAATTCTGGCTACGTATGTTATTAATTTCAAAACCGTGAAACCAAAAGTATTTCAACACACTTGAAACTGTTAGTCAACATTTGCTTTTTGGGCCAGCTCCTTTCAGGATACTCACCTGCCCTCATTGACTTCTACAGAGCACTAAGAATCCCAGAGTTACATAGTGCACTACACTTGATACTTCTGCTACTCCTCCTGCGCATCTGCTGAACCTATGTTCATTTTACAGGAGTTAGCTGCTGAGAAGCCTGAGCATTTCAGAGAAGCAGAAAATACTCCAAAACTCTGTATCTTTTCCTGGCTCGGGAAGGACTTGAGCTCACTGGAGTCAGTGGCACTTCCCTAATAATTCAAATGGACTTTGGACCAGACCCAGAAAACCCAGCCAACATTAGAAGCGGAATACTGCATATCTGTATCACATCTGCTCCTAAATTGCATCTCTCCAAAAATTGTGAAGTTGAAATTTCATTTCACCTACTGTAACAACTTTGTCAGCTCAGATGCAAAAGTGAGAATAAATAACACCATCATTTTAGGCCCATTCTACTTCACTGCTTACATACATATATATATTTTCCTTTTTGATGTAAACAGCCCTTTTCCTAGACACCACTTATTAGTTAATCAATCAGGTGATAAATTTGATTCTATCACAACTGGAAGCACTTTGAAAGACACAACCCCTACAGCCAGAAGATATCATTAAAGGCTATACATTTATTTGATGAAGAGATTTGTTACCTGTGCAGTCAGCTTACAGTTCTTTACCTCAGCTCTGCTTCAGCACTACAGTCCCTCCAGTGGAAGGCAATATTTCTACAGGCTCGTTCATCCGGTCCCTCTGAGGTTCACACCTGTCCTCAAAGAGCCGGCTGTAACCACCCCAGCAAGGCAGGAATGAGCTGTCAGGCAGGGATGACTTTAGGTCAGCCCTAGTTTGGGCTCGATCCACACCACTGACTTAGCGGTAAAAGCCCCGTATCTCATTACCACCTCTGTCACTCCCTATCCACTCACTGTAAATCGCTTGGAAAGGCTTCTCTCCGCACGGGGACTTCGCATCAAGGTGGGGGTGGGAAGGAGAAGCGTGCAAGAAAGCGCGGAGCTCTGCAGCCCACACTCTAAACTCTCTCCTTCATTATTTGGTCTGAGTACTGAAAAACGCACGAAGATCAAGTAATTCTACAACTCTGCTAATTGACAAAAATAACCTTGTCAGAAATTTGCCAGCTACAGATCGGGTCTGTAGGAGAAACGTATCCATTCTGGCCCAGTTCCAAATTATCTCTAAGGGTCTGTTAACTAATAAAATGATAGTTGCAGAGTTTTTGCCAAGAATAATTTTTAAACAGGCTGCACGAACTCTAGTTATAATGTTGCTTTGTGGGCTTTAAATTTAAAACCTTGTGACTTGCCCATGGGATTTCCTTTAACTTACTCCTCTTCTAAGAGAGAAATGGCATTAAATCCCGATAAAATTTCTTTGTCAGGCCAAAACAAATAGCCAATCATACAGAACATGTGATTTAATAGATGCAATGGGATTAGTATTTTACAGTAGTAGCACTATGCTTTCTTTGCAATAAAGATAAAAAGTCAAAGAGGAACAAGTGTGTGGCTTTCCTTCTTCCTTTAAATAATACTGTAGGAAACAATAATAGAAAAAAACCCTTTCAGCTCTCTTTCCCTCCCACTCTCGTGCCTCCTGCCAATTCCAGTGTAATCGGTTAGAGGAATGAAACATTGCTACATTTCATTGCTCAAATTGCAGATCTTCACCGTTAACACAGAAGTGACAGGCAAATATAAGATTCAAGTGCTGAGCAGCATGGTTCCTACCCAGCTGTTAGACACATAAATAATAAATGCATACAGTGCCAAAAAGGTACCTCAGGGTGTCTGACATGTGAGTTACCTAATGGAAATAGGTTTAATTTCAGAGATTTACAGAGCTGGTAACTGACAGCTCATTGCATGTTTGACTCTCGCTTTGGGCTTATATCCCAGCCCTGAATTTATCTCAGTAAGTCATGATACTATATTCAGCATGTCCAGTGCACATGATCTCTGCTGACAACACACAGACCTAAAGCCTTGCAAGTACTGTTAAAGAATCTTATGGGACAAACGAAAAGCAGTGTCTAATTGCATTTCTGCTCTTACGCTCCACTCTAACTGTAAACAAACAGACAAACCGCTACCAAAGTAAAGTAGTGAAATTTTCCTGCCACGGAGGTCGCTGGCAGCATGTTGCATGGCTTTTGGAAAGTACAGTATCGCTTTGCTAGGAAGTGCTGTGCAGGTGTCATCTGCTACAGGCTGGGTCCTACCCTAAATCCTGTAGGGAAAATCATTTAGCAGAAGAAAGAAAAGAAATGAAGGAGGAAAAAAAAAAAACCCTGCCAAACACGGACTATGCCAATCTGGAAAACATAGGTTTAACTATCTGTGTTTAACTATCTGTGAACAGCAGCAAAATTCAACCATCAGAGACATTTCACATCTATTACAGCAAAGAAAGAGAACTTTAAGTTATGCTTACCTGGCTATTGGAGGCACCAGTAATACCGATTTCTATCTGGTTTCTATCAGTTTATAGACTCCACTCCTGCTACCAGAACATTTTAATTCCAAACCTGGCTCATGGCAGAGGGAAAAATAAATTAAAAAAAAAAAAAGAAGAAAGTCTCTCCTCGTGGGGGTTGCAAAGATACTTCCGGCTCCTCTGTACAATAATCCTGGCAGTGGACTCCTGAGGCTCAGGGAGCGCTTCTCCCCTGCCCGCAGTTACGCACCTAGGAGTGAATGGAGCGGCCGCGCGGTGCCGGTGCCGCCGCTGGTTTCCAGTTACAGGCGCTGCCCTGCCCTGGCCGCCGCTCTAGCGAGGCGAGGCTCGGCGGCCGCCGGTGCATCATTAGCTGAGCAAATAGGGGCTGGAGCTCATAAATAATGGCGAGGCCACACCCCGCCCTGCGCGCCGGCGGCTGCCGCCC